>JAJTUV010000829.1:140000-442500 GCA_021653895.1 Mastomys natalensis | reverse complement strand
TTTTACACGTCAGATGCTCAAGAAGCTGAGGTGAGAACTGAGCATTTGGTGACTACGTCCCTGCATGTCTCCAGCGACCTTCATGTTTGCTTGCTTATAGCATTGTCCTTTTCTAAGTCCGTGAGTTCCATGTCTTCAAAGTAGAATCCTTAGCTCTTAGCATGAGGTGGTTTCAGTTTGCAGCCAGCTTCTAAATCATGAGGTTACAGTTCACCTACAATATGGCAAACCTAGAAACTTCCAGAAAAACTTGGAGATGATGCTAAGTCAGAATGGATTTGGGGGCTACTAGAGAGAAAGCTCAGCAGTTAAGAGCATGCACCGACCATACAAATGACCCAGCATCTGTTCTCAGCACCCACTTTAGACAGCACACAACAACCTGTGACTCAGCACCAGGAGAGCTGATGTCTCTGGCTTCCACAGGCACCTACACTCCTGTGGATATACCCTGACACACACACACATACTCAGATTCAAATGAAAGAGATGGGTTTTTTTTTTTTTTTAAAAGATTGGATTTTAAAATGCCGTCAGTGAAAGGCAGGAAGGGGAGGTGGTTAAGAGGAATTTTAAGAATCCAGCTCTTGCCTGGAGATGGCTCAGTGGTTAAGAGCACAGACTGCTCTTCCAGAGGTCCTGAGTTCAATTCCCAGCAACCACATGGTGGCTCCTAACCATTTGTAATGGGATCTATGTCCTCTTCTGGTGTGTCTGCCCACATAAAATAAATAGATTTAAAAAAAAAAAAAAAAAAGAATCCGGCTCTTACTAAGAATTCAGATAGAAGCAATGTCCATGTCACTCCCAAGTTGTGGTCCCAGAGTGGACAGTGGGGTATCCAGCCAAGGACACAAGGACACATGCATGCAGAGACTGCAATGTCTACCTGTAGCAAGCACTCAATAAAGACTAGTTAAACAAGCTATTGTGTGGCAGAACCGCTAAGTGAGCGACGGATGATCTTGCTAAAGGCAAGGCTTATTTATTTGCTTCTGTAGTAGTTATGTAGGTACTGGTATAGAGGAATTAGCATCACTATTAAAATGTACTTCGATAAGTGGAGGAAGCTAATGTGGAAGGTTGGGGGGTAGGGGTGGGGAGGTGACTCCATATTTGAAGTGTTTGTTGCCCAAGTGTGAGGACCTGTGTTCAGATCCTCATAAACAGAGCCCACATCAATAGCATGGTCGGCACGGCCACCCACTCATAAATCCAGCTCTCGGAAGATAGAGACAAGGCAGAGCGAGCTTACTAGCTGGACTAGTGGAGTGGGTAAGCTCTGAGTTCAACTGAGAGACCCTGCCTTGATGAGTCAGGTGGGGAGCAGCCAGCAGTCATGTGTCTGTATGACCACACACATGCATGAACACCACACGCGCATAAACACTAATTTTTACTAAATGTACTAAATATTACATAGTTATTTACATAATTTAGTAAATTATGTTAAGTAATTATTTACATAATTTACTAAATCACAAGGTGTAAAGTGGGACTTTTACTCGGTGGGAGAATGTTCGGCAAACCAACATGCAGCCCTTAGTTGAAGCCACGTTACACTCTCTCCACCCCCAGTGAGAACTCTATTAAATTTAGTCTTCTTGCCAAGAAAGAGAAGGGTCTGTATACCCCTCCCCCAACCCTTCTTGCCACCAGTCTTTAAGTCTTCTTCTCTCCAGCTTCTTTATCCTATCATCAAAGCTTAGGGGTTTGTTTGTATGAAGCAGCACCATGGGTAGTTTTCCTTTGGGGCAAAACATACAATTGGATTAATGAGTAGAAATTCCCATCACTGGGAAAGTAGCCTCACTTAGCATTCACTGACAGTACTAGGAAATGCTTTTATGCAATATTAGTTTACTTATGGAAGATATTTTATGTACAACCACCAGAAAAATTAGTTTAAGGTTTTCTGTGACCAAAAAGCAGTTGCCAGGAGGCTGTATATTTGGGAAGAAGTGACACTGTTATAAGAGTGGGTGCCATAGGAATTTAAGCCAATATCTAAGAAACTACTTTGTGCCTACTAAAGCCTGGGCAGGTAGATGTCACTTAGTGTGATGTTGTAGAGTTACTTTGTCAAAGATCCTCTCATTCAGGGGGGCCTCTCAGCTTCCATGAATAGCAGCAGTTCACTGCCCAAGACTGGACCTATCAGGGCCCAGTTACAGACACCACTGGATTTTTCTCAAGGGAAGCAGTTGTTTTTCAAGGAGATAAGGGTTTACTCGAAACTCTTAGGGCTGTACTAGGTTACTTTATATCAGAATTGTGTTAGCTCCATATATTCCCAGGCCCACCACAAACTTTGTGTGTACAGCGTGTTTCTTCCCTCACAACGTCTAAGTGGTTTATCCTTTAACCTGAACCATCTTTGTTTGTGGGTCTTCCTCACATGCTCAAAGCTCATGGTTTAGTGAGCAGGTAGCAGGCACTGTGCAGTATCAGCCTGGCCTGATAGAAACTCACCAAACCGCTAAACCTATTTCCTCCCCAAACTGCATTCGAACTATCATCAACACATATCTCAGATCTCTAGACTCACGTAACAGGTGGATTTGTAAATTTCAGATTGTTTGTGGGGCTCCTCTCTGATCCTGACATATACCCTTTATCAATGCATCGTCTGGACTTGATACACTTTCTGCTAGCATGCTCGTTGAGTTATTATCACCAGGGCCATGATTTCAGAGATGGCAAAGGTGTAGAAGAAAAGTGAGACGCTCAAGGCCCAATGCAGCATCTCTATCTAGACAGGCCACCTATATATAATTCCACATCTAGATTTAGAAAATAAACACAGCCTGAAGCTGGAATGACCACTTTGAGGTGAATTTGGCCCCCACCTCCATTTACTGACCAACCCCCTTAAAATAAGGTTCTGGCCTTGAGCATACTAGGCAAGTGCCTCATTGAGATACATCCCAGCTTTACCTCATGTCTTTAGTCGGTTGGGTTGTGTAGAAAGGATTCCAATAATAGCTAACAGAACTCACTGTTATGGCTTTTTTTTTCCCACTTTACATTCACCCCAGAAAAATCACCACATAACTCTCCAAGCTACTTCCTCAGGGCTGCCCAGTATGTCGACTGCACCAGCTCTGGAAGAAAGTCAGACGTTCTAGATCTTCGTTGTGTTCACACAAGTTGCATACACTTCTATCTGCCAGGTGGGGACTTTCAGCTCGAGTAGACCTTATCGGCTGCCCTTATGTTTAAGCTGAAGCAGAAGATCCCTGCCGGTCAAACCACTCTGATTACTGACCCGACTCTGCCACGGCACAGCCCTGTCTGAGTTCAGGCAGTCTCCTGGCTCCTACCTCTTCGACAGCCTCTTAATTCCAAAGAGAGTGTCTGCAGTGTACTACAGTAACAGCATTTGTTCATTCCAGATTCAAAGGCTCAGCTGCCATCTTGCTTTATGGTGATGGGATGATGGTGGGGACATATAGGATGGTAATGTAGTGCATTAGTAAAGGGCTGAAAGAACAGACCATTCTAAAACACATCCAGTGTGTGCGTACGTGCGTATGTGCGTGCGTGCGTTTTACATTCTACTAAATTTCTAGCATCTTGACTTCATTAAGCATGGATCACTGCTAAGTGCAACCTGAGTTATCACAGACATCTGTGATGGTTGGCATCCACTGTCAATTTGACAGGCTCCAAAGGACCTCTGAGCATACCTGGTGAGGATTATCTTGATTACATTAATTGCTGTGGGAGGACCCATCTTACATGTAGGCAAGGCACCTCCCTGGCAGAAGATCCAGGACTGTATCCATGGAGAGGGCAGACTGAGTTCTAGAAAGCATGCATTGCTTTCTGGTTCTTGACTGTGCGTGCGTGCAATGTAAGCACGGGACTTCCAGCTGCCGGTGCCTCTACTTCCCCACTACATTGAGTTATGTCTTGAACTGTGAGTCAGAAAACGCCTTGTCTCCCAGCTTGCTTTTGTTGAGTTATTTTGTCACAGAAACAGGAAAAAGATGTGTGATCTGAATATCTTGGAAAATAACACATTTCTAAAATAGGAGGCACAACTTGACATCATAGCCACTCAAAAAATGACGAACAAATTCCTCATTACATCGCAGGTTGTTTTTCTTCTTCAATAAGTTTTAATAATCTCTCAAATTCTTCCTAAAAGCAAACATATACTTCGTGAGATTTTAATAGTTTTTTAATGAGATTTTTTTTTCATAGTATCCCCCCCTCCCAAATATGGTCTCATGTAGCTCAGGCTGACCCTCCTTGAACAGGCTATGTAGCCCAGGATGACTTGGAACCTTTGGCCCCCATATATGAGTACTAAGACTGCAGACGCACACCATCACCCTGTTTATTCTGGGCCAGCCCTGAATAAATGCTAGGCTAGCACACCACCACAAAGCTAGGTTCTATCTAGCCCATGGTAGTTTTGCTTGTCTATTGTTTTACGTCATTATTTTGTGAGCGTGTCCTTTCACTCCACTGGCTGTTGCCTGTGGTTCTCTTTCTACTGCTTTGCGATGAAGGCTGATTTCACCTTCTTCACTTTCCCTATTAGAGACTACGAAGCTATGGCATTTCATCTGAATATAGTTTGCGTGCCGTGTTTAGTTTCAGAAATGTATTGAAAAATGTTAGGATGTTGTCTAGGGGGTATTGAGATTTCCAACTGACTTGATTATAAAATTTTAGTTCCCTATTAATATCATAATGCTTTTACACATGAGTCCAGATTTCTTTCTTCTTGTGAACTCATAGAATTTCCTTTGAGCCTGCTAGAGTATTAATTTTTAATAAAGTTCACTAGTTGCATATTTTAAACACACATACACACATATGTACATATATATTTATATAACATTGTAGAGATGTACTTTAAAAATAATTTTTATTAGTGAATTTTATGTCCTTTTTTTAATTGTTAAATATAACTATCTTCTGAGGCCATTTTTTGAGTAACATTTCTTGAATAGATGCTCAACTATTCATTGCTTATGCTGTGTGAGAGGAAGTTGATACTAACACATCATCAGGCCAAAGCCTGAGAGAATGAGACCACCCTTGGCTCGCTGATGGCTTTCGAGCAGCCCAGACTCAGGAGAGCCCCCAGCAGGGGAAGTGACTTGCTGTGTGGGACTTTATCACAGAACCTCTGGAGTGGGCGTCACTGCAGGGAGTGATTACATCTAGCAAGGAGACATCAGACACAAGGCTGAGTTTCTGGTGCATTTTTCAAGGCGCAAAGTGGGCTCAAAGAACAGTAATGTAGTTATCAGTGCGGAGTGGATGACAAGTGTGTACCTGGCAGCGGCTCTGTTTAATCTTAGTCCCGACGGCTTTCCTGTGCTCCCTGGCACATGCTTATAAAGCAAAAGGACACATTCAATAAAGAACACTATTGAAAATTCAAGAATGCTTGAAGTTGCATATGCTTTTTTTTTTCTGGAGACAGGATGTTTCTGTATAGAAACCAGTTGCATATTTTAAACGGGCGCGCGCACACACACACACACACGTGTGTGTGTGTGTGTGTGTGTGTGTGTGTGTGTGTGTATGCCCTGGCTGTCCAGGAACTCATGCTGTAGACCAGGCTGGTCTCAAACTCAGAAATCCACCTGCCTCTGCCCCCTGAGTGCTGGGATTAAACACACCTACCATCACACCCAGCAAATTCAAAATTCCCCTCGCTGGAAGGCACAGATGTGTTTAGAGCTAATGAACCACGGGGAAGAATGAAGAGTCAGAGTCAAATATTTTATATAAGGCTGCCCCCCAGTCAGAAGTGCTTGGAACTGAGCACAAAATCTAGTTCTGAGTTTCCTGGGCCTAGAGGTGAATGTGATGCCGAGGGTAAAGACCTTATGATCAACTACATGGTTTAGCATGGAAATTGAAGGGTCGCTTCTGCTGCAGTCATAGGATTTACAGGGTGGACTTTAAGGAAAATCATGTGATTAGTATAACAGACCTTTGCTATCAGTTTTTATGCAGTAATTTTCAAAATTGCAAACTAATGATTTTATAACCAATAATATATTTATGCTAGTTATCAAAAATAAGGAAAACACAGCCAAACTTATTTGTGATATAGGACTTTCTTTGTTTTTATGTAGTCTAAATATTAAGGGAGCATCTTGTGAATTTGTGTGTGTGTGTGTGTGGTCTATATGGTGTGTGTGTATGTGAAGTGTGTGTATGGTGTTTATGGTGTGTGTGTATGTAAGGTATGTAGAGTGTGTGCATGTGTGTGTGTGTGGTGTATGGTTGTGTGTGGTATGTGTATATGAGGAATGTGTATGCGGTGTGTATGTGCGCATGCGCGTGTGCCCACGTGGAGGTCAGAGGGCATCCTGTGAGACTCTGTTTTCCCCTTCCACTCTGGTCCTCAGGTTTGGCAGCAAACACCTTTTGCGCATCCATCTTACCAGCCTTCTTTCTTTGCTTTCATCTCAACAAACAAACAAACAAACAAACAAAGAAACTCGCATATTTTCTGTAACGTTGTACAGTTTCTAGTTTGTTCTGTTTGTTCACTTCCGGTCCCTGCTTATTTATCAGCTGCTTACCTGACTGTTGTCACCTCAGCTGTCTTGTGGGAAAGTGAGCTACCTACAAACTGCATAAAAGTTTAATGCTATCCAGTAAAGCTGGGAGTCCAGGGAGAGCGGCCGGTGACGTCGCTAAGCTTGGCTCTCCAGTTTATTCAGGAGCAGATTCCCTAGTTAGAAGATGTGGTTAGCACTTGATCCTAATCAAAGGACCCAAAATACTTGGATCTAGTTCATTTTAATCTTAGTTGAAAAGAGTGTGGATGGACACTTAGGGGAAAGTGAAGGCAGCATAATATCTCCCCTTCAAGTGCTGTGCAGCCTTCAGAATGCGGCGTGGATTTCGGCCTCGTAATTCTCCTTGTGAAGCAAACAGAAGGGTCTCACAGCACAGAAAGCAGCGGGTTTATGAGGCCGTACAGACAGCCGCACAAGAGGACTCTGTTCATGGTCTTCAAAGTGAGGCAGCGAAGGCATGGCTGCCGCTGTGGCCACATGTAATATCGCCTGTAGCTCTTTAAAGAGGATTAGCCCAGCGTGCTGAGACCATTCAAAGCTGGATTTCATGTAGAGCCGAATATGCTAATGAAATGGTAATATGGAAGGCAAACATTTCGTAATATCAAATCCCCTCCAAACTCAGCTTTGTCCCTCCCACAGTGGGAAACCAAACTGGATCCTATCAGAAGGACTAGATTTTTCCATCTTATATATCTGCTTAGATAAAAGATAAAGTTGAATATATGTATAGTCATATTTAAGATAAATTCAACTCCAGTGTAAGCTGAAATTCAAAGCCTGTTTATAGACAGTCATTCAAAAATAATTTAACTATGTCTATCTGCCCACAGAGATGAAATAATTTATCCTTGCAGAAAGTAATAGCTATAATGTGGATTTTTTTTTTTTTTTTAATTAGGAACACAAAGGCTAACAGAGAGCACATTCTCTCCCAACTTCACCTTAGAATTTTTTCATGATTCTCCTTTCTGCCTTCCCAGTGTTCTTCTGCTCAGTGTTGGGAAGTTTTACATCACAACTCCCCAGATTGTGTCTCTACTCTTTCAGATTTGGGATTTGCTTCTTAAAGGTGACTGTGTGCTTGGCTGAAGACACATCCATTTCTTTCAATTTGGTATTTCAGTTTCAGGACCTCTTGGGCACGGTCAAGGTGAATTCATTGCTAGAGTGTGGTTACAAGCCACGTAACCACGTACATCATCTTTGCAAACACACACAGGGCTCCCGGACATTGAAAACCCCTGAAGACTTCTGGTAATGGCTGGGAAACACAGACCCGGCAAACACAGGGAGCCCGGTGCCCCTGGCTCCATGTCTAATGCGTGAGCCTTCATTAGCTATGATCATTTCGCTGCACTTGACTGAGGAGCTTAGATTCCCTTGGCTTTTTGTTGGTTGAAAATGGTGTGTGTATGTGTGTGTGTGTGTGTGTGTGTGTTTGTGTGTTTATCAAAGTTTTGAAGGGTTTGTCTGTGGACACAGAGGGACGGTGATACATATTCATGAAAGAACGCACTCTCCACTCCCTGTTAGCTCTGACAAAGCCTTAGCTGTTTCACACAGCAAGCTGACTGGGATTGTGTGTGGGGGCTGCACGGCCAGATTAGTGCAAACATCGAGCCCACTCCTCTGCTTGTTAGGCCTTCCCTTCCTGACAATTTCCCCAATTGTCGCTTGTGACAAGGCTGTCACTAGGTGATGGCTTCTTTTGGCCATTTTCAGATAAAGATAATTTCCTTAACTTCCATTTTATTTGACAACAAGCACTGTGGGTGAGAGACAGACAGAGGAAGTGCTTCCTGAGGGTCAGAGCTTTGCCACTTCAAAGGCATCTTTGATCTAAAAATATGTGCTGTACCAAATTCATTATGTCTTTCCTTAAAGAGCTTTTAAATTTATTGATCTTCTCCTCAATTATTCTCCTTTTACATCCAGTAAGGATGTATGAGACACAGTGTTGGGAAGAGCCTAAGGAGGAGTGGGGGCTGCAGCCAACTGGCCACTACTAAGGTCATTCCAAGAACCAAACAACAGGTGCTTTTGTTTCAACTCTCTTCTGAGTCCCTGAGCATCCGCTCCTGCTTGCCAGTGCCCTTAGTGATACCAGACCCAGCAGATAAGACAGAACAGTGTGTCATATTGCAGCTCAATAAGGAAAAAAAAAATTCTATACCGAACTTGTGCCAATGGTCATCTCGCTCCACACCTCACTGTACCTATGATTTGGAAAGCAAGCTCACAGGGACTGTGCAGGGATGGGGAGACTCCTTTGTTGACGAAGAGTTTGGCTTCCACCAGGAACACTCTTCCTCTGAGCTGAAGGTTGGCTTGCTTACATTCACGTAATTGTATGGATGGAAGATTATACAAGGCAGAAAGCAAGAGGATAAAAATCTCTACGGATATACATGAAAATGTACTTTAAAATAATAGCTCAGGGCCGATCTGGGAAGGGCTCCGGGTGAGCAAGGGTGTGATGTGGTCAAAATACTTTGTATGCGTTCTCAAAGAAGTACTAAAAATACCTTTAATGCAAAAAGTGTCATATTATTCATGGAAGAAATATTCAGAATGGTTTAAGAAGAACGTTTTGTGGTATCTTTAACTTACTTTCAAATAGTTCAAATCTACACACATGTGTGCAGACATATATGAATAAACATATGTGGCAAAATGTTAAGCACAGGGTAATTAGACTTCATTATTCTTTGAACTTTACTGTATATTTAAAATTTTTCATAATTTAAAAAGAATTTCAAAATAAAATATTAGAGGGGGAGAGAGCAAATGCTTCACCGTGAGGAACATTCTTTACTTGGGGAGCAGGCCCTCCTTCTGGAGGTGTTGCTCTCTGCACTTCCTTTTGTGCTCGCTGTTCTGAGCCACAGTTACATGAAATCGCTGTTTTAAACAACACCTAGAACAAAGGGAGAAATAGGCTCCATGAGAAGTATGACAATGAACCATCCACTTCAAAACTTCACATACAACAATCAGTTTCTGACCGAGCACAGCACTGGTGTTCAGTCCTGCACTGAAGAAACGTTCCAACGGCTTACTCCCAGCTTTCTTGTCCCGAGTACACTATTCCTCATAATTTCAGAATACCTAGGTACTTTACTTTTGATGGTTAGTAAGATAATTTTGGCAAGTCATAATTTCAAAGTCTTATGCATTAACGAAAATATGTAATTTCTTCTCCCAATGCTGGAGGTCAATCCTTGGGTCTCATATCTGCTAACAAGTTACATCCCCAATATGTAGACATACTAAAACAAGGGGCTGGAGAGATGGCTCAGCAGAACACTGGATGTTTTTCTAGAGGTCCGAGTTCAATTCTCAGCACCCACATGGTTGCTCACAACCATCTGTAATGAGATCAGGTGCCTCTTCTGGTGTGCATGAAAACAGAGCAATCCTATACATGAAATAAGCAAATAAAAAAAAACCATTTATCATGTGTTGTTAAAACATGTCTTTAGGGCTGGAGAGATAGCTCAGTGGTTAAGAGCACTGACTGCTCTTCGAGAGGCCCTGAGTTCAATTCCCAGCAACCATATGGTGGCTCACAACCATCTGCAATAGAATCTGATGCCCTCTTCTGGTGTGTCTGAAGAGAGCAATGGTGTACTTATATACATCAAATAAATAAATCGTTAAAAAATAAAGCATGTCTTTAGGCTTCTAAAAGTAATGGAAAATGCTTCTTTTGGAAAATCAATTCCCTGAATTTCCAAAAGTTTATGTCTTGTCTTGAAAACTCAGTTTGACACCAGAGAAGCCCTGGCCTTCAATGCTGTCCCATGTTCCAGGGTTCCCTTAGCAGCGCCAGACACCATTTCCCTGTGTTACCTTAGTTCATCCTGACTGAGAGGGAGATACTGTGGTTAGTTCAGGTTTACCCATCAGGAAATTGAGGTTCAGAAAGCCCAAATAACGTGCCCAGTTCTCACACCCAGTCAATGTTACAATCAGAATTCAGATTTGGGAGCCTGGAATCTCCAACTGTGTTGTTAATGCCGGGGTGGGGGTGGGGGTGGGGAATGGGGGGCAGAAGGTTGCAGCTAACATGGAGCAAGTACATGTTGCACCAGTCTTGAGCCCCAGTTCCTTTAGCTCCTCAACCCGGGTCTCCTTCCCTGCGTGCTTGGACAAGTAGAGTGAGATGTGAAGACAAGGAGAAGGGCTGAAGAGGAACCATGACTCCTCTCTGGTTCTCCAGCGTTCCTTCTCCCTCTCGTAGACACAAGAGATTGACCTCTAAGGTCTGCTCAGCGGGACAGGATTCAGGATCCACAGCTCTGTGTCACTAACAGCCACTCATCGGTCCCTCTGATGATGATGGAAGGACTGTGATGTGATTTCTCTCAACGTCGGGAAAACCCGGAAACCTCGATTTTGTCTTCCTTGTGAAATCGGCGAGAGGAGGAGGAAGGTAGCCTGGTCTAAAGAGGCACGTTATTTTAGGGACTGGTCTCTGCATCCCCGCTGCCGACAGCCAGAGTTCACCTGCTCTGTGACATGAAAATAAATGAGCGACAGAAGCTGGCAGACAGCAACACCCTCAGCCTGCCTCGGAGGAGACAAAAGTAAACACTCTCAAAGAGATTGCGCCGAAATATGATATCAGCTGCAAGAGAGGGCCGTCTCCTCCGGTCAAATGAGAAAAATCATATTATCCTCACTGTGGTATACAAATAGCTTGTAAGCCACATTCCCCATTTTGAATAGTGACAATGAAGTGCTAACCTCGGGGCCGCAGGCCAGCCTGATCCCATCTCCAAACACAAACACTTCTGCCTGGGTTTTGGCTTGGGGGTTGTGCGGTGACCTCCCAGCCCCCCACCTCCCCCACCCCTGTTAATTGGCTGAGACCACCAGAATTCGGAGGACACAGATGTTACTGATAGTTTTTCCTAGGGAACACATTCATGCCCATCTGTTGCAGCCGAGAAGGCTGTTCATATATCCACAAGGCCTTCATTTAATTCTTGTCAGAAAGTAATGTAAATCCAGTTTACCTCAGAGGTCGCAGCCGAGATTTATGCCAATGAGCCCCCTGCAATTTACACACACTGTAGTTGTATAGGATGAAAAGAAAGCCTTTCATGTTGGTGCATATTAACAAGAACGTCTGCCTTCCGAAAGGCTTTTTGACTGAGCTTTCCCCTGATTTTAATACAGCCCATGCCAGTTGGTGTACCCAGCTTTAGGGGTGAGGGGAGAAGAAAAAGAAAAAGAAGAAGAAAAAAAAACCCTAATCTTTAAAGTTTCTTCTTTTATAAGAGGTGAAAGCGAAGGAGAGAAATGCTAGCAAGAGGCAGTAACTCATCGGTAATTATCTGTATGGGGACAGGATGCCCCCGCCCTTTGAGAGAGTCTGACAGGGGTGCTGTTCTGGCCTGAATTATCGGAGTAGAGGTCTAGAGAGAATTCAGTTGTGAGCAATTATCTTTCAGTGTAAAAACGGTAGGACTGTCCCATTGAATTAGTCCCTGACTTTTCAACTGTCTCTTTTTAGTATAGACACAGGGGATGATGGGATTTGATTACTTTTATTAAGACCAAGGTAGGTAGAAATTGATTCATCCGTAAAGTGGAAAGAGTGTGTACAGAGAGTGAATTTAGTACAAGTCAGAGAGCAATTCAAAGAACTTCAATGGATCCTGTCTTTCTGGTTATTGATATATTTTTGAAATATTTAGGTTTGTGGCCATAGACTGGTAGGCAAATGGCTTTGAAAACACACTTGGGATCAAAGTGGCTTTGAGATTCTGAATACAGCCCCTTTAGCGTGTATGACCTTGGCAAGTTACTTAACCTTCATGACCCTCAGTTTTCTCCTCTCTAGAGTGGGGATGAAGCCCGTATCTTACACTTGTGAGTCGGCAGTGGACAGCACAGTATCTACACCACAGAAAGTAGTTAGCCGCGGGCAGTTGTCCCTTCTTCCCTTTGCCTGGGACAGCAAATTACATATTGAAAGTATGAAGACAGTACAAAATCCCTCATCATTCTGATCACTACAAGGCTTCTCCATATTTGGAAAAAAAAAAAAAAAACCCAACGTGTTAAAGGGAGATAGAATGAGATTTTTCCTTTTCACAGCTCATAATTTTTGTTTTCAATTGTTAAGGTTTTTTGTTTTTGTTTTTGTTTTGTTTTTGTGATTTTTTTTCCCGTTCTGTTTTGTTTTCCTGCAGAAATGCATACATTTGAGTCAGAGAAAGCCTGACTCCTCTGATCGTTCAGCGACAGTCTCTGATTTCCCAGGACAGTGTCACTAGGCAGTGTGCTTCTGGGGAGACCATGCTCATTTGCTTGTATGGATAGTTTTAAAGTATATGGTATGTTTATTTTGTGCATTTAACCTTTTGTTTGTATTTTGCTTAAGATAATATTAAATCCCGACGTGATTCCAAGCACACACTAACAACGGGACCTTGCAAACAGGAATCTCAGAGCGTTCTGTGGCGGGGCTGGAGGCAGTTGGGCTCTGATTGAAAATACAATGTGTTGTTCGTCATACACAGAGTAGATACTCCAAGTGTGCACAGTGTGGGTTTAATTGCAAATCTGGATGAAGCAGGAACTGTATTTTGTAGGCGAATAGGCACAGGCTGACGTCCAAGGCTGTTTACTACCAAAACCAGGAACCAGAAAAACCCAATATAATTTCAGAATAGAGGGTCGTGGGTGGTGGCTTAGTAAGTAAGAATGCTCCCTGCACAGGCATGAGGGCCTGATTTTAAATCCCCAGCACCCACATAAAATCTAGGCATATTGCACTAAAAAACATTATAATAGATTGTGTATATTATTTACTATTAGAAAGTATATTATTTTCTAACCCATCGGCTTCAAATGAAATCTGATGCAGGAAGACATTATATATAAAACAGCCAGAAATGAGTCAGCTCTGTGGCCTTGCTGCCCACCATTCCTCTGATTCGTCCCCCCTCGAGTGGAACATGGAGGTTTTAGAATGCAAAATGCTTTTATGGGTGGATGCTGTTTTCCCATTGTGATGTCAGAACAAGATAAACCTGGGGAGGGGGGGAATATAAACAAGTGGGCTGCACACATAGCAGTGTGGATTGAATTATTTGCACTCATGTTTAGCTTCCTGTTAAACAAAATGTTTCACTTAAAGATACAAATGGATTTATTACAATGGGAAAGATTCGGTGTGCTCATAAATAAGGACCCCACTTCTCAGCTCACTATATCGAGGCCTCCTGGGAAGAGATAGATTGCCTCCTGTCAGAGTTAATCTATAAAGGCCTTCAGTACTTACACCCCATTAGTCTTTGCATCCCTTCATTGGTCCCTCTGGAGCCATATTGTCACTTGTATCAGGTGAAAATTAGGAGCCTTTCTCCCGGGAACAATGTATCCTTCAGTACTTCAGAGCCCAGTACACACCCTTCTGCTTTGAATAGACCGGGATGTGAATGTGTATAACATAAAAGTCACTAATCAATTTTTTTTTTCTGTTTAGGGGTGGGATTATTATGTTCTTCCCAAGAAAAAAGTTAAGCACAGTGATCTCATGTTGAGCCGTTGACCGGATGTTTAAAAGCATTCATCTAGCTCCTGCCCTGTAATCCTAAGGAGCTTTTGTTTAAACTCTAACCATCTTTGAAACTTTGAATTTTTTAAAGTTTTATTTGTGTGTGTGTGTGTGTGTGTGTGCATGCTCAAGATTGCCCATGTGTTTATGTGTGCCTTTGTGAGTCTATGCACATGTGTGTGGAGGTGCCCTAGAATGTCACCAGATCCCTTGGAGCTGGAATTAAGGTCGGTTCTGGATGTTGGGATCTGAAGTCCAGTCCTCTTGTCTGAGCATCCAGTATCCTTGACTACTGACCTCTCTCCAGTCTCCAAACTTCTGACTTCTCTATTTTTAAATTAAGTCCACACTTCTTGCCGCCAATGCTATAATGAATTCTAATGAATGCTCTTGTCACAATTTTCTAACAGTGGGATTATAAACCCACCTTTTCTATTTCCTTTGTCAAGATCTAAGTCCCTGCACCCTTTCTTCTAAGTCAGGCAATGGTAAGAAGGACGCTGTGAGTTACAAGGCTTCTCTCAGTTTACACAAACTGACCCCATGCATCAGACTATTGCCTAGGGAAACTTATTTAGAAGTTGAATTATGTACGTGCTGATTCCCAGATATTTGTCCCAAGCATGGGGACTGGGATTCAGAGCACCATCACCCACATACAAATCAGGCATGGCGGTGGGTGTAAACCTGGGGAGAATACAACAACGGTAAGGACAGAGGATCCCTGCTGGTCACTGGTCAGCCAGTCTAGTTCAAGGGGCTGGCAAGCTCCAGGTTCAATGAGAGATTGCTTCAAAACTGCTCAGGTGGATGACAATTGAGGAAGATACTCAGTGTATACTCTGGGGTGTGTGTGTGTGTGTGTGTGTGTGTGTGTGCCGAAAGGCAAATGGATGACTACACCAAGTTAGCTAGGTTTGGATTTTTTTTTCCTTTTTTTAAAAGCAAATAAAAGACATGTTTCTCTTCAAAGATGTTTTGTCTAACTGCCCATACTTTCCAGTTTGATAATAGAATTTATATTTGTTAATCAAATGTGGTCCCGAGGAATTGTTTAAAGCACGATTTCATCATCATCATCTAGCCTAATATTGGTTTACAAAAATGAAGATCTTAAAGTTTGAATGGATGAGCAATTTTCTTCCTCAAAAACATAAATAGGAATGAAGCCACCAGGAAGGGATGCCCTGCTTGGGTAGATGTGAAGAAATTGTAGGACCCTTTAGAAAAGTAATGTGGAACTGAAGGGGTTTGGTGGGTAGATGGTACCCTAGAAATATCCTCTTGGGATCAATGTGGAAAATGGGTAACCTTTTAAAATTTTTAAATTTTACAGCTTTATTCCATGAAGTTTTATTGAAAGCTATCATCAGAGTCTACAAAGCATGGTTTACTTACTGGGCAAATATGTATTTTACATATTTATATAGTTATGTAATTTATATACATAATATAAATAATATATAATACAAACATTATATATTCACATTATTTAAATATACATTTTATAATTTAAATATATAATTATTTAACATATATTAACTCAGCTGATTCCTGTAAAATTGTGAGATTTATTTTATTATGCCTCTTGAGATGTGACTTGCCCAAAGCTAGTAAAATTTAAACTTTGGAATTCTGGCTGTAACCTGCAGATTTATCTGTCCTGCTTGGCTGCCACATAATGACTAAGAGTGAAATATTAATTTGTTTTCATATCTTTTTTTTTTGCCCCTATAATTTCAAAGTCTATCCCCTGTCTTCTTAAACTATTTCTTTCTGAGCTACTGTCCACATCAAAATCTATACATTCTATAAAAAGTTAATGAACTATGTTGATGATGAGAATTATAATCACAGACTTGGAAGGGTTTTTGGTGTTTTTGTTTTTTTTTTTTTTTTTTTATACTAAACTTTAATTCCCACACTGATTGTTCTCATTGAAAATTTGCACTGCCCGACTGGAGAGATGGCTCAACCATGAAGAGCACTTGGTGCTTTTCCACAGGACCCAGCTCCTGAGATTGAGTGACTAATAACACCTATAACTCAAATTTCAGGAAAGCTGATGCCCTCTTCTGGCCTCTGTAGTTATTGCATGCAAATGGTGCACATATATTACTCAGACACACATAGTAAACCATTTACAAGTGTGCATTATTACACACCTGACAACTTCATACCAGAGTACCCTGTGTGCCATCTTGACAGATGCATGACGCCATCACCTGCTTTCCTCTTCCAGCCCCCATATATACAAGGCATTTTGCCATTTAACTCTTTTTTTTTAAATTTATTTAATTATTTAAATCAAATATTAATTTACTTATTCATATAGGGGTTATAAACACAAAAAGGCAGGATGTGGGGAAGAGAATGACACCGGAGCATAGGTGTTCAGGGGGAGTACAGATACCTTTCAGAACAGGGTACCAGCTGGGTGTAGGTTCAGGTGACAGGTCACTATGACTCTGCCTATGATTCACTTGTCCTTATCTAAGTTGGTACTGTCGGCCGAAGCTGCTTATTTACAAGATCTATGACTACTCAGGCTGGTAAATTTCCACAAAAACTGCCTGTTTACAATAGCTTATAGCCTTCTGTTTCAGTGTTTTTCCACAGAGACCCAAGACTTTAGGCCTATGGCCAGGGATTTCTATACCTCACCTGCTGCAGCATGTAATATATAATCAGGCTACATCATTTCTTCTCCAAAAAATAAACTATCTTCCATCAAGTTATTCTTGCTGGTTTTTTGTTGTTGTTGTTGTTGTACTATTTAAAGGGAAGCGAAGTAGCCATGTACTTTGAGATCCAAGTCCTAAACTTTTAGTGTGACCTTCTCAGCTTTCTCTGCCTCAGTCTTCTCTTCAAGGGTCTTACCTAGAGTTTGGGTAGATGATGTCTGCCTCTCAGGGAGCACACCTCAAATGAAAGCTCTTCAAAATTTACAAAATACTTTCCTGCTTCATGAATGCGCCTCACCTCTGGATTAGGAGACTATGGAATATGTTTCTGGGAGTGTTCTCTTGCCAGTTAGGATGCAAGTATGCAGAGACAGACCTATTGGAAGGACCATTGCTAAGTCCATCAGCTCAGGAGCCTGGAACCAGGGCCAGATGGCAGGCTTGGCTCACCTTGACCTGGGATGCGACTCTTCAGCTATGGGGCCAGGCTAATAATTCTTCAGATGTCACCATGGCTAATGGAGCAGGTAACTGTAGCCGGGAGCAGCCACAGCAGCCCCTGCAATGTGGTCTTTTCTTTTCCTCTTCTTCCTTCCTGGGGCCACTGCCTAACCCATTGTGACCCAGAACACTATTATTGCACTTCGGTGCACAGTCAAGTTTGGTAAACACTCTCAGTGTCAGGGAACTGGAGAGGGTGGGCACGGGACAAGAGAGGCAGAGGCAGAGGCATAAGGTACCTTTGCCAGGCTGTCTTCTGTCTCCGTAAGGTATGGCCTGTAGGCTGGAAGTGGATAGAAAGAGATGTAAACACAAATTATTTTCACTTATAGAGTTTCATGAAATCTATTTGTCTTTAAAAAAAAAAAAAAATCAAAACACACCTTTGTTTTTGTTTTCCACCCGAAGGAGAGTGCCGGGATGACTGAAGCATCCTGGGACTCTAGAGTTTGTTTACCTAGTGGTTCAAACTGCTCATTGAGGCTTTCCGGAAGCTACTTATCATAGGCCACATGAGAGTCTTTGTCCATATCATTATCCAAACCCCGCCCCTACCACAGTTCCCTGCCAAGAGCCCTCTCTGCTTGGACAGCCTGTGTCTCTAACCGTGTCTGCCTAGAGTCATCGGCTCTAACCCTCAGGGCGGTAGCTGGTATTTATTAGCTGTCCAGTATACCTAGGCTTCAGTACAGCTTTATACTTTTGGAATTTGAATTATCAAATAGACATATAGACTTCTCAGACTGGCAGTGTATGTGTGGAACACAGTAAGCACAGGAGCGATCCGGGTTAAGCAAAAGAGTGCACTGTGTACGTGGTTACTATTACATCTCCTAGGCTCAACTCAAGCTCGTCTTCTTCACCCTAAAAATCCATGATTCTAGATTTCTACTTTATCACTCCTTCTTTTAAAACCGTTAAATTATTTTAATTAGACACATTTGCAGTATTGAGTGTTAATTTGGTGACTATACATGATCTCTTGTTTTTCTTTGTGACTTGGACGCATGTATTTGTACCTCGCCACAATATATTATTAGACACCAGTGTTTATGAGATGTATGTCGGTCCGTAGCCACATGTGATTGACTTGCTGCTTATTTTTCTGAGCTTTACTACGATGTTTCCCGGAACCATTCGTCATGCCTTTGCCCATTCTATTCCAGTGTAAGGGTTTTGTCTCCTGGCTGATACAGATTGCATCGATGAGGACATTGTTGTGTGTGTCAGCAAGCTCAGACTGGAGAGCTACTCTAAGCTGGTGTTTATACCTAAGCGTCGGCAGTCTGGATAATGTCTATTTATGATTAATTACACTGGATAACGCCAAACCGGAAGCTTGACTGTGGAGCACGGGGTAAGCAACACTGCTCTCCTCAACAGTTCCTATTGTAGCTTTTTAATAGTTTTTCGTGGGACAGAAACTCATCTTTCCTGGTGGATAATGAGGTTGAAGACTTTCCATGTTTATTAGCTGGTGTGCTTCTTTTGTGTGAAGTTCCTAAGTCCTTTGCATATTCTTTCCTCAGTGCACAGCAAGTTCTTTTCTTGTTGACTGATGGGAACTCTTTATATATTCTGGGTAGAAATCTTTCGTCAGTTACCAAACTTACAACTTCTTCCTTTTGCAAGGCATGGTGGTGTAAGCTTTTAATCCCAGCACTCAGGAAGCAGAGGCAGGTGAATCTTTATGAGTTCAAGGCCAGCTTGCTCTACATAGACAGTTCCAGGACAGCTAGGGGCATCTAGCTGAACCCTGTCTCAAAAACAAACAAATATTTTCTTCTAGTTTGTGATTTCTCATTTTATTCACTTTAGGTTGTGTTTTTTGCAAATCAGAAGTTTGCCTTTTGTAATTTAATTAATTACAATTAATACTAACTTATCTAATATATAATATATTCATTAATTATATTATTAATAAATATATTTTCCCTTATAATTTTCCTCTCTATTTTTCACAAGTGTTTAAAAACTCTCCCGTAACCAGAGTGTTTTTTTTAACTCTTGGATTTGGCATCTTACCCACAGTATTTTGTATGACTGTGAATACCAAGCACATTAACAATAGAAACCTGAAGTCAATTGAAATGTGATCAATGTATGAACAAGGTGGTCACTCAGCCATGAAAGGAAACAAATGGCTGGGCTCGGGATGTAGCTCAATTGTTAAGGTGACAAATGTGCATGAAACCCTGGGTTTGGTCTTCAGTACCGTATGTGTACCAGGAATGGTGGTACCAGGCACTTGGGAGGTAAAATCAGGAGCAGCAGAGGTTCAAGGTTATCCTGGGCTACAAATGAAGTTACATGTTAGCCTGAAATACAGGAAGTGCTGTCTAAATACATAAATACGACATCAACAACCTGAAGAAGTGAAGGACTGATTCATGCTACAGCCCTACCGTGGAAATAGCATGATACTGCCGGAGAGAAGGGGAGTGGTGTGGCGTGGCCCCATCTCCACAAATGATCAGAGCAGGGACATCTATGGATCTAGAGAGCAGACTGGTGGATGCTGTGAGGCGAGGAAGGGATGTCCAGTGACTCCCTTTGACCCTGTAGAGTGTTCTGAGGTTAGGGAGTAGAGATGGTTGTGCTATAAACCACTGAATCGTCAGCATTGCAATGGCAGTGTTTGATATGTGAATCTTACCTCAAAAAATTGTCTTCACTTTGGAATTAAATAAGAATTTTAAGCACACCTCAATCCTCCCTTAGTGAACTCCTTTAGAAGCACAATTTTACTTTCCACGTTGAAGCCCTTTGTACTGATTTTTAGAAAGTAACATTTCAGTCCAGAGCTACGCATTGCTCTGTAATGATCAAGCCTCTATACAGGCGTGGCTTTCTCTTGGGCTCCTAATGTATTTACTGTGTTGATTTCTCTAAGTGCCAATAATAATTTATATAATCTAATTTCATTTAATATTAACTATTGGCATTTGGTGTTGCATTTTTCTCTCCTCCATTATTTTTTTCTTTTTCTTTTTTTTTTTTTCTTTTTTTTTTTTTTTTGCTTTTCCTTTTTTTTATTTATTTAAATCACACCGTAATTTACTTACTCACACAGGGGTTATAAACACAAAAAGGCAGGGTGTGGGGAAGGGGATGACACCGGAGCATAAGTGTTCAGGGGGAGTACAGATACCTTTCAGAATAGGGTATCAGCTGGGTGAAGGTTCAGGGGACAGGTCACTATGACTTTGCCTATGATTCACTTGTCTTTATCCAAGTTGGTACTGTCCGCAGAGGCTGCCTATTTATAAGACCTATGACTACTCAGGCTGGTAAATTTCCACAGAAGCTGCCTGTTTACAATAGCTTATAGCTTTCTGTTTCAGTGTTTTTTCCACAAAGACCCAGGATATTGTGTTAGCATGTATGTATGTCAGGTCTATTGCTGATTTTAGACCTATGGCTGATTGTAGGCCTTCAGTGTATAAGCAGAGCTGCCCCTGACATCTCCTCCCTTCTCTAAGTATAGAAGGGCTTTGGCAATTCTAATCTTGCGAAGGCTGGGATAGAGGCCTGACCTCCAATAATTGAAGGGGACCTTGTAATGGCTCCAGTCCTCCTGTCATTGTCCAGTGAGGCATGAAGGCCATACCCATCCTGATGTCTTTTTCCTGGAGAGGGGATACTTTTGACATCAACCCCTATGCAGTCAGGCTTGTCCCTCAGGGAACCCAGAGAGATATTTTTAGTTTTTATTTATTTCCCTTACAGTGCTTATTCTCGCAGCCTAAGCAAGAATTCAGATCACCAATCAGAGGGGGTTCTGGGTGGCCCCCCTCTGCTTGGTCTAGGGGTAGAAGTCCCCTCTTTTAGACTGGGTGGAGATGGGTTTTGGGAACACCTTGGATAGAGTAACAACCTCATCTTGAGTCTCGTGGTCCTCCATAGCTAACTTATGCTGATGTATCCGAATAGATTTTGCTATCAAATTATCTATCTGTTGTATCACAAAGTTAGTCTATTTAAGGCCCAGGGACCAAAAGAAATCAGCAAAAATAACCCAATTAATGGTCCCAGGATGGGAGGAAGTGGGGTTGACAACCATGGAGAGGTTGAAAACCAATCCTTATACCAACTCTCATCTTACTCTTTCTCTTTCTCTCTCTGTCTTTTCTCAGGGCCTTCTCTGACCTTTTTCATATTCTCTTTAACAATCTCTGTCTTGTCAATGTAAGGACAACATTCTTCTTTAAGGGCTGTACTCAGTCAAGAGCTGTACACAGTCTTTTCTATTGTAAAAGAGTAATTCAAGTCCAATAGAGTCCTTTGCAATTTTTGGAGATCATTTCAGATAGCGAAACGAAGGATTTCTTCAGATTAGTGATGTCAATCCCTAGCTGTTTGGTGTCCTTGTCAATGGCCCATCAAAGGTCTGAGTAGGATAAGTTCGGAGGCCAGCGTCAGGATTAGAATTTCTACCAGCAGACATCACGTGTGTTTCATTTTTACCTGGAAAGGAAAAAGAAGGGAATTCTCAGGGAGATTTCTCTTCCCTGGAGGTCACTTGTTATTCATCTTTTTTATAGTTGGGCCTAGCTTTGTGGGGGTATCTATTTATTTCATTAATATTTTTGGCAGCCATTTAGCTGTGCCTTCTGTGGTATCAAACAGGCATATCAGTCCTTGGCCCCATATGAGAACTGGGTCTGGGCCATACCATTTAAAGGGTAAGAGGGTCCTTCCACATAGCTATGGCATAGTTTTTATTGGTCTCAGCGATGCCAGAGGCAGTCAGCAGCAGATTTGCCATGAGCCTTGAGTTTTTGAGAGTTAAAAGTAAACAAGGCATGATGGAGAGTATTTCAGGAGACTCCTTCTGGGGAGGGAAACAGTTTCCCCTCTTTTATTTTTTCAAGTATTTACCTTTCAATGTTATCTCCTCTCCCATTCTCCCCCTAAGCTCCTTATCCCATACCCCCACCTCTTATTCTTATGAGAGTATGCTCCAAACATCCTCCCAAACCCATCTCCCTGCTCTCAGATTCCCCAACACTAGGGAATCCAAACTTTTGGGGACCATGGTCCTCCAATTCTACTGATGCCTGACAAGGCCACCCTCAATTACCTGTTCTCAGACTGGAGGTTTAGAGCCTGGAAGCTCTGGTTGAATCTTTTGATACTCCTTCTAAAAAGGACAAAAGCACCCACACTTTGGTCTTCCTTCTTCTTCTTGAGTTTCATGAGGTCTATGCTTTGCATCTTAGGTATTGTGCCTTTTGGGCTAGTATCCACTTATCAGTGAGTGCATACCATGTGTGTTCTTTTGTGATTGGGTCATCTCACTCAGGATGAATTTTCTACTCCATCCATTTGCTAAGAATTTATGAACTCATTGTTTTTAATAGCTGAGTAGTACTCCATTGTGTAAATGTACCACATTTTCTGTATCCATTCTTCTGTTGAAGGACATCTGGGTTCTTTCCAGCTTCTGGCTTTATAAATAAGGCCGCTATGAACATAGTGGAGATGGTGGCCCTGTTGTATGTTGAAAATCTTCTGGGTATATCCCAGGAGGGTATAGTGGGTCTCAGGTAACACTATGTTCAATTTTCTGAGGTACCGCCAGACTGCTTTCCATAGTGGTTTTACCAGCTTAAATCCCACATTATTTTTTCCTTACCGTGTATGTCTCGATTCTGTTTTCTTTTGACTTTAACCCAGCACACTACCATGGAACCACATGCCTAGCCATCCATTATTATTCCATATAAATTTTAGGGTGACCTCTGAGGCTACACATGGATATACATACAGAGATGTTGAGGTTTTTATTGGTATTGCATTTAAGATATATACTAATTTGGGAAGAATTTGGTGTCTCAACAATATTGTGTTTTACAGGATACAAATGTAGACTACCTTGCCATAGACCTGGGATATCTTCCAGTTAAGTTTTATAACTTCTCTAAGAGACTTGCACATTTATTACTTAAATTATCCCAGGAACTATTCATGAAGGAGGACATAGAGATATAAATATATGATTTTTATGATACCCATTTGTATTTTATGCCATGACAATGTACTTTTATTAGATTTTATTTTTTAAATAGAGAGGTTTTTATTTTCCTTTACACCTTAATAAATAGTTCTTGATGACTAAACATGGGTAAGGCTGCATGGTAGTTCAGAAAGGTTACAGCGATGGTGTTTTCCTGACAGCATGTAGTCTTCCATAGTGAATGGAAAGACTTGTATGATGTCACTGTCAAACCAGCAAGACTGCATTTATGCACCCATCGTTTTCAGGATTGTTGGTAACTTGGGCATACTTTCCCCAAATAACCTTGCCTCCTTGTGTCACAAGGCCAACTCGCTCACATTCACTTCAATAACTGTTCCTTTGGTGATCACACCCAGGGTTGTATATAATGGGGATGATGGATTCTTTTTCACACCGAGTATAGGCAGGCAAAAAGTAGCCTTCAGCTCAGGGTGTGTGACATGGGCTTTTTTGAAACGTAGACCCAATACGTGCCTAATGAACCTTTCATATTTAGGTGGTTTTCTTGTAAAACCATCACCAACAAAGCAGACTTTAGTAACCATTCTCTTCCATGCCTTCTTTTTTCTTTTTCCTGTTTGAATAACTTTCAGTACTTCTGTTTCTCCTTGGGCACGAACTTTGGGTAGAGGACCTCCCATTTTCCCGCCTTTTCTTTTCGTTTTTGCTTAATCATGTTGGAAAGTACTTTTGCTCTCGACTGCCCCTCTCTGTCCAGCATAGGCAGGCACTGCTCCTTCTGGAGTCTTCTCATCATCCTTCTGCTTGGTGTTTCTCTTTTCATGCATCTTAATCGTCTTTTTCATTTGTATTTTCTCCGCATGGCGCTGTTTATGGTAGAGCTTAGCCTTCAGGCCAATCATTTTTTTTTTTTTTTTGCCTTCTTTGAACGTTCATGGGCCTCCCGACCTTCTTTCTTTCTCTTTTTCTCATGGTAGTCCAGACGATACCCATATCGTTTGCGGTGCAATTCAATATATTCATTTTGTGGCATGATGACAGCCGTGGAGCAGCCCTCCCGACCTCCCGGGTTCCAAAAAACTCTTAATTTCTGGGTGTCACTAGCCCACGAGCCTGGTTTGCTCTAGATTTTACTTTTAATAACATTGCTTTTAAGATTGGATCTTTGGTTTGTTCACTGTGTGGTGTTCTCACTGTTTTCTTCATAGGAAAAAATTTGAAGTTACTCACTAAATTTCTTTAAGATTATAGAATCATATAAATTTATATTTCTTCTTGATTTATTTTGACATCTATTTTATAAAAATCACTATTTTGTTGGTATTTTCAAAATTACTTATATATGTATTTCTACTATTTTTAAATTTATTTATTTTATTGCATATACATTGATGTTTTGTCTGCCTGAGAATGTCATATCCTTAGAACTGGAGTTACAGACAGCCGTGATCTGCCATATGGGTGCTGGGAATTGAACCTGAGTCTTCTGGAAGAGCATTCAGTGTCTTAACCACTCCAGCTCCATCATTCCATCTCCATTTCTAATATTTATTAGCCTTTAAAAGAGTCTATAATATGCTCTCTCTAGGCTTTTTATTCCTGTTCTAGTATTTTGTCCCTGATCTGTCAATCAAATTTGTTAGCAGTAGGTGAATGTTATTCTTCTTCTGAAAGAGTCAGTGCTTTATTTTGTTGGTCTTCCTGTGAATTTTTTAAATCTGGGTCTCTGTACATAGGTGTGTCTGTGTGTGTGTGTGTGTGTGTGTGTGGCTGTGTGTGTGTAACACATGTGCATGTTTGTATGTGTGAGAGCCAGCATATGTCTGCTATGGCACACTTGTGGAGGCCCGAGGACAGTCTCAGATGTCTGTCCTCACCTTACACTTTGTGAGATTGGGCCTCTTCTACCACTGCGTGCTGGGTTAGCATGCTCTCAGCTCACTGCAGGAGCACTGTGGTTCTAGCTTCTCTGGGTTCTGGGGATCTGACCTCAAGGCCCGATGCTTGTACAGCAGGGGCTGTACCTCTCAGCAGTCTCCACCCCAGAGTGAGTACCTTTTATGTAAATCGCTGCTGTTTGTTTTGTTCATGTTTTCAGACTTTTTCTATTTACCGCAATGGCGGTTTATGCAGTGCTGGGGATTGAACTGAGGGTCTCATGCATGCTAAGTAAACACTCTACCAACTGAGCACCTTCCCCAGCCCTCTCTTCGAAGCTGTGTGTGAGTGTGAGTGTGTGTGGTGTGTGTGTTGCTGGGGATAGAATTGACTCAAAGCTTGTGTGTGATAGGTAAACACCCTAGCACTAAGCTATACACCCAGCTATGTATATACCCAGCCCCTAGCTCTGGCACTTTTTGGCCCACATGTTTAAGACTATGAGTCGTGCATACAAGGTTGGAAGTGCTGTGGACTCCTGGTACCTGACCATGAATCTAATGAAGTGGTCCTTTTATCTGTAGTAATAGCTTGTGCCTATCAGTGTATTTTATCTGATATTTTGTACAGCTGCGTTCTCTTCCTCTTTGTTATTATTCTAATGCATCTTACTCTGCCTTTCTGTGTCCTTTCTATATTTTTCTGCACTCTTATGCTCTAGAAAATGCAGATATCTATTTTAGAGAATTTTAAATTAATATTTATGTCACATGTATGGGTGTCCTGCCTGAATGTATGTATGTATTCAGGAGTCATACACTACCTGTATTCTCAGGTCGTTTAGGAACCGTCGTAGTCATTTCCATAGTGACTGAACCGCTTTGTACCCGTCAGTGGTGTTCGAGGCTCCAGTCCTCCACCCTCACTGAAGTTTGTTTGCATTAATCGTCTTGATAACAGCCATTCTACTTGGGGTGAGATAGAATATTAAACAGCTTTAGTTCACATTTCCCTGGTGGCTAATGATGTCGAACAGTTTTTTAAATATTTGTGTTCCCTTTTGTGAGAACTGTCTATTCAGCGCATTAACTTATTGATTGACTGGATGATTGGTTCATTGGTGTTTAAATATCTCCAGTCCAAGGAATATTTTGGCAAAGACTTTCTCAGTGTGTAGGCTGACTTTTTACTCTGGTAATTGTTTCATTTGTGTGCAAAAAAAAGCCTTTTAATCATACCATCTGATTTTTCAATTTTTAAAACTATCTCTTGTGCTATTGGAGTATTTTTCAGGAAGTCCTTGTCTATGCCTTTATCTTGAATGTTTTACTTGAACTGTCCTCTAGTTATTCCAAATTTCCCAGACTGACATTAAGATTTTGATCCATTTTAAATTGATTTTTTTTTTTATGATAGATAAGAGATAGGCTCTAGCATTTTTGTCTGTCTGTGGCTATCAAGTGTCTTAGCATCATTGGTTGAGGAAGCTGTCTTTTTTCGTACTGTGTGGATTTTTTAAAATTACATTTTTATATATGTAGTGTGTGCGTGTGTACATGCATGTGTGTGTGTGTGTTAGTGCATGTATGGAAGACAGAGAAAAACTTAACAGCAGTCAGTTCTCTCCTTCCTTCTACAATGTCAGTCCAAAGATCAAACAGGTTGTCAGGCTTGGTGGCAAGTGGCTTTACCCTTTGAGCCATCATTCCATCCCCACTGTAAGTGACCCTTTGCTTGTAAATATGTGGCTGTAACTGTGTGGGCTTATTTCTGGATCTCCTAGTCCATTGCATTGGTTTACATGTTTGTTTTTGCACTGGGACCATGCAGTCTTTGTTATATGGCTCTTAGTATAGTTTAAGATCGGGTTTGTCAATGCCTCTAGTGTACTTATGATTTAGGATGGCTTGAGAATTTTAACTCTAATTCTGTGAGGAATGTGATTGAATTGGTGGAGACCTCACTGAATTTGTAGATGTTTGTTCCATTAACACTATCCATTTTCTACAGTGTTGATGTCGCTAAACCTGCAAGCATGGGGGGCGTTTTCTATCTTCCAGTGTCGTTTTCAATTTCTGCCTTCAGTGATTTGAAGTTTCTTTATAGAGATATTTCAGCTCCTCAGTTAGGTTTGCTGCTAGGTATTTCATTTCATTTATCTATTTAGGCTATTAGGAGCGGGATACCTCCTCCCTCAATTTTTTCTTGACAAATTCATTATTAGTATCTAGAAAATTTTGTGATTTGTGCATGTTGATCATTTGTGCAAGTATCCTGCTACTTTCCTGAAGATGTTTACCAGATCTAAGAGTTTTGGATGAGTCATGTTGGTTGTTGTTTGTTTGTTTGTTTGTTTTTCTAATATGAATGCACTGTCACTCTCTTCAGACACAGCAGAAGAGGGCATCAGATCTCATTACAGATGGCTGTGAGCCACCATTTGGTTGCTAGAAATTGAACTCAGGACCTCTGGAAGAGCAATCAGTGCTCTTCACTGCTGAGCCATCCTTGCAGCCCATCATTGGGGTTTTTAAGTACAGGATCCTATCATCTGCAAATAGGAATGTGTTGACTTCTGTTCCTAATTATGTATCTTTTATTTCTTTGTCTTATTTATTGTTCTATCTAAAGCCCTGAGCACTATCTTCCACAAGAGCAGTGAGTATAGGGACCTTTCTCTTGATCCTGATTTAGAGGAAATGCTTTGAGATTTTTCTCCATTTACTATGATGACTATAGAATAGCAAACCATAGACCTCAGTATGTTTGTATGTGTGAGGCCTTCTTTTTCTAGTTTCTTCAGGGCCTTCTATCATACCTTGTCAAAAGTCTTTTCAGAATCTATGGAGATGAGCATGTGATTTGCTCTTAATCACATTTATGTGTTGTGTTCCCTTTATTGAATGGCAGATATGTGTGTGTGTGTGTGTGTGTGTGTGTGTGTGTGTGTGTGTGTGTATACTTTTGCATCCCTGGGGTAAAACAAATTAGGATATGGTGTATGAATACTATTCACAGGAAAAAAAAAAAAACTTAGGTTAAAACAAGACCTGACAAGATGGCTCAGAAGGTAAAGAAGTTTCCCATGCAAACCTGGTGACTTGTGTTCCCTCCTTTGTACCCACACAAAGGTGGGAAGGAAAGAACTGGCTCCACAGAGTTGTGCACACACACTAGTAATATTGGTATTTTTAAAAGAAAATTTACATTTGATACTTTCTTGGTTGAACTTCCATCATTCTGTGCTTACCTGGCTTTGGGGTTGATGGCAGACGAGACTTCAAATCTGATTCTCATGTGTACACCTTTCCGGATAAGTTACCATTTTCCCTTATAGATTTTCATATTGTTTCTTAGCTCTGTGTTTCTGATGTCTTGACTGAACGGTGCTGTAGAGAAGTTCTACTCTGATCATGTCTGTTGGAGTCCAGAGTGCGTCTTGTGTTGTTTGGATGTCTACTTTTTCTATCTTTGGCAAATTTTCTGCTATAATTTCACACAGTGGATTTTCTATGTCTTCTATCTTTATCTTAACTTTTTTCGACCATGGGTTCTTTTCTTTCCTTCCTTCCTTCCTTCCTTCCTTCCTTCCTTCCTTCCTTTCCTTCTTCTTTTCTTTCTTTCTGCCTATACCTGCTGACTCCACTACCTAAGCTCCATGGGTCTGATTTACTGAGTGTTGTTTCTACTTTCATCCTTTCTTTCTTTATACCAGCTGTATTTGTGAGATTTGTCCACAAGCTCTTATTTCTTAGCATCATCTGGAATCCTTGAAGCTGAGATTGAAGTCAGATCCCTTTAGAGGGGAATGTTTAATTCACCAGTTGCCTAAAAAATTAACCTAACGTTATTTTTCAATGTTATTTTACATTGCCATGAAGAGGTGTTTGTAGACTCTGTGGTTCCAGATTCTCAAGGGAAGATTTTTATCCCCTTCACAAAGGAGTGAGTTTTGATAAAGGCAGTTCCCTTGGAAGATGGAGAGGAGTGAAGGTTTGTTGTTCCTCTCCTCACACTAAGGGTACAAATTGTTGGGACCTAGGACATGGGTGATAGTTCCTCTTACCTTCTGACCTTTGAGGATATTATCATCTCTCCAAGAGAGGGAAAGCCAAAGTTTAAGCTCGTAGGGTGTGGCAAACATGCATTTCTCATGTTCACATGCTAGTAAAGGTAAGTCTGTGTGTGGTAGTTAAATCTTTCCATTTCAGTCTTTGGTTGGCTTTGGTTTGTTTGATTTTTGTTCTTTTGTTTTGGTCCTTAAGTAACTCTTCGTTTCCTATGTTGTTAATCCATTTGTTTCTAGAGATTTTAAGGGGATCTTCCACATTTCAGTGGAGATGTTGATCAAGCAGTCTTCTGTGTTGTTGTAAATAGAAATCTCTTTGAGTCATTACAACTTTCTTTTCCAACTTTTCCTGTTTTTACCAAGCTTTAAAACGCTAACAAAGGGCAGCAACTCAAGAGCATCCAACTCCCCCTCGGAAGCCACGCCCCCAAAGCCACACCCCGCTCCGTGCCCTACTCTCATCAGATTTAATCTTCTTCCTGGCCCATTCCTTGCTGCTACCTCTGATCAGGCCAAGAAGCTATGTGGTGGTGGTGGTGATGGTGGTGGTAGGTTGCATGTGAGTTTGAGTGCTCACGCACATGTGTGTGCGTGCATGTGTCCGTGTGTCTTAGTTGCTCAGGGAAGGTGAAATGGTGGGATGCTAGATTCACTGTCAGTGTCTATAACATCCAAAATTGCCAGCACTCTCCCATCCAACTTCAAACCAGGCCTGACCCTGCTTGTCTTCCATTTTCAGGGTGGAACAGCTACAGACAGGGATTCTGTCCCCGAGAATCTCCTTCTACTTTCTCTTTTCCATGAGCTCCACAAGACTATGGTCTTCCCTTTATAATGAAGGACGCTAAGCTACCAGGACCCTATTGTAATACAATTTTCTTTCTTCATGCACAGACTAGTTCTCCACTTTCCACTGCATGTAGCCCTATCCTCCAATGAATGCTTCTAGAAAAGATAGCATGCTTCTTGCTTTAATTTGGACTTGAACAGAAGTGAATACTCGACTCCCCTCAGGTCAGGACCAGCAGTTCGCTCTTTCCTTTCTGAACTGCCCGATGCCTGTCTCAGTCTCTGAACTTGGGCTCCCATTGTAACAATACCTTCCTGTTTAGTGGATGGTGGGAATGTGTCTGATGGTTACAAGGTCCCTTGCCCACTCTAGCCCCCTAATTACCTCTTGTTTGCTAATTGCAGTGCTCAGAGGGGATGAGCGGGTCTTCATTTGTTTGTAACAGAAGTCTGAGGATAAAATTCTGAAGCCCTTGAGGCTGTTATCTTTGTAGCTAGACACAGTAATGGCCATTTGAATGTACAAAACATCATGACTTATAGATACTCGGTTAAAAGGGGACTTCATACACAGTTTACAGCAACAACCTCGTTTGTTCAGGGATCCTTTCTAAAATGCGCTAAGTGAAAGAGAGTAGTTTACACTTGGGCTTAGATAATTATGGTAGCTAATTCCTCACTCCCTTGCTTATGTGAGTGCTCTTGGAATGTGATAACATTTTTAACTGGAGAACTGTGTTGTGTTCATTAATAACTACATGATTACTTTGAGTGAAATTAGCCTCTGATACCCTACAGTTTCTTTGGTGTAATTTAAAACAAAGGTCATGGGATAGAAGGGCACATTTAATACCAACTCAGAAACTCTCTGCTTTAACATCCTCGGTGATTTCTTCCTTGCACGAGTATCGCCATCCTGGTCACTGGTACCCTTCCACCCCTTTCAGACTCTGCTCTAGTAACACGCTTCTGTTTGCCCCCAAGTGTCCAAACGGAGAAATGCCATTCCTTATTCTGGGCAAAGAGGATCATTTCTTTTGCTTGCAAGGCACTACATCAACAAAAGAGAAGACAGACCAAAGTATTTGTTAACCAAGTGTTGTTTCTGTCTATTGACTAGACATTTTCACAGTATTAGTAAATTATTTTGTCCTCAGATTATCTTGACTGCAGTAGGTCCTTCTATCTCCCTCACATCCTGCATACGGAGTCTACTGCTTACCTGTTATCTAACAACATCAGTCAATTCATCTATCTACATGATGGGTCATCTACATCAGAGCTTAGGAATTGGGTTTTCTGGAATACCATGTCTCTGCTTCACTTGGCAGTGTGCTGGCCTGAAGAGCTTTAAATTTGGCATCTGTCATTGCCTATCTTGGTCCAAATGATATGGTGCTAAATACATGAAGAATACGCACAGGGGAAATCAGTAGTGGCTTGTGAGATGGTGAACTTCATATTACCATGTGCTTCGTGGGGCTATTAGAACTGTTAGCAGATGCTTCCTGTAGACTTCCAGAAAGGGAAAGCTAGGGATACTGGGACCCAGAGGCACTGAGTGAAATACGCAGAAAGTGCATAAATCACAGGGTCATTCATTTCATTCGGCCCGTGTGAGTTACCAACCTCACCTGGGTGACCAAGCTCTATAGCTAGCCTCTCTCCTTCTGCACTGTATGCCTTCGAGGTGCTGCCATCATTTCAACACAGTCCCCTAACAACATCCTCAGGACCCGTCATGTATTTTCATGTGTTTGCTCTATTATCCCTCCCTGCTTGAGACTCGAAGATAATTGATGATGCTTTGGTTAATCATCCTTCCCTCTCTTTTGTTCACCAGGTATCTCAGCCTTCAAGGGCCTTCTTTATTGAGAATCAATGCCTCTCCTAGGTAATTGATCACCATAGACCCGGGAGACTCAATTCATCCTGGAGGGTGGGTAATCGTCATGAATAATCAAGATGCCGTGGCTTCAATACTGCATGAGTGCAAGCAAGTACTGGATCGTCTCTTGTTGGAAACGCCAGATGTGTCTACAGAGGACAAAAGTGAGGACCAGCGATGCAGAGGTGAGGTTCTGATGGGAGACACCAGGGCTTGAGCGGCAGGTTCAATGCCTGCACCCTTGCCTGAGCGACAGATTCTCCTCTCTGCCCTATTTTTCTTCTCCTGGCAGATGACCACCGAGAGATGAGTGGATTTCTAGGGCATGAATGGGAAGGGCTGCAGGCTGACGGGCAGGGAAGAAGCCCACTTTGTTGCAGAGAATTGCTGTCAGTTCTAATTTTAGGCTCCAGTAAACATGAGGCTACAAGAAACAGTTTAGTTCAGGAAAGAACAAAAGGGTCCATGTTGGCTGGCGCACACAAATTTCAATTATTAAAAAAAAAAATTGAAGCAACTTCTGAATGGTAGCACACACTCTTTCTCAAACAAGGATTTTGTGCCTCATCAGTTTCCATAGACTTCTGTGGCTTCTATAAATATGTCACTCCACCACTATGGACAGTCTCTGTTTTCTTGGTCCCCAACAAACTCCTTGTACCATTTGTGAAATATATTCATTGCTCTCAAGAACAACTCTCTACATCAAAACCATGAACTGGATTTTTGCCTACTTTCTGGTTTATGCTGTTTGTAGTTACAGAGTTTGCTTGATAAGTTTCAATCACAAAATCTAGAAAGTTCAAAGGACTCATTTCTTCCTTGGCCAGCTTTGGAGAGGCACCTTCTTTATTTAGGTTCTTTTTAATCATTTGAATAATTTCCTTTCCATTGGTTTAAGCATATTCTTCATATTTGCTTTTAATATTTTTTCCTGTGTACTTCTAGTGTTTGGGTATTTCATTTAAGAATAAGATGCCCGAGTAAAATAGTCTATAACAGAAAGGTCTAGAGGAATTTTCCCTCAGTTGTGGTTATGTAGGCACATATATGTCTGACAGGCCATTTTAGGTAGCTATGGCACTCTCAGCTCTGTAGCCTGTCATTTGACTTCCTTCTGGATGAAGCCCTGTACATGTAATCAGTCCCCAAACCAAACCTTGCTGGCATGTGTTTCCATTCCTTACTGACTGAACCAACAAGTATGTGATTGCCTGCTCGCTGCATGTGCTAGTCAGCCTGAGATCACAGACCCCTCGTGTCAGCACCTGGTCCTCAACCACAGTTTCTAGGTACTTGGCCAATAAGGGATAGCTGGTTCTCTGTCTTTCTGGGGCTACATGTCAGGCTAGGTTGTTTTTCTTGTTTCTTCTAAAGTTTTCTTAGTGTCCTCTTCCTGTTATGAAGTGTGTACCCTCATTTAAGTCTCATGTTCTCCCTGTGGACATTTAAGGCCTCAGTCAAGTGCTGTTTTCTTCCCAGGTGACACAGAATAGGAGAAAAATCAATTTAGTCTCAGATAAAGCTGTAAAATCATTCCGTCAGGCATGGCCTTTCAGGTAAGCTTCCAGGACTAAGGCCAGATAGCCAGTGAGAGAGGAATTCTCACACACAGAGAGTGGTATACTTGCCCAGTCCCCACTGGTCTGTGGCCTGTGCCTGCACAGAACCACTCCTGCTCAGGTGGGTTGACAGTGATGAGTGGCTTTGGTCCACTGCTTGTGGCATTACCGTCGTTGTTACTGTCTGGGATCAGAGAGAAAGACATTATTAATACAGGGAAAGACGTTCATTAGTAAGGGTCACTTTGTGTGCACAGCAGCCGATAGACTTGGGAACACTGAGCAGCATGTTCTCTTGTCTCTCCCCTCAACCCCGTCTCCTTCCTCCTTTCTGCAAGCCTGGAGAACTTCTAGCTAGCACCTGGGAGATGGAGAAAGACCTGGAATGAGAACTGAAAGATAGTACAGCTTGTAAGCCTTTCCTTTAGAGGTATCTTGTATTTCAGTGTGCCCCACTGGTCTGTTTATGGTTTGGCATGGAGAGGGGATATGGGGGAGACTAAAACTATTGGTAAAGAGTAAGTTTTCTAGAGGCTGGGCATGGTGGTGTGTGCCTGTCATCCCAGCATGAGAGAATCAAGAGTTTGAGACCAGCCTAGGCTACACAGCCATACTGTGTCCTATTAATAGTCATAGAAGAAGGCAGAAGAGGCAGCCTCCAGTACTGTGAAGAAATTACTCAATTCACAGCACAATGGCAGTCTGTGGACCCAGAAATGGGATTTCCATTGTCAAGTGACTGGTCTTCTCTTTGTTGTCTTGATGATTGACAGTCCAATTGAGACCCTGAGAATGGAAGGGACATCATCTTAGGTCCACTTGGACCACACAGGACCAGTCTCTCCAACAGTCATCTTACTCAGTGACATTTACAAGCACTCACTCTTGAAGAAACCATGCTCCACATGCACATTTCGTTTTCAGAAACAGAACACTGCTCACAAGCAGTAACACACAGATTTTGCAGCCAGATGTGATCACAGGTCCTTACTTCTAGGGCCCTGCTTCCATGGAGATGTTCCTGTGGCATAAGGGTTCAGGGACTGATGATCTGGGAGTCACAGTTTCAACTGGATGTGACAGGATCATCTCTGGTCATCAATACCCATCACTCATTGTCACTGTGCTCTCAGTGACAAGGTGGATTTTCCCTCTAGAAGCATCCTTATCTTTGCTCATTGGGTGACAAGTTCACGAAAAGGTATCTAGGACTGAGTCAGACTTTCTTCCTTCTTTCTGATTCTGCTCTTCTATCATGTCTGTTTTCTCTATTTAGTGTGTCTCACGTATATGTAATGCTATCTTGATCTTTTAACCATTACATGTGCTACCACTGTGCTGTGATTGACAAAATGGGATGGGCTATGAAACTTGATAGCTGTGTTGAGGATGCTTCCAGCCTAGGAAGACAGGGAGATGTGATTACAGGACACTGGGACGCAGCCTAAAGGGAGCATGTATCTGTGGGTTTGGAAGTATGTGGAAGAGGTATTTCGATTCCACTGGAATGTCATGACAAACTAACAGGAGTGAGGTAGAAATGTCTATTTTGAATGACAAAGGCAGTGGGCCTGAGTTTGGTCATCAGGCTTTGAGAGGGTAGATCAATCATAAAAAAGAACCGAATGTGAAAAACAAAACAAACAAACTAAAAAAACTAAAAAATATTGTCCTAGTCTACTTTGTTAGAAAGGAGATGAGGCTCAGCAATAAAAGAAGATTGTGAGGGTGAGCTGAAAATATCAAAAAGAAAGGAAAGAGAAGATGAGCTTTAGGATCTATGGATTTGACAGTTAACTCGATTCAGGGAGGGAGAGAAAGCAAACAGCTAGAAAGATAAGCTTCAGATCTGGGTGACACGGTGTGTGGCGGTTCCATCCATCAACATAGAGGGAAATGGAATTAGAGCAGGGATGATTGGAGGGGTTCTAGCCAGTTCACAATCATGGCTCAGTCAGGCCTGGCCCTTCTCATCGATTTCTTCTGCCTTGCTAAAAAACCATTAGATTACATTCCTGATGCTGACCCTCTAGAAGTTCTAATCCCTTAACTGTCCAGTTTCTCCTTCTGAGTCTGGCTGCCAACGTCCAACTATCAAAGTATTGAAGTCCAACAATCAAAAGCCTCCTTTGGCACATCTAATTAACATGCCCAATTAAAATTAAACACCTCACCCTGACACAGGGTTCCCCCCACCTTTGCCTTGATAAGCTACTATTTTCTTATGTGCCTGTGTGGGTACAGAGGCTGTCCTTTGTTGCCCTCCAGGGCAGGGATATGCCTGCCCCCTCTCCCTTATTTCCTTCCTCCTTCTCCCTTGTTCCCCAGTCTCCTGTCTTTGTCTCTTATTCCCTGCCCTCTGTCCTTCTGGGTCAAATAAATCTCCTTTGTGCTGAGAACTTGATCTTGGGCATCCTGAGCCAGTGCTGGTCCCTGTACTGATGAATTCTGTTTGAGATGTGTTCTCTAAAAGACAGAACACAAACACAGAGAGGACTATGGATAACCGTGTTCAGAACCCTGGTATCACATGCACTCAGAACTGAGACTGTTTGAGTCCTTAGGAAGGTCCCGTGGCACAAGTACCATGATTACAATCTTAGTAAAGCAGACGGCGGGCCTCTTGTGTATAAGTATAGAACTTCTTTCTGTGAAGATTTGAGTGTCAAGTAAGATAATAAGTCCTACACAACACTGTGGTGGTTTGGTTGTCACAACTAGAGGAAACACTTCCAGTTTCCAGGTCTCTTTTGTGTTTCTGAAGTTTGGACAGGAGACTGTCAACTAGACTATTTAAGATTGGTATGCACCGAGAGACTTAACGCAGTTGCTAATATGAATGGGGCCATTTCACAATGAAGTGGTGTCACTAACATTCCCGTTTGCGAGGTGGTACTTTCTGTCTGTACTGAAGCACCCTCGGTAGTGAAAGGGTGAGATGGGCCTAGGTCTCAGAGAAGCAAAAGAAGGCTGAACAAATTGATTGCCTTCTCGGGTGCCACAAGCTCCAAATGCCCTCGTCCACTTCAGCCCTGTTCTCATTTTACAGGGAAAAGAATATTTCCTCGGTGCCTTTCTCTGATTCTTCATGCAGAGACAGTCACTCAAGTGCTTTACTTCCTGTTAAAAAAAACCTTTCTTAATGCCTGACTACCCCAATTTACCTGTAGGGCAGAGTAGACTCAGGCCACCCCTGACAGATAGCCGCCTGCCATTATTCTTCAAGGCAGCCCCAACAGCTTGGACCAGCCAGCGACAGATAGCAAAAGTGTTTTAGCCACTGAGGTGCTTCATCATAACACGGGGAGCTCAACAGCCTTTCTTTGACTGCAATTTCCTTAACTGAACTCTGACCTTTTCAGCCTCGCTCCCCAGCGAGTTAAGGACCCTGATCCAGGAGGCAAAGGAAATGAAGTGGCCCTTCGTGCCTGAAAAGTGGCAATACAAACAAGCCATGAGCCCAGAGGACAAAACAAACCTGCAAGATGTGATCGGCGCCGGGCTGCAACAGTTACTGGTAGGGAGAGTCACACCACCTGTCCCTCTGACATCCCCAAGAGAGGCATTTAGGATCTAAGTGGTCTAACAGATTAAATTTCTCTGAAGTACAAGATAGCTCCTGCCCTTATGGTCAGCTCTGCCAGATTGACTAATGTGGGGGGAAACAACCATTTAAAAAGTGTCATTTTCCTGTTACCTCCTGTTAGAGAGGTGAACCAGATGAGAATGATGAAGGGTGGGTGGTGGGTACGGAATGAAACTTGTCTCCTTGAAATAGTCCCATCTTCTTGACAAGCCTGACTTGCTTTGGTTCTACCATGCCTCAAGACATTTTTATTTCGAAATGATACTTTCTAGATGTTGGATAAATAATAATAATAATAATAATAATAATAAAGCTTTGCTCATCTCATCTTAATTTCTAAGCTATTGGTCCACGTCACCGTCTCCTTCCTCTGTTCACTCTCTTAGCTCCTCATAACTAAGTCTATTCTGGAAACGTCAAGCCAAGGTCACAGACGTGCTTAGTTTACACCTACATAATAGAAACCCAACTAAACCAGTGGTTCTTACCCTGTGGGTCTCGACCATCGTGGGGAATCGAATATCAGATATCCTACCTATCAGGTATTCACATTATGATTCATAATGGTAGCAAAATTACAGTTATGAAGTAGCAATGAAATCATTTTATGGTTGAGGGTCACCACGACATGAGGAACTGTATTAAAGGGTCACAGCATTAGGAAGGCTGAGAACCACTAAACTAAACTGACGCCCCCGTCCTGCACAGGAGGAACATCAAGGACAGTGTAGGAGTTATTTAAACAGAAAGAAAGCATGACGTTGGGGAGATCTGGGAAAGGTAGTGGAGAGTAGTGGGAGGTGAACATATGGTCCAAGTCTCATCTATGCATTACGTTTTAAAAACTATTTTAAAAATGCCATTTTTTAATAGCATAAGGAGCCAGGTAAGGCTCGAGACCCAGACCTGAGTTCTAGCGGAGTTAAAAGGAGAATCATTTTCCCTTCTGACAGCAATACTTCAAAAAAAGATTTATTTGTTTTTTCTCTTACATGTATGGATGTTTGCTTGCATGTAGGTATGTGTACCATGCCTAGCACCTGAGGAGGCCGGAAGGGAGTGTTTGATCCCCTGGAACTGGAGTTAAAGATCATTATGAGATACAAAACCCACGTCCTATGTGAGAGCAGTGAGCGCTCTTAGCCACCAAGCCATCTCTCGAGCCTGGTGGTAACATTATTATTATTATTATTATTATTATTATTTTACCTTCAATTTCTCAGATGACCATCAAGGAAATTACTGACCCAAATGTATTTTTCCTCCCATAATGTTCTATTTGTATGGAGATCAGGTATAAAAGCAATGGCAACAGCCCAGAATTTTCACTTTGCTTACATGGTTTTATGTTTAGGGATTATTCCCAATGTATACATAGATACAGTTTCTCCTTGTTAAAGGAAAAATTCTCCTAAAGATCCTTTAATCTGTGAACACACGAGAGCATCTCAGGAAATTCTTAGAAAGGGCAACATAGGTTAAATAGACTGGATATTATTGGCGAAGGGAAGCCAATCCCTGTAAAGAATTACGTGCTGACCTCTGGGTTTTAGTTTGTTTGGTAGCCCAGGCTGGCCCTGAACTCTAGATCCCCCCTCCTCATTTTCCCTCAATGGAGATTAAAGGCATGTGCCATCAAAGCCATCTTTTTTTTTTTTTTTTGGTTTTTCGAGACAGGGTTTCTCTGTGTAGCCCTGGCTGTCCTGGAACTCACTCTGTAGACCAGGCTGGCCTCGAACTCGGAAATCCGCCTGCCTCTGCCTCCCAAGTGCTGGGATTAAAGGCGTGCGCCACCATCGCTCGGCCCATCAAAGCCATCTTAAGTGGGGGATTTTAATAAGTGTGGTGACTTACCATACTTATTACGTAGAATGTAAGAATGTAAATGAAACAGTAACTGTAATTTGTATATTGTGGAATTTACATAGGCATCAGATTTTGCTTATCAAAATAGCCCTATAGTGAGTATTACCATGAGCATCTTTCTTGGTCAGGGGACCAGAGAGGACTCCTCTGTTTTGCTTTGGTCTTCTACCAGCAAGTCCATGGTGAAGAATCAGAAAGTCAAAGTCTATGCTCAGACTGTCAATTGTGAAGGCAATGACTATGAGCTGTCCACAGAACTCTTGGCAGCGATGGAAGCATTCAACATTTGTGCTTTCCAATATGGCAGCCACTAGCCATATGGAGCTCTTGACACCTGAAATGGCCCGTGTGGCTGAAGAAACGTATATGTAGTTTTGTCGAATTCTTATACATTTCTCTGTGCATAGGATGTCAAGAGAAATTACGTTTGCCCTGTGAAGTTAAGTGGCCTTCATATATGAGAACCCAAGAACGTCTCAGGCAAACACTGGAAATGTCAGGGCTGTCATTGTCATTCATTGGCTAATACATCCCTACAAGTCACAGGACTGTATTAGAATCATGCAGCTAATACATGCCTAAAACATTGGTCTTACAGTGAGACCCCCCCACACACACACACAGCATGCATCACATGGGGACTTGGGGATTCAAATTCTTGACCTCCAATCAAAACTCTTTACTGGATCAGGGGGCAGGATCCAGTTGTCCTCCCTGTATCCAAAGCCAGTGGTGGCATGGGAGGAAAGCAGTAGCTGCTGGAATTAAAGTTCCAGTCTCTGGATTCGGATTTACCCTTTGAGTTAGGGGAAAAGCCGTTCGGGGTTGTCTAAACCATTTTCAAGAGTACACATATCCTTCCTCCTACTCTGTAATCCATAGAACCCTATAGGTTATACAGATTCCCAGCTGTGGAAACAGACGCAGCAGGGAGTTTGTTCCCTTCACAAGGTCACTCAGTGGCAGTCCTAAGAATCAGCCCACGGGGCCACCTGTAGACCCTAACACACTTAATCTGCGAACTTTCTGAACTCTGAGCATCGTCTTCCTTCAGCCTCCCCAGCAAGCTATAAATTAAAGCCACCATACCTCCTCAGATGTTTAGGATGCTTTCCTGTTGTGCCAGACCCCAAGTGCACAATTGCTCAGCCACTCTGTTTATACATAGACCCATAGCTCTCCGTGGGCCATGCTCTCTATAACTTTCCGCTTTTGAGACTGCAGCTTGCCAGGAGTGGCTCCAGTAAATCCTGTGTCTTGTTTTGGTCAAGTACGCTGTCCATTTCAGGGTTGCAGTGCGAGGGGGAGCTGAGTGCTCCTATTTTAATAACCATTGAACCTTCAGACTCTCCTCTCAGGAAAAGTAGTTAAACATCTCACTCTGCCTTTTCCACTATCATTTCCTATATAATATTAACATGAATCCTTCCCATAAAAATCTTCCTCTCCAGTCTCCAAAAGAAGCATTTTGCTTAGAGTGCAAACATTTTGTCTTTCAGCTAATCCCACAACCCAGAGAGCCAAACGAAACATAAAATGCCGGAGGAAAAAAAAGTAAACCACAGACAGCCCTTCTGCCATTTCTGAGCTGGTAAAACTAAGGATCCTTTAGCTTGGTGCTCGCGACACCCCCATGTCATCAACAATATTTTGTGTAATCTTGTGCTCTCCTCTCTGGACACCACCAACCCCGCCCCTCCCTCCTTACCCTTTCCTTTCTTTCTCCCAGAGTCTCCAATTCTTTCCCTTTTGGAGTGTGGCCACCGACAGAAATTTATGACAGGGGCTAGCCTCCTTTGCAGTCCACACAAAGCTCGCTCACTTGAGAGACTTTGTCAGCGCTCTCCCAGAAAAAACACCTGCAGGACGCTCTCCGAGAAACCTGGAGAGATGGGAGATTAATGTGGCTGTAATAGCCGGGCAGGGGGTTGGGTATTATGCTCTCTCCCCAGGTAGATGGGTCTTTTCTGAGATGATACCAATTATTTATAGCTGAAACATCTGTTGATAACTGCAGCTGCCCTTGTAAAACAAAGCATATCATGGGGTCACAGGCTACAGGGACCTAAAACCCTACCTCATGCTAGCTTTGGTCTATTCAGTTCCACCCCAAGTCCATGGGTTACCATCATCTTTAATGTCTCATCGTGCCATGGAAAACACTTTGTAAACACCGCGCTGCCCTGCCCCGTGGGCTTTGAAGTATTATTTTATCTTCGTTGGTAATTTATATTCCAGCGCCATTGTGCTGTGGGAAAGAGGGGGGGGGGCTTTTTGTTTTCCATTTAATTGTATATTGCCTGACACTTTGACCTGTATTATTAGTATCAGTCAGAAAAAGGATTTTCTCTCCCTCTTATTTAAAAATGAAATTTCAAGGGGAAGTCAGCACTCCTTCGGCTCTTTTCACTCAAAACAATGTTTACACTCCAAGAGGAGAGGATGAAAAGCACGAGCAACTCTTTTTCAAGTGTCCGAGAAGGGCACTGCAGTTTCTGAAAGAGAACAGTACGGCCCTTATAGATATCATTCAGGGAAACCTTTGATGGGTTTTTCAAAACCCAGTGAAGGCATTTGGCGCCGGCTTCTGTGAAGCTCCACTCTGGTCGCAGTGGCTGGCACTAACCAGGAAAGCCTGTCTTCCCTTCTGAAGCAGGGGTGGAAGATGGGTCCAAACTGCTATGTAGATGTGTCTTTGGGGGATATTTTCAGTAACTTTCATTTTCTAAAAGTAACGGTTGCTACTTAATTAAAGAGGAATCCGAAAATCAAGCTTTTGTAAAAGGAGGGGAAGAGAGGACTGAAGCTTGTTTGTCTGTGGCAGTTGGGAACAGAGTTGATTGCTCGACCCTGACTTAGAAATTCCCTGGATTGAGTTGGGTTCAGTTGGTGGTACTAGACAGGAAAAATCCACTTGTCTCGGAGAGAGGGGAACCTGCTTTTAGTCACTCCTGTCTTTAGCGTGGCTCCCCATGCAGGAGAAAGGCATGTTGCTCATGGTTTGACACAAAATTACAGTCAGAGAAGATAAAGCAGGCTCAGGGTGGATTCTTTTTTTCCCCCATATTTATTTTTGTGCTCTAATATGTGTAGTCTGTAACTATTTTGCTGCAGAAAAGTATTTTGGAAGTGATTTGAAAAGACTTCTCCTTCCCCCAAGAAATGTTTGAGTGCTTCCTAATGTTGACTTTGAATGAAAAACAAATCTCTGAATAGTACATTTAACATCTAGAATATTATTCTAAGATATTCTTGAGATAACCTTAGGGTGCCTTTAACTTGTGGTTTGTAATTTTTAACTACTTGAAATACTGCAGGAATAAGAGTTAAAGCATAGAGATGAGTACATCGGAGTTGGTCATTTCAAGACCATAGAGAAATACTTGTAAAATGTCTGCTGTAGGTTAGGCAAGATGGCATGGGGTCAAGGTTCTTGTCATTGTACCTCAAGTCTTGAGTTCCTTTCCTAGAACCTAGTAGAAGGGGATACCCAACTCCTGAAAGTTGTCCTCTGATTTCCATGTACTTGATGTGGCAGCCTCATATTGAAAACCGTCCATGAGCCAAAGAGGATGGAGATAGATATTTCGAAATGAGGTAGTTAAGATGAAGTCTCAGCTCCTCCTGCACCATGCCTGCCTAGATGCCACCATGTTCCTGCCTTGTTGATAGTGGACTGAACCTCTGAACCTACGCCACAGTAGAACTATCCCTGGACAGCACACAGAATAACCAGAAGATAACACGAGGCAAACACTTATTTCTCATCCTCCACAAGAAGCCACAGATTCTCCTAAGCCACAGCCAAGCTGTGAGGAGGCGAGACTGGAGGAGGAAGAACAGAAGGAACAGGTTGATTTGACAGTTGGTATCACTGATCCTGAGAAGATGGAGGATGGTATGAGTGCCTCGTGTAGCCGACCACATCACCACACAGACAAGCTTACCAATGTCCAGAAGCAGGCAGTTTGCAGTGAAAAGAAGATTCAGTGACTCTCTGGGTCTTTATGAGAAGCTTTCAGAGGAGAACTCCCAGAATGGTTTCACTGCCCCTCTTCCACCTGAGAGGAGCCTAATAGTAAGGACAAAGGTGAAGGTTGGGAAGGAAGATTCTTCTGCAGAATTTCTTGAGAAACGGAGGGCTGCTTTGGAAAGATACCCTCAAAGAATTGTGAATCAGCCTACCATGTTACAAGATCCAGATGTCAGGAAGTTTTTGGAAAAAGAAGAGCTGCCTCGAGCTGTGGGTGCGCGGGCTTTGAGTGGCGCTGGTCTCCTTAAGATGTTCAACAAAGCTACAGATGCAGTCAGCAAAATGGCCGTCAAGATGAATGAATCAGACATTTGGTTCTAGGAGAAGCTCCAGGAGGTAGAGTGTGAGGAGTGGCCTACCGAAGCTGCGCACTGTGGTGGAGACTCTAGTCAACCATGGGAAAGAACTAGTGCTGAACACAGCCCTGTTTGTCAAGAGTCTAGCCACGCCTGGGAGCTCCGAGGACAACACAGCACTGTCTCGAGCATGCTCCCCCAACTGGCTGAGGTGGAAGGAAACGATTGAGCAGCTCCACCAGGAACAGGCCAACAAGGACTTGTTTTCCTTGCTGAGCTCCTGAGTGACTATATTCGCCTCCTGGCTGTTGTCCGAGCTGCCTTCGATCAGCGCCTGAAGACATAGCAGCACTGGCAGGATGCTCAAGCCACGCTCCAGAGGAAGCGGGAGTCTGAGACTCGGCTGCTGTGGGCCAACAAGCCTGACAAACTGCAGCAGGCTAAGGAGGAGATTGTTGAATGGGAATCTCGGGTGGACCCAGTATGAAAGGGACTTTGAAAGGATTTCAACAGTTGTCTGAAAGGAAGTGACACGATTTGAGAAAGAGAACTCCAAGGACTTCAAAAACAAAGGGATCAAGTACCTAGAGAGGCTCCTACATTCCCAGCAGTAGCTGGCAAAATACTGGGAAGCCTTCCTTCCTGAGGCAAAGGCCATGTCTTGAGGGGCCAAGGATACCAGAGCCTACCTTCTTGGCGCTGCCTTTTTCTACACTGTCCTCCTCCTCTCGATGGATGCCCCTGCTGATGCCCCTGCCTTGGCTGGACTTAGCCCTTCCACTCTGGCCCACAGACAAACTCTTCCCAGTTACCCTAACCAACATTTCATTTAGCTTCCACATATATTTTCTTACCTAAGAGAATAGTTTCCTGCTTTAAGCAAAAGACCTACAATAGGTGGTGGAGCTATAGGTTAGGGGTGGAGTGTTGATATTAAATATATAAATACAAATGTATATTTTTCAGAATGTGGTTTAGGAACTGGAAATAACGTTTTCTGTTACTCCTGGGATGGTGCCATGAAAGGTTATGTAATAAAATATTTGAAAATCAGGAAAAAAGAGAAATGAGGTGGGTAAAAGAAACCAAACTCTAAACTGATTAGAAAATGAAATGCCAGGTACAAGAAAGACAATGTAAGGCGCAGTCATGAGCTTAGACGGCGAGATATCACTGGTGGGAACAAGACAGCTTCATCCATAAATACTCTCCTGTTTAAAGATAGTCTTAAAACTAACTCAACTAGTTTGTTCCTATCGCCAGCTTTCCTATTAGGGGGCAACATGTAGATTATTGTCCGTTCAGCAGTAATTTTCTAAATCTTGTTTTCCAACTTCAACTATGTGGTTTGGACTTTAATGATGAAAACCTTTTTCGTTTGTACAGTGGGGGATAAGTGATGATAAACTATGACTTCACCCACCTTCTCTACCAAACTTCAGAGTGTCACCATATACTGGACACTTGGTATGGAACACTGAAAGGTGAAGGCGAGGGGCTGGAGAGATGGTTCAGTGGTTAAGAGCACTGGTTGCTCTTCCGGAGGACCCGGGAACTCCCAGCAGTCACGTGGCAGTTCACACCTTTCTGGAACTCCAATTCCAGGGTCCTGATGCCCTCACACGGACACACAAAACACCAATGAACACTAAATAAAAATAAATTATATATAGTAATTAAATTATTAATTTATAAAGTAAATTATATTAAGTAATTTTTATATAAAAATTAATTTTATATATTAAAAAATAAAGCTGAAAGGTGGAGAAAAGCCAAGTTGTTCTTCTATTAGAATGAAGTGAGAGAGTAGCCCTTGCCCAAAGCATGTAGGTTGAAATGGTTACTTCCACTTACCAAATACCTAATCTGTACAAGGACCAATAGATAGTCTTCAACCGTCACATTAGTTTCTCTTTCCCGGTTAAGAAAATGAACACTCAGAGAAGCTTCATCACACAGCCAGGACTATGATTTGCCCTCATCTTATGAACATTTCTGCTCTTTCCATCATGGTTTCCTGCAGACCCAGGCTGCCTTTTTAGATGCTGAGGTACCAGAGGCTGGAGGTAGCCATTACCCAGAGCCTGCCCTGCCACACGCTCTCACTGACTGAGGCCCTCCTGGTCATCTCCATGATCTGAAAACAAAAGGGTAGGCCCCGAGAGAACCCAAGCCAGTCAAGTGAGGTGTCCAAGATTTCAACAAATGGCAAATGTTGATAAGTCTGATCGGGAGGGAGCACATCTCAGAAGTGAAGAGTTAGATGTGGGGTTTATGCTGGCTGGGCTTTATAGCTAGATGGTAGACCACCATCCTGCCTAAGATGCAGAAGGCCCTGGGTCTAACCCTCAAAACTTCAACACTTCAACAAAGCAAAAAAGCATGCACAAACATACAGACAATAGCTGTGTTAGTACTCAGGGTTCAGTAGAGTAACAGAACTTATTTAACAGAAATCTAAACATGTACGTATGTGTGTATACACACACACATATATATGTTTCTTCTACACACACATACACACACACATGTATATGTATATGTATATGATGTATATGTATATGTATATGTATATGATTTATTATTAGAATGACTTATAGGCTGTGGTCCAATCAGTCTAACAGTGGTTGCCTATGAACATAAGGTCCAAGAATCCAGTAGTTGTTCAGTGCATGAGGCTGGATGTCTCGCTGGTCTTCAGCATATGCTGGAATCTGGAGGAAATGGACTCTAATACCATTAAAAGAATGGACTTGCTGTTGTGTTTTATAAAAAGAAGCCAGGATATGTTTGGTAGAGCACAGTCTGGTGAGGTGGGAGGGGTGCCTTGGCTGCTCATGATAAGGCATCCTTTCCCCCTAAGATACCAGCCATAAAATGGGTTTAGTATAGAATAGAGTTTATTTAGGACATGGGAAGAAGAGTTGAGAAGGGAGTAGAAACAGAGAGAAAGAGAGAGAGAGAAAGAAAGAAAGAGAGAGAGAGAGGAAGAGGAGGAAGAGAGGCTGGTTAGGATCACTTGGGGATAGAGGAAGAGGGGGATGGGAAGGGGAGAGAGGGAGGGAGAAAGGAGTCAGGGAGAGAAGTGAGTCAGAGAGAGGGAAGGGGCAGAGGGAGTAAGAGAGCAAGTAGGAGCCAAACAGCCCTCTTTATAGAAAGCCAGGCCTACTTGGCTATTGCCTGGTAACTGTTGGGCAGAGCTTAGAAGGAATGCCAATACTTGCTTGCAAGGTGAAAGCAAGCAAGCAAAGGACAAAAGCTTCCTTCTTCCATGTCCTTACGTTGGCTTCCAGCAGAAAGCATGGTCCATTCGAAATGGGTTTTTCCCACCTCACAAGATCTGGATTTAAGGTATGTCTTTTCATCTCAGAGATCCAGATGAAAAGTGTGTCTTCCCACCTTGAAGTGAATCTTCCCTCTTTGAATTAAGCACAAGGACCTCACAGGCATGGCACTCCATGTTTGGGTTTTAGTTAATTCCAGATGTAGCAAAGGCATCATAATAGCATGTGCTAGCCAGTTGCATGTGGGTGTCAAGCCCCGTGACAGCTTTCCATCCTCAAGCACAAAGGTCTTGAGATGATTTCCTAAGTGAAAGGGTAATGGAGACAGAGCTGTATGTGTTTCCTTCACTTCTTGGACATCTTCTAGACATCTCAGACTCATAGACCTCCTCTGCTCAGCTTCCAGATAGAGTTCTTGTCTAGATTGCAGTGAATGGCACTGCCAGCCACTCAGTAACACACTGGAAACGTCATTTTCTGCTCTCTTGCCTACCAGTAGCTTTTGCTTATAAATATCTCACTAATTCCCTTCTACCGTTATTAATATCTAAGTCTTCTTTGTGCTATCATCATGCAGTGGAATCCCTGAGGCTGGATAATTCATAAAGAACATGGATCTATTTGGCTCATAGTGCTGGAGGCTGAGATATCCAAGAGAGTAGCATCTAGAGAGGGCCTTCATGCTGTTACCTCTTGGCAGAAGTGAAAGAGTAAGAGAGGTTGGGAATGAGAAAGTAAATCCTCTCTCAATGTAACTAATTCATTGACACTGGGATATTCAAGTCTTCATGGCCCAGTCACTTCCCGTTAGGCCCCATGTCCTGACTCCATTGCACTGAGAATAGCCATCACACACAAAATTAAAAGAAATCCTTTGAACTCTAGCACCTCCCTGCCCAAGCTGCCATCATACCTTTACGAGGTCCCTGCCGTTGCTTCCTGAGTTGTCTGTCCCTCATGTCTCCAGCGCCACACCCTTTCCCATGAAGAGCACAATTTGCAGGCTAAAAACCTGGTTGTACCACCTCAGTCTACCTAGGGACTACCCAGCGTTACAACAAGGCCTGCAGCCCACCAGATTCTGGCCTTACCTCTGCCATGGCTGCCCACAAGCCTCCTTTCATCCCACACTCTTACAGAGGTTATCCCACGCCCACAGCTGTTATCCACTCCTACAACACACCTCTGCCTTCCATATGAGTCCATATATGCCTCATGTGTCATCCTTGAGTTTATTTGTCACAGAAGCTGTCTCTCACTTTCATGACTGGATTAACACTCTCTGGTCACATATTCTATGACTGTGCTCCTGTGTGCTTACACTGGCTAGAGGAGCTTCTTTTATTGTTATCTCTCTCTCCTACTGACAGTCAGCTCCATGACAACCGGGGCCCTGCTTGTCATGCCTTGCTTTTCCTGACATTTATATCTCTGATATTTTCACAATAAACCCCATTGATTCTCTCTTTCCATCATGTGGAATCTATAGAACTTGGAGCCTCAGGCTTGGTAGCAGGCACCTTTAGCCTCTGAGCCATCTCATTAGCCCATTGAATGAATGAATGAATGAACAAATGAATGAATGAATGAAAGAGAAATGTATGTTACACATACTATTCATATGGAGTGGTATTTGACATGCATGTATGTGGCAAGCGAATGAGGTTATCCTGTGTAGCTTCCACACAATTGCCTGGGCAGTGGACAAGGGTATAATAGCCACATCCTCCTCAGAAATGGAAAGTATTTGAATAAATGCTTTCTTTACAGGCTTCCTGATAGGAAGTAAATAACTGAAGAAGGTAGTCGTATTTGCTGTGTATATTATAAATTGATATGGGGGGAGTTTGTGTTTGTGTTTGGGAATATACACAAGAAAAATCTTCTAAAGGCATGCAAATGGACATTTCATTTACATGGTGGGGTTTCTGGTTACTTATATTTCCTTGATTCCCCACAGCAAGCATCTCTTGCTATAGTAAAAGATGGAAAGAGAAGAGAGGAGAAAAGGGGATGAGGACTTGTTAATCAGGTATCCTTAACTCCAGGTAGGCTCAAATATACATAAACACACCTCTCCCTTGTTTAGCAGTTACATGAAACACTGAGTTGGGTATTGTCCCAGCAATGGAGACACTAAGATCCCAGCTGACTCTGGCAACGCCTCTTGTCACCAAATAAAATAACAGCACAGCATTTTAACTTCTGCCTTTTTCTTTTCTTGTCATGGTAGGTGGCTTGCTACAGGCTGAGTCTCATTATTCCCCTGTGTAACTTCAGAGATCATTGTGCAACCACAGGGACTCACACATACTCTTGTGAGCGAAAACAGGTGTGGAATACTTTTATCAGTCATTTCCTTATCAATAAAAGGGGGGCTGGAGAGATGGCTCAGTGGTCAAGAGCACTGACTGCTCTTCCAGAGGTCTTGAGTTCAATTTCCAGCAACCACATGATGGCTCACAACCATCTGTGATGGGATCTGATGTCCTCTTTTGGTGTGTCTGAAGACAGCTACAGTGTACTCATATACATTAAATAAATCTAAAAAGAAAAGAAGGAGAAGGAGAAGGAGAAGGAGAAGGAGAAGGAGAAGGAGAAGGAGAAGGAGAAGGAGAAGGAGAAGGAGAAGGAGAAGAAGAAGAAGAAGAAGAAGAAGAAGAAGAAGAAGAAGAAGAAAGAAGAAGAAGAAGAAGAAGAAGAAGAAGTAATAGTAGTAGTGGTGAGTTGGAGACCTTCTAGTTTAAGTCCATTGTTGGATCACTGAGGAAAGTAAAACACAGAAATATTAAGTGCCCACATTGTCACCAGACCAACTGGTAAAAGTAGCAGGGCAGCAGCGACATCAGGCTTCCAACCTGCGCTGGGCATTTCCCTGTCTACACAGACAGAGCTGTTCTTGGGCCTCGGATAGACTTTTTTTTTAATGTACTCCAGTTCTTTCTTCTGACAGTAACAAGGCCTTCTGCTGTTTTTAGAACAGAATTAATTTTAGAAGAAATTTATAAAAGCTAACCACCAGCATTTAAAACTATAGAGATAGTTCATCCTATAAAAATTGACTCTTGGGGGACAAGCCCATGATGAGTTTTTGATCCAAACTCCCACAAGTTGCCCTCTGACCTCCACACTTGTACATTAGTGTGTGCTTGCCAGTTGTGTTCACACACACACACAAATAAGAATAAATTAAATTTAAATTTTTTGACCTTTATTTTTTTTCTACTAAGTATTCTGGTTCTTGCTGTAAAAAGAAGTCAGAGAAGAACTAAATAATTTATTTATTATTTATAAATGATACGTTATTTAATAAGTGAAAAGGAGCTACCAAGGGAATGAGACTATGAAAGAGAAATAGCAGTCTGAAAGCCTATGTATTTTCAGAACTTAGAAAAAAGAGTATGACGAAATCCACTGAGGATTTAAACCCTGCTCTAAAACTCTGCCAAGGGGTGGGGGCTGGGCTTTTAATAAAGTGCTCTCAAGTTTCAATGGAAGGTAAATTAAAATGGTGTGGCTTGTCTTTAATATTCTACCAGCGAAACTCTGGTTGCCACAGAATCAGGCATGCAAGTTATCCCTTTGATGAGGAGGGCTCACCCTACAGTGTGAATTTCATGTCCTCATAATGAGGACAGAAACGGAGCCAAGTCCTGGAGGGATGGATACAGCTCAGACATGTGGGCAGAGCCGCACAGTGCTAAGTGGTAGCAGAAAATGAGCAAGGTCCAGCGTCACACAAAGAGGCAACCTTTAGAAAACACATCATCCGAGGAGTGTGTCCACCCACCCTTGTAGGCAGGCCACGCAACACCACCTCTCAGAGTCTGTGCGGTGAGGAGCTGTAGGAGGAGCTTACGCAGTAACTCCATCCATCTAGCATGTTTACGTAGGCTGAAGCCAACGAAAGCATCACCTTTGTGCATCAACATATCGAACACTGGATTTCATACAACCAAGCTGACGGTCTTTACAACATATTTCCTGATGGAAACCCTGCAGAGTGGGACTTCTTAGGTCCGTTTTGCAGATGAGATGAGGCACTTGGCTTCATGAGCTAGAAAGATGCTCCAAGCAAAATGTCAAGTGCAGTTAAGATGGAAACGCATTCTATTGCTCCCTTGGTACCCTGTCCCTGCATCCCCTACTCATCGTGCCTTGTTACCTGCCTACTCATAGAGCAAGCTTGCCTCCCACACACAGAGGAAAACAAATTGTTCTTTTTTTTTTTTTGGAATTTTATACAGCACAACAGAGATTTCCATGTTCCCATTGAGGGATTCATGATGAATTAATTATCTGTACTTTTATTTCTCATCCTATGAGTAGGAATTTATTTCTCTTTCCCTACCATTCCCTACCCTGTGTGTGTGTGTGTGTGTGTGTGTGTGTGTGTGTGTGTGTGTGTGTGTTGGTTTGGGTTTAGAGGTGAAATCTCACTTTATTGCCTACAAATGATGGAATTCTAGGCTTGCACTGCTGTGTCTCACTCCCATCAGTAAAAAGTTTTGAATAAGCTCTATGACAAAAACTCGAATTATATGACACATTTATAATATGCACATTTTGAGAAAAAAATGCCCTCTATCATACACACACTGGATCTTTACACTTGTGATTGTCCTGCCCCTCAGATACTGACTGAGTAATTGGCTTATTATTTAATTACGTACATGCCCTGTTTGTTTCCTTATGTAGATTCCTATAAGCTACAAAGTTAAAGCTGAGACAAAGACTAAACCAATATCTAAAAATCGTTTTTATGGTTGTGTTACTGGCATAAGCACCCTTTTGTTCATGTCAACATTGTGATTGGCTATATTTAGTTACAAAGATCAATCTTGATTAGCGCTCTACTTGGAAAACGTAGCTGGGATAGTGTGTTTGGCTTTAATTGCTATCAGTATTGAAAAATTACATCCAAAGATAGGTAGGGTCAGCTATGCTCAGCTATGCTCAGTCCATCCATTAGCTGTGAGAAATCAATCTGCAACACCATAAACATTGGAAGAACAGCCACACTAAGGGCTTCTAAGGGAAGGCATAGCATAGCATAACATAGCAATTCTGTTGTGTTATATATCTACCACTGTGCTTGTGCATGTTTGAGGTAACAGTGACAAAGCTGGTCTGGATAATTTATGACGGAAGAGTGGACCTGGAATTTTTGACTACTAACATTTGAATCTGGCACTGCCTGCTGTTAGCATGGAGGAGCTGTGGGTTCCACTTCCTTCATCTGGAAGAACAGCAACAACAGAAGCACTCTGCAGGTTTTGTTTGTTTGTTTGTCTTAAGATTAAACGATTGGGAGGCAGAGGCAGGCGGATTTCTGAGTTCGAGGCCAGCCTGGTCTACAGAGTGAGTTCCAGGACAGCCAGGGCTACACAGAGAAACCCTGTTTCGAAAAACCAAAAAAAAAAAAAAAAAAAAAAAAAAAAAAAGATTAAACGAGTGGCTAGCAAGCATCCCACATTCAAGAAGTGGAATCACTGCTACTTTATTGACAAGAAGATACAGCTTGGAGTCAAATAGAATTTTTTTTTCCACTTGCACACATGTGAGTGTTTTGTCTGCATTGTGTGGCCACTGTGTACATGTAGTGTCTACAGAGCACAGAAGAAGGTGTCAGATTCCCTGGAACCAGGATTACATACTCTAGCATGGGTGCTGGGATTTAATCACGGCCCTCTTGAAGAGCAGCCAGCACTCTACTCTGCTGAGCGTCTGTCCAGCCCCCTAGATAGGACTTTTGTAGACAAGAGGCAAGACATACAGAAGCCAAGATCGGAGCAACCAATCCTCCCACAGAATAATGCTGTAAGGAGTGAATATATGTTTGACATCAATGTGATATCACAATGATAGATCCAAGCATGCAGGCCGTCTTCTAAAGACTGCAAGCAACTAAACACCCAAGATCGTGTCTGTGAACCTAACAGTGTGAGGTCATAGTCCTTTCAGTCAGTACCATCATCATCATCATCATTAATTACATTATTAAAGGAAGCACTTATCACTAATGTGGTATCTATGGGAGAACCTCAGTGGCAAGATTCCCACTAGCACACTGTCCCTCCCACAGCAGCGCACTAACAGATACTAGCTAGCTGAGACTGTTTGTCCAGTGCCCTGGATTATCTGCTAGACTGTCTATGAGGAAAACCTGACATTTCCTTGTTCTGACCCTGGTACTTACTATTCACATGGGATAACGTAGTTCTCAGGAGATAAAACAAAACAAAACAAAAACAACAACAAAATGCCACCATCCTTCCGTCAGTCACATTGGATTACATGAGAGATAGGAAGTTTCTTTCCTTTTGGTCTGTCTCCATGCATCTTCCTGGAGTGAGGTGGAGAGATTGGGTTCTGGGAGAGAAAGACATCATCTTCACTAGGAAACGCCCTCTTGGAAATCTTCCTATTGGCTTACAGCCAATGTTGGGTCACAATCCTAAACTTAAAGTCAAAATATTAGATTATTGTTTGAGACGCTGGCATTAGTTCATTTTTTTCTTGCCTCAAGTTGATTTGTAAAAATAGCATAGGACACTGGTCATCTGCAAGTAGGTGTGTCCCAGCAGTCCATCTGTCTTCACACTGGCAGGAGTCCTTCCCATGGGGCCTTCACAGGGGCCTGGGCACCTTCGGAAGCCTGAGCTGGCACTGAAGCCTGGGCTTTAGCTGGAGCTGCAGCCTCTGCCTTGGTTTGAACCTTGGGCTTTGGTTGGCAGAGCCTGTGCCCCTTGGCCATGTAGCTTCGAATCTGCTTCCCAAGCTTGGGGTGAGCGATGAAAGCCAGAAGGCTGAGTTTGTGGCTGGGGTCCTTTGGTCTTAACCTCCTTAGGCTTCACTGAGGCCTTGATGGCCTCTGCGCGTGCACGCACTGCCATTGCATTGTTGGCCTGCATCTTCTCCAGGCCTTTCTTCCTGAGCTTCTTTGCAAAGAGCACGTTCCTCAGGAACGTGGGGTCAACTCCCTTAAGAGAGTTGTATCTTTGTGACCAGGGTTTCTTGATGCCATTTCTGTGCCATTTGTGGGACTGGTTGTGTGTAATGTGGTTCTTAGACTTGGCCATGACTGCACGGTAACCCACGGCTCCGGCAGAGCTTGGGATCAGAAGAGCCTTTTTATATCACACACACACACACACACACACACACACAAGAGAGAGAGAGAGAGAGAGAGAGAGAGAGAGAGAGAGAGAGAGAGATATTATGATATAGATATATATCATAAAATGTGGGAGGGAGGATCCCTAAGGCCAACCTCCTGACAAGGAATAAAAGGAAATGGGAAACTGAGAGGGCCCAACACTAGGCTAGACACTCTTCAGCATTGCAATAGAAGCCATAAGTTCTGTCTTTAATGACTCTGTACTTTAAAATGGTGTTTCCAGTGCAACCTTTGTCATGAGACTGTGTGTGTGTGTGTGTGTTGTGTGTGTAAATTTTCATTCTGAAAATGCTCCTAAGTAAGGTAACACTGTGTCACTCTCCATTACTAATGCATCTCCAGTGTCTGTCACCTAATACTTGGTGATGGAATGAATGAATCCCAGTGTCTGCTGCCAAGCATCACTAGGGAGATACCTGGGTGTTGAGATTTCAGCTCATCATCTGCTTTCCTTTGGTTTCTGTTGCTGGGATTTAAAACACTCTAACCAAAATCAATGTGAAGAGAGAAGTATTTAGTAGTCTTATACCTCAGAGACTGTTATGGGGAGAAGCCAGGGCAGGAGATCAAGGCAGAAACTGAAGGAAGCACTGACGACTGATGAAAGATGCTTAGGATCTTACTCCCCCTGGCTTGCTCAGCTAGCTTCCTTCTACAACCCAGACCATCATCCTGCCTAGAGACAGTGCCGCCCGTAGTGGGCAGGGCTCTCCTATATTAATCACTAATCAAGAAAATGCCCCACAGACAAGCCTACTGCCCATCTGAAGGAAGCAAATTCGTATCTGCAGCTAAGTCTTCCCTGGTATGTCAAGCTGATTACAGAAGCTAACTATGGTTCTACACAAATCAATTCTGTTCTCAGCAAAGCATTTTTTGTTAACTGATAATAGACCTTTGATTTTATTTTCTGTATGGTTATTTCCAGTGGCGATATCTAAGTAGAATTCTCCTGAGGACCAGCAGGTATACTCATAGAAGCCCTAACATAGATGCTCCACATTAACATAATAAATAAACATTTTTGGGGACTTCCTAACCAATGATAAAAGCCAGGACAGAAACTAGAACGGAACGCAGGCCAGGGTACAACTCTGCAGTTTTTTATTTACTTATTTCCCTTTTTATTGTGTGCTGGGGATTGTACCCAGGTCTTACACATGCTACATACACTCTCTCACACAGAACCCATAACCCTAGCCCTCAAAGGCCTAATTTTATAAGGGTCTACCTTGAAAAAAACAAATCTATCTGTCTTCCCTATTGTAAGCTTCAATCTTCACTAATTTCTCAGTTCCATTCTAGTTCCTAAATTTTTGGTCCACCGGTTTGTTTTTTGTTTTTTTTTTTTACTTTTGTCCCATATAACAAAGAAATTATGATCTAAAATCTGAGGTATCCCTGGCTAGCCATCCATACATATGTGAAAATAACCAAGTCAGCCAAACAGCCAAGTCACCTTTTAGCACTTTCAGCTTCTCTTCAAGCACTGACAATGTAGCCATGAGCAGCCAACGTGCCTGGGGTTACATCCCAGGAGATTTAGGAGTTTCCTGTGGGAAGATAACAAGGAGATAGATGTTATTAGTGATAGTACTCATAACTGATAATAGTAACAAATGGTATTACTAATGCTATATTACTGAATATTGGAGAGCAGTCAGGGCTATGAAGGTCAAAACAGCAGTCACAGGACAGAGAGGAGGAGCTTTAGGGAAGCCTTTCTAGAAAGAGTGATGGGAGTTGAGGCTTGAATTGGGACTGTGCTGACAATCAGAGAAGCAGCCGTGCAGGAGGGGAGGAGCCAGTGCACATGCTCACCACTCACACTTGGCTTGTTCTAGAGGCAAAGCAAAGAGGCTAGAGAAGAGGAAGAAATGGTAGGCGTCAGATGAACTAGGTTAGTGAAACAGTAAGAGGTGCTATGTCAAAACAACTCATTCGCATTTATAGATCTAAATTCTACGTTTTATGTTTATTTGTGAGTGTGTGTGTACACACACCCACCCACCTCTAGGAGCATGAATGAAATGAAGATTGGAAGGCGTCCATTGGATTTGGACTTTTTTGGCAGCCTTAAGACAATGTGGTTAAGCCGGGCGGTGGTGGCGCACGCCTTTAATCCCAGCACTTGGGAGGCAGAGGCAGGCGGATTTCTGAGTTCGAGGCTAGCCTGGTCTACAGAGTGAGTTCCAGGACAGCCAGGGCTACAGAGAGAAACCCTGTCTCGAAAAAAAACCAAAAAAAAAAAAAAAAAAGAGAGAGAGAGAGAGAGAGAGAGAGAGAGAGAATGTGGTTAATAGTGTTGAAGATGAGAGCTATGGGGAAAAGAAAGTTTGGAAGTGAGGAGGGAAAGAGAAAGAGATGAGATGACTCTTGAATTCGGCACCACTGAAAGAACATGGAAAACAGGACAGAAGGCACCTTCTCTACAGGCATTAAGCACCTCACTGTCAAAATGGCAGGTTTGTCTCAGTACATTTTTTATTACTATAACTAAAGGCTACATGCTGGGTAATATATAAAGAGTAAAGGTTCTAAAGATCTAAAATCAAGGCATTGAATGGCAAAAGCCTTTTTGACAGTGAAGACTTAATATAGAGTCCCGAGTTGACATAAAATAAGATCATCCAAGACAAAGAGGTTGTGGGCAAGTGAGACCAGTGATGAATCATTGATGTGGTGATGTGGTTATTGAACTGACCAAACTGATACCTGGGTTCAGGACACCTAGAATTCAGAGACAAACAAGCAGCTGGCTGGGCAGACCTCAGGAGACACAGGTGGTAGCAGGGTTGCCGATTTTGATACTTTTTTTTTTCTCTTTAATGATCAACCAAAGCCTTCTACTGCAGATCTGAGCAGAGGAAGTGGGGGTGGGGGGAGGGGTCAAACCAATGTGTTCTCTCTAGGTCCTGTAAGATGGAAAAGATCTCAGGACTGTTTCCTGTGAATCTGCAGTTTCCATTGGTAAAATGGAAATTTCGTGACTGTTGACCGGACCTGGGTATAGATGTGTCTGGGTTTTTTTGGTCGCCCATTTAGTAGGTGGACGAACGTGGAGCATGCCATGTTTGGTCTTCACTTAACCTTCGGTAGTCTGCTTTGGTGGGTTCTGTGCTTATCCCTACCGTTGCCTGCCTTGACACGCTCTGGTGCCAGCATCCTTCACTTTTCATTTGTTTATTTGGCCAAGTCCTCGCCTCAGAACCTGCCCCTCCCCACTTACATCTCTTCCTTCCCTTTATCTCCATCCTCCAAATTGTTATGCTACAATAATTTCCCTTCACACCGCTCCAGCCAATTGCGGTGCCAGATGGCACGGAGACCCCCTCGCCCAGCCCCTTGAGAGCAGCTGCCATTGTCGTTGCTGTGAACATGTCATGGCTTTGAACTTGTAGCTGGGACCCAAACTTGAGGCTCAGGACCGGGAGGAGGGGCCTACAGCCTCGGCCCTTAAAAAGACAGGGCTCGTTAGCATTTTTTCAATCTTCTGTGTATCGAAATCTCATTGTGGAGTTTAATTCCTTCGCCACCTGACTCGGCTTCCTAGCCATGAAGTTCCCTTTGTGCCTAAAACTCAATTAGAATCCCGTATTTCCCATCCCACAAACAGATGTGGAGACACAAGTCTATGTTTGTGGGCTGTCGGCACGTGTATCTTTGTGTGCGCAAGTGTGCGCCTGTCTCCTTAGGAATCTAGTAAATTCCCTTCTCCGTCTCTAAGTACCTTATTTAAACATGGTCACTCAGCAAGAAGAATACAGTTGCTGTCTGTTCTGTCTTCCCATGAAGACAGCCTCTGAGGAAAGATAAAGGGGTAGGATTCATTTGTTTCTGAGCATAAGATTGCTGGGGTCACAGCAACCCAGAAATTCTGTTGCTATGGCACATGATCATAATTTTGAGTCCCCAGAGACAGCAGGTCAGTCATGGGTCTAAAAACCCAAACTACCACCACCACCATAACAACAAAGATTCATATGTGGGAACCAATATCCATTTCAAAAGCACTACTCTATTGTAAGTTGTGTGTGTGTGTGTTCTTTCATTTTGGGGGTGTGGGGAGGGCAAGGGGTTCCCTTTCATTTTAATCTAATTGTGCACAGCCCAGGAACATTTTGCCACTTAGGGAGATTCCTTAGTGTCCCTTCCCTACCACACACTCCAGCCTCTTTCATTCCCCCCTTCTCGTGTCAGAGAATATCTCCCACCCTCCTCCCTCCAGCCTAGACGGTGGGGAGATTCCCAGAAGTTTGATGTATTCTGCCTTGCTGCTGAGGAATGTACTGTCCCCTCACTTGGCAGCAAATGAAAGTGGGTATTAATTTCTCGAAGAGCGGGAAGAAACAGAGATGGGGGGTGCTGCAAGAACCACACCACCCAAATTTGCACGTAGGACGCAGCACGCTGCCACTTCAAAGGAGAGAGGCTGAGAAAAAGAAAGCGAAGAGGAGAGTCTCCTGACTTGATGTCCTTGTACTTTGCATCATAGGTTTTGGATAGAGATGCGAGAGGTTCGGGCCCCTGAACGGAGCTAAATTATGCAGCTGCAGGGACGCCAGGGCCTCCAGAATAGGATGCTTCGTTTAGATTTTGCACAATGCTATTGAAGTGCTTATTTTCCTCCTGAAGAGACACAAACAGATGCAAACTTCTGTAAACACTTTAGAAATGAATTCAGTGAGTTTGGCCTCTCAGCAGTGCTCAATAGCTGACAGAAAAATGTCTAATTAGTGCAAGTGGAAATAATAGGGCCACTTGGATTCCTTCCATCGTCCTCCAAGTCTCCTTCTCCAAGAAACTCAAAGGCCCTTTTGTCTGGCAGGTCACCCTCTCTCGGGCTTTTGTGCTCCAATCTATTAAGAGTAGAAGGGGAGAAAATAGATTAGGCAATGTTCCCTGCTCAAATATATGGCGCGTTCGTGCGGGATGCAGAATGAGCCTACAGGTGCTGGGGGAGGGGTTCCCGGGTTAGTGACAGGGAAAAAAAAAAAAAGTAATGCGCACGCGCACAAGAGTGCTGGGAGGGCTTCTTGGAAGAACTAGCTCCACGAACACAGACTGCAGCTTCCTTTTTCTTTCCCAGCCTCCGAGAGGTTAGTCCTCAGGGTCCATGAAGGGATGAAAAAGACGTGAGATTTTACCATGTTCCTAGAGAAAACTTATAGATTCAACTCATCATTTCTGTTTAAGTATTGAAAATTCCACTGCAGTGTATACCAGGGTGGAGGGTGGGGTGAGGGTGCCTTTTCCATGGGTTTATATTTTGTCACACAAGAAAGTGGGTGAGTGACAGACTTTGATGGTTGGTTGGTTTTCCCTCATGGTGTCTGTCACTTCACCATACTGAACACTCGAAGGACAGTTTTCATAAGTTCTGAAAGAGCACAGCAAATAGCAACTATCTACATTTCCAAGATCAGATTGGGGAGGTTACATCATTTGCAAGGGCAAACCACAAGGTGGATACAAAGGCAAGCAGAGAGACACCTCTGCTGACTCAGGGCTAACCTTTCCTGCATGAGACCCTCGTTTCATTCCCAACATCACAACAAGCAAATGAGTCACAGATAGCTGTGGCTTCATCTCAGGACTTTTATTTTTGTAACCTTTGATTTAAATGAGTTTTTTATACATCTTGCGTTTGCATACCTAATTTTTATTCCACTCTCTGGAACATTATCAAATAAAGCTGCGATAACTGCCTATCCTTTGGAGATTCCTTTCTGTGGATTGTAGAGAACTTCCTTCTTTTGCAATTGGTAACTTCACTTTGTGTTAGTCTTGTAAATTTTAGCTTATAGGATGGTGGGTGTTTTGTGGATTTCTTGACTTTTGTTCTGTGAAGCAAGTTAACTCTCTTGAAACTAGCTTATAAATATCCAGACTCAGACTTTGTCTCGTCTCTAAATCCAGACCTTGCAGAACATGCTATCCCATGCTCTGTGAAGGGACAAGACGTACAGAAAGACAAACTGCTTGAGACGTAAAGAGGACTTGAGATTGGATCCCCAGCACCCATGGAAAAAGTCAGTCACAGAAGTGTGTGCTTGTAATCTCAGAACTAGGAGGGAGTCTGCAGGAAGGAACAGGAGCCCTGGGACTTACTGGCCAGTGTAGCTAACCAGTCATTGAGCTCCAAAGTCAGTGAGAGATCCTGCCTCAAAAAATAAAGTCATGAACAAGGAGGAAGATAACTGATCGAGGATGTTGACCTCTGACCTCCACACAGACACATGGAGGCCTGCACACCGGTACACACATAAACATATACACATGAAAAAACACCTAAGTAGATATGTGCAGATGAAGACATGAGCACACAAAGAGATAATGTACGTCTGTGCCGATGTTGGCACCATTTTCCACCAGCAGGAATTAACCTGGCTATGTGTTGATGTACAATTGGATAAACGGCATGTGTTATGTGCATACATGTGGTAGCACACTACTCACCCTCAACAGGGGAGGGAATTTGTCCTATCCTGTGAGGATGAAACTTAAAGCAATCACACTAAATATGATGTCACAAATAGACCAATGCTACGTGATTCTACTAGGTATCTAAACCGATGTAAGTCTTAGAAACAGTGGGCAGAATTGCTTTTCAGCAATGGAAGGGTTGTTAAATTTGTTCTCTCAAATTCTCAAGATTAAAGTCTGTCTTTAGCATAACTGAAGTTTGCACTTTAAAATTATGAGAGTAAGTATTGAGAGAGACTGAAACTGAGACAGGTTCCTATTTGGCTCTGATGCATTTGACTTGTAACCTAAAAAAAAGGGAAACTAACGACGAAAAAAACTGCTGAACCTCTCATCTCCCTTTTTAGTATCAATTTTAAGGCCACTGCAGAGTTCCGGTGAGACTGGAACATGAGGATTTTTCAAAAAATAGATGTTGCCACTAAGATGAGACCCACTAGTATTGATGTGGAAAGAGTGGGGACCACATCTGGAAAACAGCCTGCCCCCAAACCTGGGTTGTGGAGGCTGCTGCAACTGCCTAAAGCAAATGGACTCCAAGGAGAAGGGGGCAGGACTATGGGGGTAGCATGTACTGGAGTGTCATGTCAGAGCACGTCACCGAGGAACCTCTAAGGTTCAGGGAAGTGTGCAAGCTGACAGGAAGACAGTGGTTCTGAGCAAACTACCAGGGGCCGGCAATAAGAGAAAGTTCAGCCCCTGGGACCTGTAGATGGTAGCCAAGCTGCCAACCGGAGGACATTGTTTACATGGTGCCCATAGGAAGGGCTCTGATCAGACACTGGCCTTATCAGACAGACTTGGGCATGTGTAAAACTGTCTTCTTACTTTTCTGTCTTTTGAACCTACGCTTTAGGACATTGAGACAAACTGACCTCATTGTAACGTTAGTTCCCAGAGTGATGGTTTACTTGAGAAAGAAAAAGCTCAATACCGTTTTATATTTGCTTCTTATTGTGGCTGGAAGGAACAAGGCCCAATCAAGTAAACTCACAATAGAGTGTGCATAATCCTGAAATGAAGATAGGCTGATAAAGAAGAATGTGGCTTTGAGAAAGCACTCGGGGAGGGGAGGAGCTGGAGCGATGGAGCATCCATGAGGGTGAGTTCTGCTCCTGCAGAGAACCTGGGTTTGCTTCCCAGCACCCACATCAGGAGCCCCACAAATGTAGCTCCAGTTCCAAGGGGTCTGATGACCTCATCGAGCTTTGGTGGGCACCTGCATGTGTGTGGTGCGCACACACACACACACACACACACACACACACACACACACACACACACTGGAATATGCACTTCTTTCCATCCTGAAGCAACAGGCAATGTCTCTCTACAAGTCTTAGTTTGACATTAAGAGGTTCATTTTTCCCGTGGTCAAAGTCATATGTCACATGGCTACTCTCAGGTGTACTGCACTCTGGTGGGACCAGGGCTGGAGAAGGATATCAAGTAGCAAAATACATGGTTGCTTCAAAAGACAGGGACATGAACTATGGTGACTTTAGAAGAAAGGTAGTATTGCTGTCATGATCTTTGAGAGTATCCAATAAATAATCTCTCTTCCTTTCCTGGATTCGGAAAATATGGGAAATAACACAAAAGTGTGGCCATGTGTGTTTGTGGTTTATATGTGTATATAGTGTGTGTGTGCTCTGTGCATGTGTGTTTGCGGTTTATATGTGTATGTAGTGTATGTGTACTCTGTACCTTATCTATTGAGTCATAGTCTCTTATTAAACCTAAACCTAGCCATTCAGTCAGGCTGGCTAATCAGTGAGCCCCCAGAATCTACCTGTCTCTGTCCCCTCTTCACCCTCTGTGCTGGAGTTACAAGTGAACACAGCCACATCTGGCTTTTATGTGGCTGCTGGGATCCAGACTCAGATGCTTCTGCTTGCACAGCAAGGCCTCTTAGCAGTTGAGCCATTTCCCTATTCAAAGAGATGGTTACTTTCAATCCTGACCAAGACTAGGTTGGATAATAAAGCTTCATATTAGAGTATGGTCTACTCTGCCATGTGGCCTGAATGATCGATATATACATCCATAATCACAGAAATTGCCTGGCCAAGCAGAGCATCCCTATAGGGTGGATTGCCAGGTGAAACTTGGAGTATAGAAGAGCAGAAAAGGATCTGTTTCTTTAAACAGCTTGTTTCAAATAGAAAAGGAAAATGAGCTAAGACCCTCAGTTATTCTTACTAACTGTTCCAGTCAGAGTCTCTTTGCCTCCCATGCAGCAAACTAAAGAACTAGAAGCCAGAAATGCAGTAGTCATTGACCCCCCGGTAACAGGAAAGGAAACACTAAGGCAAGGTGAGATACTAATAAACAAGAGGAGGAGGAGGAGAGATAAAGACAGAGATTTTCTCTACTAAGGACTGATATCTCCTTCCCAATAAGAACAATGAGGACTTAGGACAGCAAGATAAATTTAACTAGAGACTATCATTCCCTTACTTAGTAAAGGAATTGATGGTTAATGAGCCAAGAGACCATCACTGTGAGAGTAGAATAGTAGTACATCATTAGTAAGCATTACTTGATCCATGAATACTGATACACACACACACACACACACCACGACGTATTCTATGCCTAAAATTTATTCTTTATATGGACAACAACTATTCCACTCTTGGCCAGAAGAAAAAGAAAGGTGAAGGTGGCTCCCACCATCTTCCTCAGGGATGCATCTCCAATACCAGGACGACCTCCCACTAAGCCCTACCTCCAAAAGGTGTTCTAGCACTTTCCAGGACCCTACCTGGGAACCAGATCTTTCCCACATAAGCTTTGGGGTCAGGAGGAAGTTTCAACATGCCTACTGTAGCACAGTGTTAAAACTCTACAGAGCTGTTACTGGGAAGGTTTAGTGAGCAGAGAGCACTTTCAATGAGAATGCATTTTTTTCTTACTGTTAACAAGAGAAAAATTCTGAGATATTCTAAAAATAAAATTATTTTTATTTTGTGCATATGTAGTGTGTGTGTGTGTGTGTGTGTGTGTGTGTGTGTGTGTGTGTGTGTTTGTATGCAGTCATTGAAGAAGTAGTAGTTACAGGCTGTTGTGAGCTGCCTAATGTGGTAATGGGAACCAAGCCTGGGTCCTCTGCAAGATCAGTACATGCTCTTAACTGCTAGACCATCTCTCAGCCCTGATGTGTCCTAAATTTAATTAAAAGGACTCAAGGATGAACAGAAAGGGGAGCAGAGGAGTTTTACTAGTCTACAAGCTCAGGCCAGGAGGAATAAAAGGCATTCTGTATTTTTTGTTATGTTCTTTAAAACCTTAATTAAAATCCTGTCACCACTGCTAGGTGACACCATTTCTCACTTACAACCCAACCAAGCAGGAGCATGGGTTTCTGTTCCCATGGGGTGAGGGTTGGTTCTCCACCTTGAGCTTTTCCACACTTTTTCTTTATAACTAACGTGTAGGCACCATGTGAATAAATGTGCCTTGCTTGCCAAGGTTTTCATTATAGAAATTTGTCTTAGCTCGAATCCCACTGAAGACTCTGCATTTGTTACCTAGACTTCCTGGTGAGAGGGGGTGAACTTGGCCAAAGAGTTGGTCCTTTGTCTTGCTAGCATCTATAACTGCTACTAAGATCCTTCAAGATGCCCAACTCTCTGAATTTGGGTTGAACTCCTTCAGTGTGTTGAGTTACATCCTGCTTAGGTCAGCAACTACAGCAATCCTGACTACATCTATGGTACTGACAAGCATGTTTTTGAGTAATTGACATCTCTCAGACTCCACTAACTTTCTTTTTTTTTTTTTTTTCTTTTTTTTGGTTTTTCGAGACAGGGTTTCTCTGTATAGCCCTGGCTGTCCTGGAACTCACTTGGTAGACCAGGCTGGCCTCGAACTACTAACTTTCTTAATACTAAGGAGTAGGAGCCTGGTTGATCTGAACCTGGCTCGCCCATATTCACTCAAGCTCAGCTCCTAGACCCAGGTCTTGTAAACATAACTTCTTTGAGCCTCCAGGTTTCCCTGTTGTAAATGAGATTGATAATGGAATCTGCCTGGGGGGTGGGAGGCTGCTATGGTAACTGGACAAATTATCCACAGAATGTACTTAGTGCTTGCCGGATGCCTAGTTTAGTACATCAAGGGTTAAGACTTAGAGTGTCGTGAAGCAAGCAGTGCTGAGTATATAGCTTGTTGAGGTCAGAAATCACTTCCAGTGCTTTCCAGGCTTCATCTGGGAGCAACACTGCCTAGAAAAGACCCAGGTGGATTCCATTCAGAACACGCAGAAAATGGTGATGCCCTCACACTGACATAGGACACAGTGATTCAGTCTTTCTAATGCTGCGTTCATACAGTTTATGTCGTGGTGACCCCCAACCATAAAATTATTTTCATTGCTACTTCATAACTGTAATTTTGCCACTGTTATGAATTGTCTTATTTAGGGTTTTACTGCTGTGAACAGATACCATGACCAAAGCAACTCTTAAAAAGAACATTTAATTGGGGCTGGCTTACAGGTTCAGAGGTTCAGTCCATTATCATCGAGGCAGGAACATGGCAGTATCCAGGCAGGCATGGTGCAGGAGGAGCTGAGAGTTCTACATCTTCATCTCAAGGCTGCTAGCAGAATACTGACTTCCAGGCAGCTAGGATGAGGGTCTTATAGCCTATACTCACAGTGACACACCTATTCCAACAGGGCCACACCTTCTAATAGTGCCACTCCCTGGTCCAAGCATATACAAACCATCACAGGAATCATAATGAATCTGTGTTTTATGATGATCTCAGCTGGTCCCCGCGAAAGAATTGCTTGACACCCCCCAAGGTATCACATGACCCACAGGTTGAGAAATGCTGCTCTAACAGCTGACACTGTTTTCCATAGAAATACACTTTTAAAAGTTTTTTGTCTTTCTTTTTCTTTTTTTTTTTAAGAGGGTCTCTAGCCCATGTCGACCTCTAACTTAGCACGTAGCCAAAGGTAATACTGAACATTGGCTACCACACCCAGTGTATGCAGTGCTGAGGTTCAAACCCAGGGCTGTGTGTGTGCTCAGCAAGCATGCTAGCAACTGAGCCCAGCCTTTGTTTTCACTTCTCTCTCATGTTCCACTTCCAAGTCACAATTGTTTTCCTCTTTGCTATAAACATTTATATGTGATCTATATTAACAGGATAATGAAAATCAAATTTAATTTTTGAGCTAACATACAGTCTCTTAATTAAAATATATGTAATAAGGGTAGGCGTGATGGCACATTATCAGTCAACAAAACCCTTGGGAAGTTGAAGTAGGAGGGAGGATTAGGAATTCGAGTCAGCTGATGTCAAATATATGTGTATGGTCTGCCCAGACTCTTGTCTGATGTACCAGCTCCTGCCACAGACCAATCAGTGCAGGACCATTCCGTCTTCGTTAGGAAGGCCTCCGTCTGCAGTAAAGGTCAGTTGAAATGAATGTCAGGTCAACGTACTCAGCCCTAAAAATGGGGCAGCTACCACCGAGCTCAGGGCTCACTTCAGAAGGATTGTAGGAGCTAGAGGCAGTGGACATCAGCAGTGAAACAGTGTTTGCTGGACACATCGTCCCAACATGGATGAGGAAGTGGATCATGAAGTTCCATCGCTAGCTGAGGAGCTATTGGCAATGCATGGTTGTTGGGGAACAGAGACTTTTCTTCAGGGATGCGGTCCTTGCCGTGTTCCAGTGGTTTGTCCTGCACCCATGCACACTAAGTGAACTCGGCTGCTTAGAAAGAAGAGCTCATGAAGGGAGAGTGGGGAGGGGAGAAGTTGGAAGTGGGCAAGGGGTGGATTCAATCAAAGCACATTATATACATACATAAAATTCTCAATCTCTGCTCTCTCTCTCTCTCTCTCTTTCTCTCTGTGTGTGTGTGTGTGTGTGCGCGCACACACACACATATACATCCAATAAATGAAGGTAGGTGTTACAAACTGGATATGAAAAGCTCTCACTGATAAAATGATGCCTAAAACTAAGAAGGCCAGAAATGGTACAATGATACATCTGGTATGAGTGATCTCATTAATGAGACACAGAGAGGGAAAGAGCCCAGGCAAGATGGAGAATCAATTCATGTCTATGTATGCATACAAGGGGCACACACCTGCACAGATGGGATCTTACCTAAATCGTTGTCAGGGAGAAGGGAAATGAGAGGGTTGAGTCAGGGGGAAGAACAGGAAGAAATCTGGTAAGGAGTTGGGAAATGGAATACTTAAAGTCTATGCCCCACTTCTATATATATATTTTTTTTAATTTAAAAAGAAATACACACTTCCCACTGGTATGGTTTAAGACATAGAAAGAAAATCCTATGAAGACTTTTATCTTATCAATCGAATTGAACTTTTCCCTGATTATTTTCTTTCTTAGGATTTTATTGCTTACTAAAGTATGCTTCTCTCCCTAGCTACAGGCTTGGTTGTTGTTTTAATGAGAAGTACCTAGATGGCTAGGTTTGGTGCAGGGCGGCCTTCTTTGGGGACCTGCGGTGTTGTCTGGTTCATTATGTCCTGTGGCTGCTTCTGCAGGCGGCCTTGCGAGCCTCCATCCTTGTCCGGGACTGCGCTGCCGCCGCCGCTATTGTCTTCTTGATGGACCGGTTCCTGTATGGACTCGACGTCTCGGGAAAACTCTTGCAGGTCGCCAAAGGCTTGCACAAGCTGCAGCCCGCAACGCCCATCGCCCCGCAGGTGGTCATCCGCCAAGCCCGGGTCTCCGTCAACTCAGGTGGGCTCCATCGCTTGGCGCCGGCTGGTCCCCAGCCCGCTTGCTCCCGGCTACTTGACCTCTACCGGCGCCCACGGGCGCCTGCGGGCACCGGCGGGTGCCACTTCTGCCGCCCCAGCCCGCGCTGCCCCTGCACCCGCCTCTCGGCAGGCACAAAGGCCTGGCGTAAAGGGTTTCAGAGCCAAAAGCAGTAGAGAAAATTGTGAAAGGGTGTGGAAAATACTAATTGGAGCCTTTGTCTGCTAACAAATCTGTCCCGCTGCTTTCAAACAGGGGCATCTGAATTGCTATACTTCTGACCAAGAGCCTTTAAAAAGCAGATTAGAAATCGACTCCTTTCTCTTGGCGCTCCTGTCTCCTTTCTGTAGGGCCACTTGACTAAGCCAACAATGGAGCTGACAGCCCACTGAAGCAATTTGAGGGGTTTTCATCATTGAGAACACCGTACAGTACCTGATTAGGGTTGAAAGTATCTTTTTTCCCCCTGTCACTTTGAATGAAATGAAAACTGAGGCTGACAGGCCAACTTAAGACGTAGAAGGGGAGTATGGGTAGGGTGGGGGCTGGGTGTGGGGCGGCACAGGCCGCTCCTACACAGGTCTGGAATTATTTGAATTACTTATAATCTGTAAATTTAGAAACACTGGAGTGAAGAGTATGAAAACAGAAGTCGAATCACCCCTTTCAGAAACGACCATCCCCCACCCTCCCACCCCTAATCTTTTTTTTCCCCCTAAATCTCGGCTATTGCTATTATTTTAGTACTCTGGTCTGTAAGAGGCTAAAATTTTTTTGCTTCATTTCTTTTGAAAGGAAGCTGCAGTAACTACCTATATTTAGTTATGCAGTAACTAAATGGGACAACTGTCTGATGCAGAAAGGACAGAGATACGATAGCACCGGAGAAAGTGGGTCTGTGGAGATTGTCGTTTCGAAGGCCCAGGTACAGCTCTGTGCAGAGCCACTTGCCTGGCATAAGTAAAGCCCTGAGTCCGTCCAAGCACCACGAAAGCTCACATCCACTCTGGCAAGTTCTAACTGCATAGAAAATGTGCTTGGGTCTTATTCTTGACTTTCCCAGAGTAACTCTATAGAAAGGTGAACACTGGGGAAATGTCTACTTTCAGATATCCCTAAGGCATTAATGGAGTTTGGTGCATGAGGGAAACATACCAATAAACGTGGTTTCTGGTGGTATCCAAGGACAGCGGTGTGTGAAGAGGTCGCTGTGGGGAACAGGCAGGTGATGCTACATGCAACAGCAGAGTTCTAACGTAGGCTCCCATCACGTTGCCCTTGCAAGAGAGCGATGGCTCATATTTTGTGTACACAGATCTGCTGTGATATGGTGTGAAAACAGGTGAGAGGCAGATGTGTCCACAGCTTTGCCTTTTTTTTTTTTTTTATGGTTTTATATTTTTATTATTTTTTAAATTTTTATTTTCCATATGTTACGTCCAGAAACACACACACATATACACATTCCAAAATGTATTGTAGATATGAAAATAGCAGGTGTCAGGGAGACAAGCAAACACTCCCTGGGCCTGCTGCTCAGCTCGCTCTGAATCAGGAAGCAAACATTTCAAACCACAGTGGCAAAGCAAGTCACAGACTTCCGGTTCCATAAAGATGGAGGACTGAGCCAGTGCAGAACCTTCCCCATAACAAACGTGTAAACTGTTTGTACAAACAAAGAGTTTTAAGTGCCTTCGATAGAGTGGGCACTCGGGGTCAGAGCCTTAGACTATGGCTCACAACACAGATCCAAAGGCGTTTGTGTGGAACATGGTCCTAAGGAAAGGGACTGTGGTTTGAATTCCCGTGCAAGGCTGGATCCTGAGTCACACAGGTAAAGAACAGAGACTCAGAAAGATGGAATTCCTAAGGCTTTGCACAGGCATTGGAAGAAGACACGGCGGCTCTCCCAGCAGCTGTGAAGAAGTTACAAGGAAGCCTGCTCTCTGCTCAAGCTCTGTGCTAGAGACAACACACACAACCTTTCCAAAATTAATAAAAATTTCAAGTCTGTGCCACATGCAAGAGAGGAGTTTGAACTTATCTGAACCACAGAGTTAGAACTCTCCTCCCGGGATGATGATGATGGTGATGATGATGGTGATGGTGATGGCTCAAGAATGATGTCCATACTTCTGAGGTCCATGAGTATAAACTGTGCTGTGGAAGAACAGCCACACACCAGGGTGTAAGAAGCCCACAGCAAAGTATCCATGGTGAATGATAACTTTCTATTAAAATTCACATGGAGAAAAGAAAGAAAGAAAGAAAAGAAGAAAGAAAGAAAGAAAGAAAGAAAGAAAGAAAGAAAGAAAGAAAGAAAGGAAGGAAGGAAGGAAGGAAGGAAGGAAAGAGGAAGAAAAGAAAGAAAGAAAGAAAGGAGGAAGGAAAGAAAGAAAGAAAGAAAGAAAGAAAGAAGAAGAAAGAAAGAAAGAAAGAAAGGAAGGAAGGAAGGAAGGAAGGAAGGAAGGAAGGAAGAAGGAGGAGAGTATGTGTGGAACTATATACAATACCATATACAATAAAGAGAGAAAGCAAGGTTCAGAAATGAAAGAGAACATACAGAATAAAGAGACTCAGTCTTAAAATGAGTATGCTCAAAAGAGTATGATGTAACAACAAAAGAAAACAAATTTACTAATCTGAAGAAAAAAAAAAAAACAAAGTAAATCAGGCATATTGACTGACTGGATCAGCCAGTGATACTATATACTTGAAGGTAGAAGGACCAGTTTATTGCCAGTTTGGGCTATGAGACCCTGTCTCAAAATCAACAAACAAAAAATAGGTGCTGAATTTACAGGTCTATGTCATTATCAGCCATTAGTTACAGGGGGAGAATAATCCAAAAGCAAGCAGATCACACATGTGCTGTTGGTTTTTGTTTTATTAGCTCCCTAGAGAAGGGATAAAGAATTTAATCGAAACAGTGTCTGGAGCAGTGGTTCTGTGGGTCATGGGGTCATATATTAGATATCCTACATATCAAGTTTTACATTACAATTCATAACAGTAGCAAATTACAGTTATCATGCAACAGCAAAATAACTGTATGGTTGAGAGTACCATAACATGAGGAGCTGTATTAAAGGGTAGTAGCATTACGGAGGTTGAGAGCCACTGGTCAAGAGAGCCGGTGAACCCAGAAGCTTCTAGCATCTCGTGGCTGAGAAGGATACCCAACTGCTGAAAAGAACTGCGGTCATGGCAAGACAAAAAAAAAAAAGTGAAGTAAAAGGGAAACATATTTTTAAAAATAAAATTTCAAAAGTTATGCACTTGCTGGGCAATTGACAATCAAGTCTTTCGGTCTGCTTTCAATCCATTCATAAAAAGGAGCAGCTACTGGGGCTCTGAAGCAGTGCTACCTAACTTCCACATGTCTGTGACACCCTGGGGATGGGATGAAGCGACATCAGATCAGAGTTCCGCCTCTAAAGGTCTGGGACTGATGCTGCTCACTGGGGGAGCCAGGACCAGCTGACGTCATGTGCCCACTGAGCCCCCAGGGACCAGCTGACATCATGTGCCCACTGAGCCCCCAGGGACCAGCTGACATCCTGTGCCCACTGAGCCCCCAGGGACCAGCTGACATCATGTGCCCACTGAGCCCCCAGGGACCAGCTGACATCATGTGCCCACTGAGCCCCCAGGGACCAGCTGACATCCTGTGCCCACTGTGCCCCTTGCTATGTAACTGGTAACAGCCTGGAAAGGAAGATGCACTTCCTAGGGCAGGTTCCCTAGATGCTCCAACTCTGACCTCATTTCCTGTGTTCCAGCAACAGCTCTAATAGCAAGAGGGAAAGACACAGAACTGAACATTAAACATACAAAATATCCAGAGAATTAAGAAGGGAGATGCAAACGTGAAGGAGAAATCTGAAAGCTAAAAGAGAATTAGAAGCAATAAATAATACATAAGCATAAGAGGATTTACAGAAGAATCAAGTAGATCTAGAAGTGAGACAAAACTGAACTTGGTGTGGCAAAACTGCACAAAAATCAACAATGAGAAAATTTTAAAGGAAACAGGAAGAAAAAACAAATCATTAACATGAAAAACATAATTAGACTTGACTAAAAGCATTATATCAGAAATAGCCCATAGTGGGCTGGAAGGATGGCCCAATAGTTAAAACTACATGCTGCTCTTGCAGAGGACCTGGGTTCAGTTCCCAACACCCATGTTAGGGGGCTCATAACTATCTGTAATTCTAGCTCCAGGGTATCTGATGCCCCCTCTGGCTTATGTGGGCACCTGCCCTCACATGCATATACCCTGCCACTCCCACCACCCTCCCAAACATACATGCACATTCAACATAATTAGAAATAAATGTTACACAGGCATGGTGACACATACACCTTTAATCTCAACACTCAGGAGGCAGAGACAAACAGATTTCTGAGTTTGAAGCCAGCCTGGTATATATGCAGATATCTAGGCCAGCCAGTGCTACTTAGTAAAATCCTATCTGAAAACATCAACAGCAAAAATCAAAAAAAAAAAAAAAAAGCAAACAAAAATATAAGAAATAGAAGAAGAGGAAGAAGAAGAAGAAGAAGAACAACAACAACAACAACAACAACTCCAGAAAGCATTGGAACCAACACAAATCTAAGACAAAATAACTTGAATGTAGAATTTTATAACCAACAAAATTATCATTTAAAAGTGTGAGCAAAGCAGACATTTTAGAAGATGATTTTCCTAAGGAGAAAATTAAACACAGAAAGATGGACCTTTTACTGTGCAAACTAGGTAAGGTGCACAGTGTCTATTAGACTGTGTGTCACTGCTAAAACAGGTCACAAGGCCAGATCATGGTCAGGAAGAGAGGAAATGAACTGTGATCTGGATAGTGGGGGGTGGGTATATGGACGGAAGATAACGCTGCAATCTTTAGAAACACAACCGACACAACCGATCTGTGTGATTAGAGAAAGCTGTAGGAGACATGACATTTGGAGGGATTTTTTTGTTTTTCTTTGTTTGTTTGTTTGTTTGTTTGTTTAAATGTATGTGTATGGGTGCAGGTACCCATGGAGGTCAGAATTGGACATCACATCCACCTGGAGCTGGAGGTACAAGAGACTGTGAGCCGCCCAGCATGGGTCTGGGACCTGAATTCTGCAAGAGCGACAACCAGTGATTTTAACCCAGTGGTTCTCAGCCTGTGGGTCACCTACGACCATCAGAAAATACAGATATTTATGTAACATTTATAACAGTAACAAAGTTAGTTATGGAGCAGCAATGAAAATGATTTTATGGTTGGGGTCACCACAACACGAGGAACTGTAATTATTATTACTACATAAATACAATTTTGTTGGAGGCTGAAGATTTCATCTTCATTTACATTTTATGTAGAGAGCCATAAATGGCAAACCTATTTTGCGTTTTGCATAGCATCTGATGTATGCAATTCCTGGCCTAATTTTAGAGTTTGAAATGGTCGCGGAGTCACAATACATAGATGTAAGTTGTTCAGTGATAAGGAAGTATATTAGTCATAGCATTAGGAAGGTTGAGAGCCACTGTTTTCACGGGCTAGCTCTATGACTGTCACATTCAAAGGAAGAGTAAGAGAAAGGGAAGGGGGAAGGGACAGTCTTGGAAGCATTTGGAATGATGACATTCCAGGCCCAAATAGTTATGAGTCTGATGACCTAGATGTGAAAGCTAGGCTTAGAGATCGCAGGAGCCACAGAGCAGCAACTGTGAGAGAGCAAGATGAGAAGAGAGAACTCAAACACAGAGCGGGAGGAGAGTCCAGGCTGGTGTGGGGCTTCAGGTTAGGTGGAAGGAGGGGTTGATTTAAATGTTAAATCTGAGTGTTTCCCAAAGAGGACAGGGTCCCTGTAACGGCGCATCAATCCTAGAGCAGAAACTATAAGTATGCGGATGATTGAAACCAACGCTGTGCTGTGTGCTTGCCTCTCAGGGAAGCTGCTGAAGGCAGAGTACATCCTGGGCAGCCTGATAAGCAACAACGGAGCAACCGGTGAGCGCTGGACGGTCTAAGTTGGCACGTTTTCCAAAAATGGTGAACACAGCTTTAAGAGAACTTTTGAGTTCTGTGGGCTCAGATACAGTGGCTCTTGGTTCTTGAAATTTGTGGACAGCTCTAAAAGGAAGACAGACTGAGATACGGAGGCATCCTTTCATCTGTGGCCCCCAGCACTAAGCCACAGCGTCCTCATATTCTGTCTCCTACACTATACACACACCAGACAAAGCCATGTACACACACAAACACATACCCTATACAACCCCCCATACAACGAAACACCCCACATACATACATACACACACACATACACACATTCTTTACACAGTTCCCCCACACATACACGCATCACACAACACACATCCCACATACTCGTATACACACCCTATACACACAGGAATGATGAGAACTGTGCAGTGTGGCAGAACACTTAAGAGCCGACTGTTTTTTACCATTGACACTTACCATCCATTTGCCACGTGCTGGGCCAGCTGACAAAACAGAACAGAACGGATAATGGAGCACATAATACAGTATCTAAGTGTGGGAAGATGTCATAACAAACTCCCTACATTGCAGAATTATATATGCTAATACAAAAATTGAAAACCTAACCTACTTGCCCACAGACTGCATCTCACCTTCTCAGAACCTTACCCACCTCACATAATGACCACCATAAAAAAAAAATCAAAGCCACTCACTGCTCCCTTGGCTTAGCCAATGGCCAGCCTGAGTGTCAGCTCCACTCTCCCTGTCAAGTCTCACTACATGCATAATGAATTTTTTCCTAAGATTTTGGTCTATGCAGAGTCATCACCTTCAGTATGCAGACTAATGTTGTGTAATCAGAACTGGCCCTGCAGTCTTCCAGACAGACACAGATGGTGGGGTCACGCTGTGGGTAAGGTAGCCTGGGGCTAGGAACCTGAAGAGCCTTCGAGACAAATAGCACTGACTCTGGGATCTGAGAAAGAAGAGGAACTCTTAAGAAGCCAGAGAAGAGGATTCTGGGTAGGGATGAGGAGAGTTCAGGTGCTTGAAGCAGGAGACACAGATGAAGGCCCTAGGGGCGGAGAACCATTGCTAAGATAGCCAAAGACCATATGAAATCTGGCTCCTGTGAAGTCCTGGGGAGTGGAGCTGTCCCTCAAATCTTAGTCATGTGTGTTAATGAAGACATCTAGGAAAATAGGTTTATCTTACCAGGCTGTTTCCTTACTGACTGCAGGCAATGTATTCCTTTTGATTGCAGGTACCTGGCTGTATAGGAATGACAGTGACAAGGTCCTGGTACAGTCGGTCTGTATACAGATCAGAGGACAAATTCTGCAGAAGCTAGGTACTGACTGACATCAGTCGTCATCTTTCTCAGGGCTCACGGCAGAGGCTGGCTACCAGAATTCACTATGGAGTTTACTTATTAAATCTGGCTAAAGCTAGATTTAAAGTCACATCCCCTTTTCCTTAGTAATCCTCTTGAGAAGAAAACAACTTTAGGATACCAGGAGCTGAGTCGAGCATGTCTGTGCACACTTGTGTAGCCTGCTGTGTAGACTGAGGAAAGAAAAGAGCTTGAGGCCAGTAGATTGGGGCTAGCCTGGGCAGCATAGTGAAATCTCATGTTCAAAAAAAATTTCCTATAATTGTTAAGATTAATAAATGAAAATATATTTTCTGTTTTGTTAATGAAATTTACAGTTGTGAATTGTGCCTATTCACTGGCTTTCATTACTCATCCATTCCTTGGGATACTCGCAAAATTTTTTTGAGCAGTTTCAAGTCCTATTTAGACTAAATGGTAAACCAAAGCATTTGAAATTTTTAATAAAAGATGGAAAATATTACTCTTATAGTGGAAATGACTGTAAATTGTGTGTGTGTGTTAGATACTGTGCTAGTTAGTTTTATGCCAACTAGACACAAGGTAGAGTCATCAGAAAGGAGGGAGTCTCAATTTAGAAAATGCCACCATAAGATAAATTGTAGGCAAGCCTGTAGCATTTTCTGAATTAGTGATTGATGAGGGAGGGCCCAGCCCATTGTGGGTGGTGCTGCCCGGGAGCTGGCAATCTTAGGTGCTATAAGAAGAACTGAGCAAGCCATGAGGAGCAAGCCAGCAAGCAGCACCTTCCATGGTCTCTGCATCAGTGTCTGGCTTCAAGTTCCTACTTTCCTGGGTTCCTGTCCTGACTTCCTTCAGTGATGGACTGTGATGTGGAAGTGTAGCCAAGTTGCTTTGTTCATGATGTTTCCTCAGAGCAATGGTAACTCTAATCAAGACAGATACTAAGAGTATGATAATTCTTCGTTTCTTGATGACAGTTGACTTTGTTAATTTAATCTAACCTGAGTCTTCCTAATGGAATCCAATGACTCTTCCTGAAGTATTAGTTTTCTAATTTCTTCTTACTTATTTACTTATTATTCCTAAGTGTAAAGTATTATTATTTACTTATCTATACAATGAGGCACAGATATTAACAGTCCATGCCTATTCTCCCTTTGTTTTTTAGGCATGTGGTATGAAGCGGCGGAACTGATATGGGCCTCTGTCATAGGATATTTGACACTCCCTCAGCCAGATAAGAAGGTTTTGTGTCTACAAGCAGTGTCTACTCTCCCCGTTTGTCTTCGGATAGTTTGTCTTCGGATAGTTTGTCTTTTTATAGCACAATTAACTCCATCATTTATCAATTCTGTCTGCACTATGTAATTTATTCTACACAAGCACAAGCTTGGGAACAATTAGGAACCTCCTTCTGTGTTGTGGTTAGACTCTACCTATGATGGGTTCCTGTAATGACTTCTAATCATCCAATTATAAATGTAGGTCTCTGGTCCACTTGTGTATCCTGTCACATTATATAGCCTTCACTTGATTCTGTGACAAATCTTGAAATGGCCACAATATTATGTGTAAAACCATTTTCCAAGCGTCTGGTGAGGAGAAACTTCCCTTAATCATTAGTGTAGTAGCATCTTTAGGAAACTAAGAATCAACCTTTGCTTTGATGTTGGTGGTTTCATTCTCTATAATTTTGGGACTTTCCCCTCATTAATTGAGCCCTCCATTTTCTAGAGATCCGTCATTGATTTGAGGCCTATCCTTCTTTACAACACAGAGAGTACTATGAGATCTCTTCCTGTGCCAATTGCTCAGGCCTATTATTTAGATAAATTAACGCTGATGACCCAGTAGAGCCCAACTTCAAAGTAGCATGTTTCAATTCATCCTCGAGACTTGGGATGTGATGCTCTCTCGGTTCTGGTGATATTCAGTTCAAAAGTATCTCCAACGTCATAGTCACAGAGTAATAGCAGGCAGATAGTTTCGGTGGTATGGAGCCATTGACTGTAGGCCATGAGATGAGAGAATTCCAGTCTGATTTGTTTGTTTTCCTGACAGGGCATTTCCACATCACTGGGTATACTGGCAGACATCTTTGTTTCCATGAGCAAAACGGATTATGAAAAGTTTAAGAAGAGCCCAAAGGTTAACTTGGTAATTGTTGTTTGTCAAAAGCACGGTTCTGAGTGGCATCCCCTGAACACCTGTTGGTTCTGTTGTTGGTACTAGTTATCCTCTCTTTCTCAGCAGAGTTGGGTTTGGGGACCGAGTCTCTCCTAGATTAATGGAAGCAGCTCTAGTGGGTCTTATTTATCTTGGTCATCCCAGCCTCTCACGAAGAATCTGATATACAAAGGGCACCGAAAGAAAATCTTAAAGTGAAAGAATGAGAAAATATCATCAGAGTGACTTTTGGTCCCATTTATTTCCTTTCAACATGTACAGAATTCAGTATCTAAACTTAGTAACTAAAGGGTAATAAGTTAAAAACATAAAATATTGTGGCAATGACCAACGGACATGACTCTGTTGGCAGAATGTTTTCCATATAAGTGTGAGGACCTGAATTTGGTCCCCAACACCCACATAAAAGCTGGGTATGAATGATGGCATGTCCTTGTAATCCCAACCCTGGAGACATAGGAGGAAAACTTGGAGTTGCTTGTCAGCCACTGTAGCTAATCTATGAGCTCCAGGTCCCAGTGAAAGACTTGTCTCAAGAAAAAAAAAAGCAGACATGTCCTGAGGATGACACCTATCCATCCACACATGCACTGTACATATGTGAACACGCACTAAAAAATGGATTTTTTTTGTGCAAATCAGATAATTGAAGACTTGTTCCATGCTCTTAGCCTAATATTACTGTTCTTTTAAATAACTGTACTGGTCATCTCTTCAGCCGAGTAGAAAATCAGCTCCTTGCAAGCTGACAGTCACTTTCCCTTCAGGTCTAGAACTGTGCCTGACCCATGGTGGTGACTAGTATGTGTTTCCAGGATAAATGGATGAATCCTCATTGGTGTGAAACCATAAAGAGCCCTTTGTCGAGAGCAACACAGATTACTAATCAGTCTGCGTGCAAAGTCTGCAGTTTCCATAAAAAGGGAACTGTCTCCATCTTCCAGGGAGGCTCATCTGATGTACTTTGCCTAACTATTATGCATGCTAGAATCTCTGGGCGTGGATACAGGCTAGGGATTTGGGATAAGAGGGGACGCCTACTGGTCTTTAGACCTACTTGGGCCTTCTCAGCACTGTTCTGACAGGTTAGTGATGAAAAGGAGTCCTTCAGAATCTTGAAAGAAAAGCAATGGAATGTCACAGGCTTTATTTACTGAAGGGGAAACAGTAACTGCTGCTTCACTTTCCACGCTTTTCCCCACAGGCCTTGCTCAAGGAGTTTGACCACCATTTGTTGTCAGCCGCGGAAGCCTGCAAACTGGCAGCTGCCTTCAGTGCCTACACACCCCTGTTTGTGCTCACAGCTGTGGTAAATACAGGTTCTCCCATGCAGCCAGTGGGAGGGAAAAGTCTATCCTCGAAGTAGGTGCTGGCTCTCCATTGGCAATTATGATAAGGCTCCACACGAGGGAAAGTACTATTAGTTCGAATGACCATATCCCGATAGCAGCTGCTATTTCAGTCCAAGCATATAAAGCTGACTATTCCAGGACAAGGGTTCCAAAGGCTGGCAGCAGATCAGATTCACTTATGGAGTCTTTCCAAAGCACACATATCCCGGGATCGACTCTATACCCATTAAATGCAGATCTCTTGGATTTATATTACAAAAATCTTTCGTCTTGAAATATAGTTAACTGCTGGGCAGTGGTAGCACACGCCTTTAGTCCCAGCACTTGGGAGGCAGAGGCAGGTAGATTTCTGAGTTCAAGGCCAGTCTGATCTACAGAGTGAGTTCCAGGACAGCCAGGGCTACACAGAGAAACCCTGTCTTGAAAAACCAAAAATAAAATAAAATAAATATAGTTAACTTTGGGATTGACAAGATGGCAATTAAGAGCAAGAACTGCTCCTGCAGAGAACCGGAGTCAGGTTCCAGGCACCCACATCAGGTGGCTTGCAGCAGCCTGGAATCCCAGCTCTAAGGGATTCACCATTCTCTTCTGGACTCCATGGGCATGAACATGTAAATAGACACACATACATATAACCTTTAACAATTAATTAATTAAAGAATATATATGGTCACCTCTCTGTCTGCAAGTTCTACATCCTTACATTTCATCAACTTTGGATCGTTTTTTTTTTTTTTTTTTTTGCATCTATATAGAACACACCCAGATTCTTTGTTCTTGTCATTTCTTGACAGTGCACTATTGACACTGTGTTACGTAAGTGATCTACAGATGCTGGTGTGTGCATAGTTTATATGCATACCATTTTATACTGAGCATCCACAGATTTGGGTGTCTGTATGGTTATAAGGAACTGACTTGCTGGGCAGTGATGGTACACACCTTTAATCCCAGCACTTGAGAGGCAGGGGCAGGCAGATTTCTGAGTTTGAGGCCAGCCTGGTCTACAGAGTGAGTTTCAGGCAGGAATACACAGAGAAACCCTGTCTCGAAAAACCAAAAAAAAAAAAAAAAAAAAACAAAGGAACTGCCTATTAGCCAGCTGATTCTGTAAAACCCTCTACTCTGCTATTTGGGTTATAATTAAATCAATACCTGTATTGTATAGAGAAGTTAATTATGTTTATGTCCTGGGTGGGTGTAAACTGTTAGTGAGACTTGTTACTGTACCAGATACAAATACTGTGAGAAACAAGTTAAAGAAAGGGCTGTTCTTTTTATTGTTGTTGTTTAGCTTTGATTTTGTTGTTGTTGTTGTTGTTTTCCCTTTTGCTAATAGCTCCAGATGTTTCAATCTGTGGTTCATTGACTCTATTACTTTGGCCCCAAATAGGATAAAATACTATAGTAGCAGAAGCTACTAAGAACAGAACGTTCAGCCTCAGTGCTAGCAGGCACCTGACCTCCTTTTTCCCCTTTTATTTCAAACTCATTCCTGTTCATTGGATTGTGCATCCTACCTTAAAGGTGGTTCTTCCACCCATTAGGTGTTTGTCACTGGTAAGTCTTCACAGAGTTCTTAAACCAAGCAAATGGACAACCTAACCATCATAACCCATTTGCTAAAATGATGAGCAACAGCAGGATCTTATGTCTGCCATGTTCAGTCCACAAGCATCAGGGTCATGACAGAATAGAAGGTAAAGATAACAATGTCTTACCCTCCTCTCAGTCGATGGCTCAAGGCTCCATCCTTTCTTACACATCAAAAACAAAACAAAAAACTCACATCCTCCATTAAACATTCATGAACCTTCTTTCGGATGTCTGTGATGTGCATTTCTTTTTCTGTAATATTTTAATTGATTGTCCTATGGGAATAAAAAAGTTTGCTGGGTGTGGTGGTACATGCCTTTAATCGGCACTTGGGAGGCAGAGACAAGTGCGTGTGCTGTGTGCGTGTGCGTGTGCGGTGCGTGTGCGTGTGTGTTTGAGGTCAGCCTGATCTACATTGTGAGTTCTGAAATAGCCAGGGCTACATAGACAGACCCTGTCTCAAAAAAAGTAAGGAAGTGGGGGAGGTAGAAAGAAAGAAGGAAAGAAAGAAAGGAAGGAAGAGAGAGAGAGAGAGAGAGGAGAGAGAGAGAGAGAGAGAGAGAAGAAGAAGAAGAAGAAGAAGAAGAAGAAGAAGAAGAAGAAGAAGAAGAGAAGAAGGAAGGAAGGAAGGAAGGAAGGAAGGAAGGAAGAAGGAAGGAAGGAAGGAAGGAAGGAAGAGAAAAAAAAAGGGAAAAGTTTGTCCTGCGTCACATCTAGGACCCAATGCAGTATCTGAGCTGCATTTGCTGTTTTCCACAGAATATCCGGGGCACGTGTTTGTTGTCATATAGCTGCTCTGCCGACTGCCCTCCAGGAATGAAAAGTGTGTATCTCTGTGAAGCCAAAGAAGCCTTTGAGATTGGCCTCCTGACCAAGGCAGATGGCGAGCTGGTTAGTGGAAAGCAGGAGCTTCATAGCTTCATCAAAGCTGCTTTTGGCCTCGCCACGGTGCACTGCAGACTCCATGGAGAGACAGCAGCAGTTCGAGCAGCGAGGCAGCTATGCTGTGAAGCTATGGGCAAGCTCTACGCCTTCAGCCTTTCCCCAACAAGCCAGGACAGAGAAGCCCTGTCTGGGGAAATCATGTCTCTCATCAGCCAGGTGAAGGGACTTCTACAAGTTCAAAGCTTCCCCAATTTAGATGACAGATCTTATGTCCCAGAGAGTTTCAAGTGTGGTTTAGATCGGCCCATCTTGCACGGCACGTGGATTTCCAACAAATTCTTGAAACCTATTCCCAGCACCATATTTCAGTGTGCGAGGTATTCAAAAGCACTTGTGGGAACAGCAAAAGCAACCAGAGAGACACAAAAACAGAGGTCTGTATCACCACTCTAAAGACAGAAACAAACACCACAGATACTGTGGGTGCTACTCTAGAGAAAGTGTGTTCCCAAGACGGCAGGAGTACAGCTTCTTCCAACATGTCTAAAAGAGATCAGGAGAAGCCTCAAAGAGTAAGGAGGAAAAGCTGGACCCATTCCGAGGCATTTCGAGTCTCTCTGGATCAAGATATGGGGACTGAGACTGAACCCCCAAACCACAGCAATGGCAAGGCAGATGTTTTCAAGTCTCTGAGAGACAGCTCCAGCTCCAGTTCTTGGAGCAGACTGTCAGGGCTCAGCTCTTCCACCAGCTGGGAGGAAGTGAACTGTGCTGTTCAGGATATAGTAAGGAAAGAGTCTAACCAAGAAGAGCATCTTGTGGACACTCAATGCTCTACGGCAGTGTCTGAAGAGCCCGAGAGGGACAGAAGCTGCAGAGCCTCGTATTTGTTGTTTTCAAAGCTCCATGGTGTCTCTCTTCAGACAACTGAAGATCACGACTTAGAGTCTTCACAAAGTCAGTTACACAAAGGCATGTCCATCCTTCCTCTCAATGCAACAGACACTTGTTTGGCCTCTGGTGCAGGGCTGGTAGAAACCCCTGAAGGATCTAACAACACTTCTCTCCAGCCCAGTCATTCATGTGGTTCTGATTCCTGGTCCTTGTCTAGTTCGGGCAGGTTCTCGGATGTGACCTCGTATCCTACCATTCAGGAAGAAGAAACCTCGGGAATAGTTGGTGATTTCCCAGAATCCAAGTATGACTTTAAAAACTGGCATGGAGAAAAGAATGGGGGGAAACTCACTGATAGATGCACAGGGCCTGAATTAACATTTGCCCCCCTCCACGGTCGACCCGGAAGGAGAAACAGCAGAAAGTACAGATGATGGACCATCACCCTTTCAGGGAGCCGTGGGATGTTTAAAAGGCAGCCATTCAATGTCTACATGTAGGACTTTCTTTCCAGATTTAGCTGTTCAAAACGCTGGCTCAGTTAAGACTGGCTGCTCTGTCAAAGACCAGACTGTCGATCCCGATGCCTCTACAGTGGATGAGGAGGGTCAAATGCTTGACAGCACAGAGGTCTACTCCATTGGCCAAGATGGTGCTCACAGACCACGTGCTTTGAGATCCGGTCAGAGTGATGAGGGGCCAAATTCCTTTGTAAATGGCAACAGTCACTCCCCTATCTTTGATGAGGATGTCAGCACCACAGAGGAAGGAAAGGACCTTGAGAACATGCTGAAGAGCAGCCAGAACTCCAGTTCCTGCTCACCATGGTGGCTAAAATCACCAGCCTTTTCCCGCAGTTCCTCTGAGGGGGAAAGCTCCTGGTCTCTGCTGAACTCTAGCAGAAGTTCCTTCGCCTCACTGACAGGACAGACCAGCCAAGAGATCCTTGAGGCTCGCACCCTACAACCTGATGACCTTGAAAAACTTCTGGCAGGCGTGAGGCATGATTGGCTGCTTCAGAGACTGGAGAATACAGGAGTCTTGAAGTCCAATCAACTCCAACAAGCACACAGTGAGTACAGCCCTCTTAGGCTCTAGTTCTAGGCTTTGGGAAGTATCTGCTGGAAGCCTTGGGAAGAGCTTGCTGGGTCCACTGATCATAAAGGATGAACTTTGTGAACAGCCGGAAAATTACTTTTCTAGTTATGGAATTTCCTGCCTGTGAGAAGTGAAATTTCAGGACCACATTTTTTTTTTTTTTACTTATTTATTTATTATTTATTTATTTATTTTATTTTTTTTAGAGATAGGCTATTTCCCAGTTGGGTTTTTTTTGTTTGTTCGTTTTTTTTTTTTTTTTTTTTACTAATTTGAATAAAAAGTCGAGAGAGATGGGATAGAGCCAAAGTTTCAGAATATGTTCTCCTTCTATTCTCTCCTCTTGATCATCACCTCTGATTCATTCAGCACTGAATGTGAGCAGCTACTTTACCTTCTCTTTCCAGCCCCCTCATTCAACTCCTGTCACTCACTCTACTGGCTAGAAGTCACTCCTTTCCCAAACTTGTGGATTTCTTTTAAATATTTTCTTCTGTTTCCCCTTCCCAAGTTACGACCTGGACACAGGAGATCCTTGCTCACTCAGGTTTGTTTTGTTGTTGTTTTTGTTTTTAATGTACACTGTCGCTGTCTTCAGACACATCAGAAGAGGGCACCAGACCCCATTACAGATGGTTGTGAGCTGCCATGTGGTGGCTGGGAATTAAACTTCTGGACCTCTGGAAGAGCAGTCAGTGTTAACTGCTGAGCCATCTCTCCAGCCCTGGTCACTCAGTTGTAATTTGAATATTAAAACAGGATACATGTCTTTCGTGGTGTTCATGTTGGCCTTTTCCCTGTAAGAAATGCTTTCTTTCTTTGTGCTTTTCTTTCTTGGCTTAAAGTGCAGGCAGTGCTTCTTTTTATCCCCTTCTCCATCTTCTTCAATAAAGTTGGCATCTTTGTATAATAACTACACTGTCTGATGTGGTTTCTCTATCCTCCTGCCCCCAATCAAAATGAGTGAGAGAAAGCAAGGGCATACTACAGTATGCAATCTAGAAGCCCTGCATTTCTGGGAGCCTATGAAGCAATATTATTTTATGTGTATGTGATCTGCCAAAGGTGGTAAACTTGATCCTCTGCTGTTTCCAGATGTTAAGAAGTTGCAGTCACATACTACATACCCCAGCACAGTCTCTGGAGTGTCTATAAGCCTTCTTTTTCTATCTACTCTCATGCAGAAGCTCATCTTGTGCCTTCCAATCTGAGCAAGAATCAAAAACTATTCTTTATTGACACTTATAAAGTGTCACATTTTCACTGAACTAATTTAATGGGAGTTATGAAAAAGGGCAAACTATGAGGGCATATAAATTGGACATTTCTGATGAGGTCGTTTAGGACTTGTGTTCATCCAGCATTGCCTATGATACCAGTTTGAATTCCTGGAGTTGCCAGGACTCTACTGGGAACATGCGAAGTGTGCTTTCTGGTTCAAAAGGGTTTAAAGAAGCCTTACTTTTTCCCCCAGGTGCCCTTCTGCTAAAATATTCCAAAAAGTCTGAGTTGTGGACAGCCCAGGAAACTGTGGTTATCTGGGAGACTACCTGAAAGTGAAGAAAAAGGGCAAGCAGAGAAATGCATTTTGGGTTCACTATCTCCATCAAGAGGAAACCCTGGGGAGGTACTACTGGAAAACATGTGTGTCGTGAACATAAGTCAGGCTAATTTTCTTTTCGGTGAAGTAGTCACTCATGAGATTTTCAAAGGGTTGAAAAGTGGCCCAAATGTATGACTTTAGATATTGACTTCTCTTCTCCGTCATTAGTCAATTGACAATAGTTTCCATACATCACAGAATTATGCCAGATGAGTATCTAGATGGTGTGTAGACATGATCTCAAGCCCACCAGGGAAACATTTTTAAACCCGCTGGATAGACAAGAAAACGAGATATCTTAGCCATATGGTTGATTGCCATACCGTTTGTATCTTTTAAAACCCATGAAAAATAATGGATATGCCCAAACTTTTAAAGTTGACTCTGTTTGCCATTTAAATCCTAATAATATATGAAATAGGGAGAAAAATAAGAAATTGGGTAAATCCAAACAGTTCTTGAACAGCTGAGGATTACAATAATATATGCCTCAGGCTGTATTTGAAATGGCTTGAACTGATTCAGCCAATCTTCAAACATGCTGTAAAATAGGTGTTGCTGTTTGTCTTGATTTTTAGAGATGGAAATTAAGCCACAATAATGTTAAGAACTTGCCCAAAGTCATATATAAGTGGTAGAATGAGATGTTACGAATTGAACTATATCACCTCACATCTGTATATGGACGTTTCAGTATTCATATTGGGGAAACAAGAGCTGCCCCAACTGTAGTTAAGACAAAGTCATACTGTAGCAAGGTGAATCCATAACCTAGCACAGCCAGGTCTTAGTCACTGTTGATTGGTGTAAAGTTAACTATAACCAGGACAATAGGTACAAAGAAAACATTTAATTGAGGGTTTGCTTACAGTTTCATAGTGTTAGTCCGTTATCATCATAGCAGGAAGCACGGCAGCATGCAGGCTAGCACGGTCCTGGAGGTGAGAGCTTTACATCCTGACTCACAGGCAAAGAGGGGTAGAGAGGGGGGAGGGGAGGGGAGGGAGAAGGGAAGGAGGGAGGAAGAGACTGCCTAGCATGGACTCTTAAAAACTCAAAGCCCACCTCCAGTGATGCACTTACTCCAACAAGGCCACACCTCATAAGCTCTACTCCCCCACAACTAAGAATTCAAATATCTGAGCTTATGAAGGTCATTCTTTGTTTTTTTGAAAATTTATTTACTTTTTGTATGCTAATGCACTGTTGCTGTCTTCAGACACACCAGAAGAGGGCATCAGATCCCATTACAGATGGTTGTGAGCCACCATGTGGTTGTGGGAATGAACTCAGACCTCTGGGAGAGCATCAGTGCTCTTAACCACTGAGCCATCTCTCCAGCTCCATGAAGGTCATTCTTATTCAAACCATTGCATCTGTGTCCTTTAGAAAAAGAAATTTAGAGGTAGGCCTGCACACAGTGAGAGTGTATGTGAAAATTATAGTTATTACTTTGTATAGTCTCTGTCCAATTATACTATGAGCCCTCGAAAGTTACAGATCTAATAGTTCATGCTTTCCTTAATACCTTCACAATTGGCATATTAGTGTGATCTTGGTAAAATTGGTATTCACAGAATGAAATAATCACACAAGAGATGAATGGAGGAGGCTTCATCCTGACTAATTGACACATTCAAGACCACACTGCAGATGAGACTGTCAGGCTCCAGAGTCCAACCATACTCCAGTACACTGTGCTGACCCATGGTTTATACACAAGTGTGAAGAACTACCACACTGACTGGATAGTTTCCTCCACATTCCGTATCGTTTCCAGCCAGCCAGCATGAGATGTGCTCTGTTGTAGATGTGGTGGCTGTTAGAAAGTTATTTAGATTAAAGTTAAGACAATTGATATTGGTTAGATAAGGAATAGAAATGATCTTTTTTAAAAAAAAATAAAAAGATTTATTTTATTATCGAGTACACTGTAGATGTCTTTAGACACACCAGAAGAGGGCATCAGATCCCATTACAGATGGTTGTGAGCCACCATGTGGTTGCTGGGAATTGAACTCAGAACCTCTGGAAGAGCACTCAGTGCTCTTAACCACTGAGCCATCTCTCCAGCTCCTGGAATTATGTATTAAATTACGTATTTTTTCCTCTTTTTCATTAATTTATTTATTCACTTTGCATCCTGATCGCAGACACCCTCTCCTTCCAGTCCCCCATACACACAGCCTTTCCCTCCTCTCTGTCTCCTCTGAGAAGAAAGAGGCCCTACCTTGGGTATCAAGCCACCCTGGCACACCAAGTCACTGCAGAACTAGGAGCATCCTCACCCACTGAGGCCAGACAAGGGAGTCCAGTTAGGGGAAGAGGATCCACAGGTAGGTAGCAGAGTCAGGGACAGATCCCGCTCCAGTTGTCGGAGGACCCACATAAAGACCAAGATTCACACTTGCTACATATGTTTGGGTTCCTAGATCCATCCCATGCTTGCTCTTTGGTTGGTGGTTCATTCTTTGGGAGCCCTTAAGGGTCCGTGTTAGTTGACTCTATTGGTCCTCTTGTGGGTCCCTCCATCCTTCTTATTTAGCCAATAGTAAAGATCGGTTTCACATGTTGTTATGTGGGTTCTGTCCATCTGTAGATACGTTGGAAAAGAATACAAAGAGCGGAAGGGGCTCCGTTACCACTTCACTGACGTGGAGCGGCAGATGACAGCGCAGCACTATGTGACAGAGTTTAACAAGAGACTCTATGAGCAAAAGATCCCAACGCAGATATTCTACATCCCCTCTACAATATTGCTGGTAAACAGGAATTTGGCTAATTAAATAAGCCTGCAGCTAGATATTAGATTAGATTTCTATTACAAGTCTACGTCTAACATGGCCCAGTTAGATCTTACATGTCTAGTTCCTAGGCTCCTTCCTCTGTTTCCATCAACTCCATCCTATTTAAAAAAAAAAAAAAAAAAAACATAAAAAAAATGTCCGTCTGCCCCATCTAGCACATTCATTTGGACTGCCTGGTGATGTCAGAGTCACTGCTGGTCCCAGCATCTGGTTAAGTCTGCCTTCTTACTGGACTATTCTTTATGTCTTGTCTCTCTACAAAAGAACCTTCGAGGTTGTATTTTGTACAAATTATTCCCTCAGTGTGAAACATATATCCCTTGTTTTGCATTTCTTTCTCTGAATCTTTGCGAAGTAGAAAGTAATGTTGGGTACTTTGTATTTATTTTATCATTTAACCATTTTGACAAAGCTAAAGGGTATTTATTATTCCTCTTAGACCTAGCTCTGAGGAAATTGAATGGCAGAACCTCAGTCCACACAGAGATCTACCCCACTGCAGGGGCTGTGGTGCCCACCATTGTGAATACTACCTCCCATCTCTGTGTTACAGATTTTGGAAGACAGGACTATAAAGGGATGCATCAGCGTGGAGCCTTACATACTGGGAGACTTTGTCAAGTTATCAAATAACACCAAAGTAGTCAAAACTGAATACAAAGCTACAGAATATGGCTTGGCCTATGGCCATTTCTCTTATGAGTTTTCAAACCATAAAGATGTTGTGGTTGATTTACAAGGTACGTAAAAACAGGGTTTATTTTATATTGCAACTGATTTTGCTAGTCATTAATCATATTCCATAGACCATTCTATGTGCAGGGTACTGATTCGAATTAAGGTAGTTGATTTTGCTGCATGAAGCAAATGATTCCCGAGTGACTTACGCACCTCATGATCTGTGAGCCTGTGGTCTCTTGGCTCAGTTGCAGAGCAGTCCCTACAAACTTCTGCTCACTTGAGAGGATGCAAGTGAAATCAGTTTCTTACTACAGCATTTCCCTTCAAAATTTTCTCAACTTCTTCCATGGGACCGGAGGATGGCTCAGTGGTTAAGAATCCTTGCTGTCCTTATATATGGCCCAGCGCCCACGTGGCTGTGGCTGGCTAGTCACAACTGTGACTCTAGTTCCAAGTTATCCCACACTCCTTCTGGCTTCCACAGGCAAATTAATAATTAATAATTAATCAATTAAATCTAAAATCATCCCTGCTTTTTCTTTTCTCTAGCCCTTTATCCATCTTGAAAGCTGAAAACAAAGCAGGAAGCTGTGTATACTTAAATTTGAGTTTTCTTAAAATCCACATGATTAATATTTCTGATTTTTTTCAGTTTGTTGGTTATTGTATTCATGATAATTCATGTCAGAGACTATTCTAGCAAGATGCCTTCAATCCTCAGTTCTTCCTCCATAGCATTTATGTATGTTTTACATATCCATAGTTTATTATCTGTCTCTCATCATGAGAATGTTTGCTCAATTGGCACAGACATTTTTTGTTCATCTCATTCACTACTGTGTACAGTTTCTGTACTCCATATGTAAGTGTGGGGTAGGCAGGCAAATATAGGACTTAGTGAGCGAGGCATAAAGAAACTTCAAAATCAAGACAAATGCTCAACATTGGGATTTATTCTAAATGAGAGTTATGCTTTACAATCCTGTGAATATTCAGTATCTCAGTATGTCATGCTTGACATATGTCACAATGTAGTATTCAGTTCTCTTCCTTAAATTGGTAATTAGGATATGCATCTCAAATGCCTTGGCAAAAACATTCTAAATATAAATCGTAGGATGATCAAGTTTTAAATGGATCTCTTTAAGCACGTGTGTATGTGTATACATGTGTGTGTGCATGTGTGTTGACATTTCTAGGGTATGTGCTGCTCAGATGTATTCCTTCTCTTTTAGGTTGGGTGACTGGTAATGGAAAAGGCCTCATCTATCTCACAGATCCTCAGATTCACTCTGTAGATCAGAAAGACGTCACTACCAACTTTGGAAAGCGGGGAATATTTTACTTTTTTAATAACCAACATGCAAGCTGTAATGAAATATGCCATCGTCTTTCTCTGACTAGACCTTCACTAGAGCAAACAAGTAAGATGTAGGCTGTGGGTTGGGAGCTTGACAAGCCTTTAGGAGCCTAGCATCAGATCTGCCTCCTTCCAGGCATACAGAGCAAGGCACTGTTTTGTATTGGCGTATTGATCGATTGGGCCAACGGATGATTCTAGCCATTGACTTATGAGAGGAATTCACAAGGGTCGATTTCAGGTCTACACTTGTTTGCCAGGACAAGATCCTGCAGACCTTGTTCTCTCTGACACATGGACATGTCTGGAAGCTGCCCTAGGCTTTACAGTTGTATATGATGTTGGAGGTCCTCAGTATGAAGACAACATGGAAAACGGCCCAAACAACCCATAATGGATGCAAACAGCAGCTGAAAACAAACTGCTGTCCTTAAGCCATTGTGATTTCTATTTGTTTTGTTGTTGTTTAGTTGATTGTTGTGATGGTTTGTATATGCTTGGCCCAGGGAGTGGCACTATTAGAAGGTATAGCCCTGTTGGAGTAGGTGTGTCATTGTGGGTGTGGGCTTTAAGACCTTCATCCTAACTGCCTGGAAGTCAGTATTCTACTAGCAGCCTTCAGATGAAGATGTAGAACTCTCAGCTCCTCCTGTACCATGCCTACCTGGATGCTGCCATGTTCCTGCCTTGGTGATAATGGACTGAACCTCTGAACCTGTAAGCCAGCCCCAATTAGATGTTGTCCTTGTAAGAGTTGACTTGGTCATGGTGTCTGTTCACAGCAGTAAAACCCTAACTAAGACAATTGGTTATGGTTTAGTTTTTGTTTTTTTTTCCCTTCTTTGGAGAGGTTTTGGTTATTATCTGTTAAAACTGATACTGTTACTGCTTTCCTATTGAGAGTTCTTTGCAAATCTAAAACATACAGGCTTTTGAAAAGATTTCAGTTTTGTTTCTCTTTTAATATTTGCCTTTTTGTAAAACTTTTATCTACACAGACTTTTTTTTATAATTGACCTCATCTCACCAATCTTTATTTCATGTTTGTGTGTGATACCAGATAATTCTGTATTCTGGGTTTCTTTCTGATTCTCCTGTGTTTTCTTCAAGTGTATTTCTATCTATGAAAGGTGTGATGGAAGGGTGGTCACATAGCACAGGGTCACCACAGCCTGTTGCTTTTCCCACATATCTCTTCACCAAAGATTGGTTATTATTATTCCCTGATGAAAGAATTGTATAACTGCTCAATGGTAACGCCACACTTAGGGTGTCTTCTCACAAGGGTTAACACAATCTAGCAACTCTCTCATAGACAGGCTTAGAGCTTTGTTTCCTAAACATTTCTAAATCTTGTCTAACTATCAATATTAACCATCACATACTGTGCTAAGGTTATCGAGGGGTACCACGGAGTTTTGTGTAGAAGGATGGACAGAGAATTGTATATCCTAGAAAGAAGACTAAGCAGAGAAGGCAAGAGTGACAGACTAGAGGGATATGACAGTCAAAAATGCCAAGGAAGGGAGAGTGACAAGCAGAAACAGGAAATGGTCAGCCACTGGAAAGAGAAGCATTGAATGACATCACAGGGCAGAGAAGGGGTGGGGGTGGAGGTGGAGGACACGCCAAAACTACAACCTTATTGGAACAGAAAAACAGCTACCAGCAGAATTGGCAGGGAAGTCCTCCCAAGGACTCTGGGTATATCACTTTCTAGGATCCCAGGCCCCACTTCTTCCTCACTAGACCTACTCCAGGGTATCTTCCTTCACTTGAGAGGATTTTTGCAACAGCTGCAAAGCCTTGGGTCCGGAGGGATATGCATGTAGAGAGCGCCCTGAGAGCACCAAGCAGCCCCTTTAAATTTACAATTAACCTAAATTCCCCTAAACCCTCCCTCAAGAGCTCCAATCCCATCCATTGTATTCCAATACTAGATTTTATTCTTTATTGCTGAATAATATTCCAGACGTAAAAAAATCAATGTCTCTGCTAAAAGTATGACCATAAACCATGACTGAAATAACATTCTGAGGGTATTTAGGACCTTTGAATATGGACCAAGCATTAGATGAAATTGCCAAGTAATGAAATGTCCTATCAAAGAAGAACGAAACAGTGGGGGAAGGGCTCAGAGCGTCATCCTTCTTTTGTATCTGCACAGAACCAGATGAGGGGCACATAGGCTACATTATACCACTCTGTGTACTTCTTCAAAGATTCCTAGTTTCCGAATATATTTTCATAAATGTAAGATAATTGAAAGGAATGCCAACTAAAATGAAGAATGAACAGACAGAGACGAGGATGATCGAGATTTTTCGCAAAAGAAAATATAAGAAATAAAGAAATATAAGAAATAGTAGCCAACGGTGTAAAATCCTACAGAAAAAAAATGAAGAAAAAAATAGAATATGTTCTTGATGAGCGACTGGGGACAGAACAAAGAGATCGTGACAGCAAGAAAGGCTAGTAGCTGAAAGAGAGGTGTTAAATGTCATAGAACTGAAGTCAGTAAACCCCAGTCCATGCCCATGATCAAACCTTCTGTGAAAGCCATTTGTTGTTAAAACAGTTTTGTCAGTGCTATTCTCTCCGAAGAGGTGGAGAAGGACTGGTGGCCTGTGAACTCAACTCCACCCTCAAACCCTCAAATTCAGGGAAAAATGTAGGCCAAGGAAATCTACTTGCCCTACCTGTGGGATCCAGACCTGGTTAAAATGGTACTTAACTTAGCAAACCTCCATACAAACAGCTCCTTCTGGAATAAAACGTGCTACTTTCTCCCTGGTTTCTAAATCCTTTGCCTCCAGGCCAGCAGGTCCATCAGATGCTGATGGTATCCAGAAATCCCTCAATCATCATCTTAGGGACTCACTTAGGGAAGCAGATGGAGGCTCTGTCCAGGGTGCATAGCCAAGGACCATGCTGCTCTAGACCAGTCCTATCCTCAATCCACTGCAGCTTTCCTTCCCACTCCCCTCTTTGTTGGGCCCAGCATGGATCACCACCACCGTGACGCACCAAACAGCACCAATAACTAAACCAAGTGTTCAAGTACTGAAGACAATAGGAATATGTTCGTTTAAGCCACTACATTGTACTCAGTGTCCTCATAGGCTCCTGGTCATATAATATACAAAATATATTTCATCAAGCCTCAAAGGTCCCCATAGTTTTTCATAGTCTCTACTGTTTCAAGTCCCAAGTCACTTCCAAGACTCAAGACTCTTCAATGCAACCCTCTGTAAAATCAAAAAGCAAATTACATACTTCCAATATATGATGGCACAGAATATTCATTACCATTTCCAAGGAGAGGAATTGGGCACAGTGAGGAAATGACTAGACAAAGTAAGACAGAAACCAGTCAGGGCAAACATCGAACTCTATAACTCGAGATCTGGTGTCTGGACATTCATTTCGTAGGGTTTAGATGTCTCCACCTCTGCAGCTTTCCTCACAGCTCTGTCATCTTCAGCATCTCGTGGGCCTTTAGTAGTTTGAATGAGGACTGTACAATAGTCTTGAGCATTTGTACACTGGGTCCCCTGTTGTTGCTACTGTTTAGGGAGGATTACGAGGTGTGGCTTTGTTGGGGAAAGTATCCCACTGGAAGTGGACACTGAGAGTTTTTAAAGACTTGTGCCGTTTCACATTTGCTCTCTCTGCTTTCTACTTGTGGTTGAAGATGTGAGTTCTCACCTTCTGTTCCAGGCATCACACCTGCTGCTTGCTCCCATGATGGAATCCTCCCTCTGGAGCTATAAGCTCAAATAAACTGTCTCTTCTACTATTAGCTTTGGTCTTGGTGTTTTATCACAATAACAAAAATGTAACCAATGCAGGGCTCCTTTGCAGGCTCCCTTCACTTGGAGCTTTCTGGAGGAGATTCCCCTGCCATACACTGCCTGGCCTCAGCAGCTCTCTGAAACCAGAGAGAAAGAATTTACAATCCCTTCCCACCTGCATCCTTCATGATTCTATAGCCAATACCACTTGGACCACACTGCCAAGTCTGGTGGTCAGTTTGGGATGAGCCCTGACCCCTTGATCCCACTAGCAGCAGTGAAGTGGAAATTTCTGGTTTCTTCTACAACTCAGTTGTGTCATGTGATGTTTTTCTGGAAGCTGTCTTGTGAGAGGGCATGTGATGTTGTGCTGAAAACAGACACCTGAGAGGGCAAATGATGTTTAAAAAGAATATAAATAGAACCCTACAAACAGTGAGAGGATGCTCTTGCATCGTTATGCCATGTAATGGTTTGCTGGTCTTTGAGGGGCTAACTTCTTCACTGGACTTTGCCAAAAGAAGTTCTCATGATATTCCAGCTGATTCCGGCTGCTTCTGCTGACTCACACCAACTTAATGGAGCCTTGCTGTTTCTGTAGGATGGTGCTGCTGCTATTGATTGTGTTTGGTGTTTGCTATTGAACTGGACTACTGGTATTCTGACAACAAAGAGTGGAATCACTCCAAGGAACTCCTTCTAAACAGAGCCCCTTTTTCCTATTAGCCTTCTTTTTCTCTTACCTCTGGTTGGTGGGCTAGAAGGGAAGATGAAGTGTTCAAGAAAGTAGATTTTGAAAAAGTAAGCCTACACAGCAGCTTTTGTTTGAAATTGCTCTCTAGGAACAGAAAACCCCTTAATCTGGGAGCTCAGTTGGGTGGATCCTGCTCTAAAAGCATCCATGACTTTATTCCAATGCAGAGAGTGGGAATCTTCTTAGTGTCATGAATTGCCTTATCTCTTTCAACACAGCCTTTACGGCAACGTTAAGTTTAGTGATGTTCTTTTTGTCTTCAAACCGAACATTTTGTGTTTCCACCTCTCTTGCTCTTTTTCGTTGTAGATCTGCATAGCATTCATTAGTGATTACTATGCTTGGGGACTGGAAAGATGGCTCGGCAGTTAAGAACACTGGCTACCGCCGGGCGGTGGTGTCACACGCCTTTAATCCCAGCACTTGGGAGGCAGAGGCAGAGGCAGGCGGATTTCTGAGTTCGAGGCCAGCCTGGTCTACAGAGTGAGTTCCAGGACAGCCAGGGCTACACAGAGAAACCCTGTCTCGAAAAAACCAGAAAAAAAAAAAAAAAAAAAAAAAAAAACCACTGGCTACTTTTCCAGAGAACCCAGGTTCAATTCTCAGAACCAACAAGGCAGCTCACAACCATCTGTAACTCGAGTCTCAGGTGATTGATTCATTTCCTTCTTCTGGCCTCTGAGAACACCAAGTATGTATGTGTTCTCATCCATGTAGATAAAATACCTACACACTTAAACTAAATTAAACTAATAATACCTGTGACATAGATGTAATATTTTGCTGCTCTGAAATAATAAAATGATAATAATAACAGTAACAACAACAATAACCATGCCATAGATTTAATGTTATGCTGCCCTGAAATTGCTTCCACCAAAGAAATTAATTGATTAGTTTTTAGTTTAGCCTTAGACAAGTTCTTAGGAAAGGGAAAGAAAGCAGTCAGATTTCTAGAGAAGTTTCTAGAGAAGTTGCTAATATTGTTTTATGCTGAAACCTCTTGAGCTGGACCTCCACAGTCTAACCTGCTCTCAGCACTGCCTTCTTCCAAGCCCCTAATAGAATGGCCTGTCCACTCATTGACAAGACACAGAACTGAAGCTGCCTCCACCACACACACACACACACACACACCAGCATGCACATGTACACACACACAACAATGTAAGTATGTCATTGCACGGAAATGTTAAGCAAAATAATCTTGACTCAGACAAATTTGTCATGTGTCTCCATATGAAAGGCTCAGAAAGTAAACAAACTTACAGTCTTTGGAAGTTTTAAAACTTAAGTACTCACAAGGCCTCCTTCCCAGGGTTACAGAAGCATTAAAATTGCTGGGACAGATACTTACTGACCAGACTGGAGGAGCTTTCAGGGAGCTAGCTCTAAGGATACAGCCATCACTCATGCTAGGGTGAGCTTTTTGATAGTGGTAGCTGGCTTTGAGTCACCCATGATCCTGTAAGTAACCCCAGTAAACCCACAGTAAGCTAGATTGAACGGGATAATCACTTTGCTTACTTTGCTTGGTAAACAGTGCTATGTCTGGGGGTGGGGGAGAGGACATCTGTTACATCTCCCCAGGAAAGTCACAATGAAGTGATTAAGGTAACGTTCATCTTGTTCTGATTCCATTGCTTAGACACTCTTCTTAGCCCTCTGCCTCAGACAGTCGTTTTTGCCTTGGCAAAATCATTTGACATTCCTGTCACTTTGGGTATGGTTCTGATGTATTAACCAAACTAATTAATGTAAACTAACTGAAGAAGGTATGAAGCAAAAGTAATTGTCATGGAATGTCTGAAGTAATTATATATCCTACCAGAACCAAGACCTCAGCCAACTTTGATGTGAGTTATGCTATTTGTGAGTTTGACTCTAAAAACACAGTCTCTGAGCTTCAATCCCAAGAGACTTTGATGCATGAGTCCATTCTTGGTTATCAGCTAGGAAAGATACTCTTTCTTTTTTAATTTTTATTAATCATCCATTCATTTACACCTCAAATGATATCCTGGTTACCCCTCTACCAACCCCTCATCCATGATATCCACTTCCTGGTTACCCTTCCACCATCACCCCCAGAAAGTATACTCTTAATTGGCTTAATTAGCATGGCTATCTGAATCTTTAGTGTATTCTTACAACACAAAAGTAATGAGGGGGAGAAGGACAAAACTTTCTGGAGGAAAACTGTAACGGGTAATAATTTGAAAGCGACGCCCAGTCCAGCTTGTTCCCTGGCAGCCGCCATGTTCCCACTGCTCCTCAGCTGTGACAGAGGCTCCGGCTATCTAGAAACACCAGCCCTGACATCCACGAAATGCCAGGGATGGCTCTGCCAATCGCCCACGCTGTCTCCACAATGTTAGGCTGAACCCTAGATAATACCCACCACCCTTGTGGCATCCGGTAGAAATGAGACTCTTAAAGCTTAATAATTTACCAAGGAATTTATATATTTGGAAATTCCAAATACAAGATGCCCACACAATTAGAATTATTACCCAAAATCTAACCTTTTGATAAGTTGCTACCAGGACTGCTCTCAAACCGTCCACAGTTCTCCATGGCTGCTAGCCTCCTTCACTGTCCTCTGTCCTAGTCTCCTCCCCTTCCTCTCCTCTCCTCCTGATTCCTCACTCCACCTCCCTTTCATATAGCCCAATCACCAAGTCTTATTGCAAATGTAGCAGGAAAATATACTGCTACGGGAAACCATCTTCCCTAAGAGCCTTATCACAACCTTTGGAACCCGACTTTAAGCTCCAACAATAGCTGAATAGCCACCACTGTTCAGCAACACCAATGCTAATCTATGACTGGGCCGTATTATCCACACTGCAGTTGAATTCTAAATGTCTTCTGTTATTTATCTAACACTATGACTAACCACAATATTATTTCAAATCAAAGGCAACCAAACTGCATTTATTAACTACCTTGCCATTTGCATAGGTCAGAAGTTGGGGTTGGCTTAGGAGGTAGTTCTGCTAGAGTCTGCTAGGTGTCAGTGGGACTGTAGTCATCAGAGGGCTTCGCTAGGCTTGGGAAATCTGCATCTCCTGTCTCACACAGCCATTGATAGTAGGATTTTCTCTTGCTGGCAGAGGGGTCAGAGGCCTTGGTTCTTCTCTCCACAGGACCTGCAGTTTTTGCTTCAGGCTGAGTGAGAAATCAGATAGACAGACACTATATAGCACATGTAATACCTCACCCCAGAAGTTACACCATCACCCCCACATTGTGTTGTTCATACAGACACAGCCTGGACCAGTATGGGGAAGGGAAAGGGGGCAGGATGGGATCACTGGGGGCCTTAGGGACATGGCTGAATGTCTCGCCAGGCTGTACTGGGCCTGAAGCTTATATTGCTTACATAAGAGATGAAAGACTTAAGAAAGGGGGATGGCCTAGTGGTGATTCCGGGCACTCTCATGTTCTGTAAGTGCTAGGCAAGAAGCTATCAGAAAGTGAGTCAGTGGACTTCAGAAAACTACTCTGTAGCCAGGTGGTAGAATGAAGTGAAAACTCAGAATGTCCTCAACCCAACCCTTAGTTTATACAGAAACCTAGTTTCCCAGTAGTAGAAGCTTTGCAACCTCCCTCTCCATCCTTTAACGGGTGCCATCACATAGACACTGAGAATCCAGAGGAAGACTCTATATCATTGCTTCCAATGTGGACTAACTTTGATTTTATGCTCTCACTTTTGGAATATGCAGAATTTTCTTTTAAAACGCTGAGTCCCAGAGTTAAATTCAACTTATAGAAGATTTCATCTTCACTGCTTATGAGATCAGAAACATCAGGATAGCATTACTGACTTTAGCATTGCTGACTTTAACGGACTATTGTCCTGAAAACATGTTCGTTCTGTATTGTCTGGATGTACAGACGTCCCGGGCCTGGACGGTTCTGTAGAAACTAGGTGTAACATGTAAGGAACGAGAGAATGAGAGAGAAAAGAAATCTCTTTATTATGGTACATAAGCCTTCAGTGTGCTGGAGCTTGCAGCTGCACGGGAGAGAAAATGCATTCAGAAATATAATGCAAGTGTGAATAATCCCCTCTCGAATGCTGCCTGCAGACCGCCCCAGCTTTGTCAGGTGAACTTGAACCGGGCCATCGCTTTGCCCCGGTTCCCACTGCACACTCTTGTCTGTCACCCCAGGGCATTCACCATCTTGACTGTTGTTTTAAAGGGAACAAGCAATCCATCATTGAGCCGGGGAGTCACTTTCTCATAGAAAAGTAAAATCAGCATGTGACACTACTCAGCCCTAGTGTTTTACAGATTAAAATGATACATGGCGACTCACGTGTTACTAGGAAGATTAAGTCGGTTATCTTGTTCCAAAGCCCAGACAAAAGAATCCCCCTCCAAGCAGTTTAAGTGGCAGTTTCACAGAAGCTGGAAACCCTCGACTCGACTACTAGGTGGTAAGGCAGAGAATGTGCTAAGACAGAAAGAGAACATTATTTTACAGCGAAGCACCACTTTTATTCCCTGCATGGGCTAGCACAAAGAGAAATTCAGCTTGAAAGGCGAGCTGTGAAATCTCTGTACAAGTCTTTGCTGTTGAAGATGCCAACTTGATTACCAGAGATGGACACACAATTTTATTGTCTGATTGCCTCCACGATTGATTTCAATTTGGTGAAATCGGTGAGCAGCCGTTGGCCCCCGGGCAGTGGGCTTCATGTGAGGAAGTCGCAGAGCTGTCAGCGCACAGTGTCCAGTTATCAAGGCTGCTGTTCTATTGTCCTAGTCCCACACTAATCACATTTTCTATAAATCTCTTATAGACGTGAGTTCACAGTGAAACACAAGCTATCGCCTTATTTCCCAAGGCGGAGGCAAATAACTGAGTTACACAAAGTTATTACTTTTACATAATCAAATATGTAACAGTTACTCTTGTTCTTAGGGAAAATGTTCAAAAGCCAGAAGACAAATTAGTATCACAGTGTTTCCTGTCACATGAAATAATTGTATCACTTACCAAAGTTCACAATGCATGAAGAGGCCTTTTCTTTCCAATAAAAAAATTTTTAACTAAAATGATTCTCAAGTTTAATTTAATTTTACATGTAAACCTTGCCAGAAATAACACTGACTAAAAATAATTCTGTATCTTCTTTAAGTTCCATTATTTTAGACAACACCACTAAAAATCTCTTCATTATTATGTTTTTGAAGTATAGTTTTTATTTTTTATAAGAATTTTAAGTCAAAGAATGTCCTAATTTGTGATTTTCACCGAAGTTTTATTCTCTATAATGTAAAATATATATTATACAGGGTACACACACATACAACTACTTTATATGAGTGTGTGTTTAAGTATACTGTATAATCAAGAGTCGGCCTTGGACTTCATAGATTTTCTCTGTTAAAGACAGTCATAAGATTTAAACTCTTCCCCTACACAAATCACCAAAAATGAAAGGGGCTGTTTAAACACTTTTGTTAGACATTCGCCATGGTCTTTTCCACATAACAGAAGAACACACAGCGACTGGCTTTGAGAGGCCATGTTCCCAACATGATTTCAATAGGGAACATTCTCTCTAGACTGGGCACCTGGATCGTGGGCTGTGTTCCCTTGGGCTGGACAACAGTCACTGAGCCACCTGCAGCAGAGAGGATGGAAGAGGAGAGCCAAGAGCCTCTGGCCAGCTGTATCATTCCCCAGCCTCCAGGGCATATCCATGCAGAGAGCCAGGCTGGACTCACACACAAGCATCAGACTGCCAGCCTCGGAGTCATCCAAGACAAGTTAGCAAGATCTGTCAATGGGGATGCAGAGAAGTTCAGAATGGTAAACCCTAGACGTTTTTCAAAGACTCAAAAGTACAATTGTCCTGACAAAAGCAGTTGCAAATGCTTATAACGTACCACTGAGGATAAACTAAGATAGTGTCGGATATTCAGAGCTGCACACTTCAGCTCACTGGCAACCTGGCCTTGAGAGAGACCTTAGCCCATGCCTCGCCTTATCTCTTCTCTCCACACCGAAGTGCCCCTCATCACTGGCTGAACTAGGATACATTCAATCGATGGAAGGTTCTTCCTAAGCACCTTTAGACATAACTATGTACAGGGATGAATTACTCTCCAGTCTGTAGAGCTCTGCAGGAGATATGTAGATGATCAGAAAGACTGTTGTTTAAAACTCAACTTATTTGGGTCTACAGCTTTTTTTCCTATAGTGGCTAAATTACAGCTGATGCCCAGGGAGAGACAATTCTAAATTGCCCAAGACATCAAAAGACTTTGTCATTCATGTTTTTAAAAGTCTGATTAAAGCTGACTCCAGCACTCAGGAGCAGAGACATGGGATTTCCAAGTTCAAGGTCTGATGGTCTACAGAACAAGTTCTAAGACAGCCAAGGCTACACAAAGAAACCCTGTCTCAATGTGCATGTGCATGTATGTGTGTGTGTGTGTGTGTGTGTGTGTGTGTTTGATTAAAATGAAATTCAGAATGAACTGAACACATTGGTCTTTTGGTATATATTGACATTTTCCTATTTAATTGTTTTTGAAGATTTGTCCAAAAGGGTTCAATTACAAATATTTTCTAACCAGCATGCATACCAAATGTTTAAAAGACAAAATTGAAAATATATAAAAGGAAAGTTAATGTCTTTATAGCCACTAATCTTAATAGACATTTCAGGATTCAAAAAAAAAAATGATGTTTTCAGGAAATATTATTCTGGCTTGGTCATGCAATTGTCAAAACGGAGCTGGATGGGGGGTTGCTGATTCACAGTGGTGTCTTCTCTTAGAAAGACGAATTGCACACTCCTCTCTGCTGAAGCATTTCTCTTTTGCAAGATAAGTTGAGTCATTTCCTTAGTCACATCATGCCAAAATCATATTTATCAAAAGTGCTAAGTCTCAGAGAACCAGAGAAACTCAAGTCTAGAATCAAACTGATAAGAATTGTTTTGAATATCGATTATTTCTCTTTTAATGATGTGTATGTTGGGAGGGGATATGGGCAGGTGAATTCAAGTGCCCAGTGAGTTCAGAAGAGAATGTCAGATTCTTGGAAGCTGGAGTTACAGGTGGTTGTAAGCTACCCAATATGGGTGCTCAGACTCAAACTCAGGTCCTCAGCAAAAGCTGTATGTGCTCCTAATTGCTGAGCCAAAACAGTTTTTCAGTCTCTTTTAAAATGTTAACTGTGGGTGGTAACTTGTCAGTTGGGGAAGTCTCTCTAAGTGCATTGTCTTCATGTTAAGAAGAGGTGAGCCACCGTGCAGTGGTGGCGCACACCTTTAAACCCAGCACTTGGGAGGCAGAAGCAGGCGATTTCTGAGTTCGAGGCCAGCCTAGTCTACAGAGTGAGTTTCGGGACAGCCAGGGTCTACACAGAGAAACCCTGTCTCAGAAAAAAAAAATAACCAAAAAGAAACCAAAAAAAAAAAAAATGAAGGGTGAGCCTTGCTTCAGCAGAGAGACTTAAAAAAAACAAAAGCCACACCAAAAGATGGTTCTAGAAGACCATAGATAATAGGGAGATACTGTGCCACAGCCTTCAGAACAACCTGTGCATTGCTCTCGTGGGCTTAACTGTTGGACTTAGCAATGGAAGCATGAGGATTCGGGACTCAATTTCTCTACGAATGGCAGCATCTCCTCTTAAGAAAGTCTAGGAATGCTCTCTATGGCTTGCTTCAGATTCCCATGGAACTATTTCTTGGCTACATATTCCTTGCTGTGCATGCTTCTAAGGGAATAAATTGATGAAGGTATATTGACACATAACTCTCCATACTTGATGCAGAGACATCACCAAACAGAATGTTTTGTTCTTGACACAATAACAAAGGCAAACTAGAGAGCGGCTGGTTCCTCTACGTGGAATTCAGGGCTATGGATCGGTACCTGACTCACAAATTCCAGCCATATTTCCACACCTGGCTTCTATAACTTATCTGCTTTCTCCTTTTCAGAACTTAAAATATAAAAAGAATTAGTAAACAAATACTTGCGCTCTGAATAATGCCTAGGCATCAAATGCCTAAATGTACTATCAACAGATAAATGGATAATGAAAATCAATGTCACTCTTAATAATGGAATGTACTTATACAACTGTTTAAGCAAACTAAAAATTTGCAAGTAAATGATGGAACAAAAACAATCATTCTGAGTGAGGTAACCGGATTAAAAAAACAAGGCAAACATCGTACGTTTTCATCACATGTGGATGCTAGCAGTTTTAGCTGTAGATGTTGTATTGTCCCTTGAATAGCCACAGAATTAGGTAACTATAAGTGATCAGGAGATTAGACCGGCATGGTGGCCACCTTTAATCCCAGCCCTTGGAGGCAAGGCAGCAGATTTCTGAGTTCGAGGCCAGCGATCTACAAGTGATTTCAGGACAGTCAGGTTACACAGAGAACCCTGTCTTGAAAATAAACAAAAAGAAAAGAAAGGAGATATGAAGGATTTTCAAGGAAGGAGAAATAGAATAACATATTTTTTTAAAAGTGGAAAAAGATTAAATTGTATGGGGCAATAGAAGGAAAGGGTAAAAAAGAACTATGGAGAGGGATAATTAATGCCAAAGGCCTTTTGAAAAAGCATGAAATCTACTACATTGAAGCTTTCAATATATATATATATAATATATATATAATATAATATATATATATGTTGTATATTATTGATATATGTTGTATATATGCATGCATACATACAATCATTTATATCATAATTATACAACTATATAATATAAACACTATTTATAATTATATATATTATATGTCATATTAATAATAATCATATGTACACACACACATATATATGCATATATGTATAAAGAAAAAAGTTTAAGTGTATTATCCTATAATAGAGGACACTATTCCAAATAGACATCAATACTCACTACTAAATAAAAACCCCAGTATCAGATGTCTTAGTTAAGGTTTCATTGCTATGAAGAGACACCATGACCAAGGCAACTCTTATAAGGAACAATATTAACTGGGACTAGCTTACAGTTTCAGAGATTTACATTATGGCAGGAAGCCTGGCAGTGACCAGGCAGACATGGTGCTGTAGAAGTTGCTGAGAGTTCTGCATCTTGATCTGACGTAGCCAGAAGATTGCTCCTTGTGGCTAGGAGAAGGGTCTACCCCAAAGTGACACATTTCCTCCAACAAGGCCACACAGGCCAACAATAAAACTACCACACAGGAATGGGCTACTTCTTCTTAAGTTGCTGATGAGAGGTTCCACAGACCCACATACATTGCAGTCCATTGCCATGGTCTTGATTACCCTCAAACTTGACAGCAAGATCTTTTTTTTTTTTTAAGATTTATTTATTTATGTGCACTGTAGCTGTCCTTCAGAAACCCCAGAAGAGGGCATCTGATCCCATTACAGATGGTTGTGAGCCACCATGTGGTTCTGGATTGAACTCAGGACCTCCGGAAGAGCACTCAGTGCTCTTAATCCCAGAGCCATCCCTCAGCCCCTGACAGCAATGTCTTATTGCTGAACAAACCATATAGTTGAATGAAGTGACAATTTTGTAAGTTGGATTTTAAACAAACAGAAATATTATATGAATATGTATTTGTTTTAATCCCAGATGCAGGAAAAGTGTCTGCTTCAGACTGTCCACATCAGCTGACTATGATTGCCTTGTGCTCTAGCAGGGGTGCGATTTTGTCGGGGCAGATAGTTTCTGCAATTGTGTGTATTTGTAATTTTCAAGGCTTTTCTGAGGGTATAAAAATGTTAGAGCCTGGGGCTGGAAAGATGGCCCAGTGGTTAAGAGTACTGACTGCTCTTCCAAGGTCCTGAGTTCAATTCCCAGCAACCACACTGTGGCTCACAACCCTCTGTAATGGGATCTGATGCCCTCTTCTGGTGTGTTGGAAGAGAGCAACACAGTGTACTCACATACATTAAAATAAATAAATAAATCTTTTAAAAAAAAAAATGCTAGCGCCCCAAGGGGTGGGTTGTTTGTTGGTTGTTGTTGATCTTGGTTTGTTAAGTAGTTATGTACAAAGAAGAAACAACAGCAAGAAAAATTAGATATCCTGACAATGAAGATCAAACTTGGACCAAGGAACTTGATGCCCCTCATCAGCAGGAAGTAGTCTAATGATAACATTAGATTACTTTCTTTCTGACCCCTGACTTTATCAGTGATCTCTTTCCTTTCTCCTCTATCCTTTTCCATATCCTATCTAGTATTAGGGGATTGAAAGGGTGAGAAAGGGGTAAAAAAAAAAGGTGGAAGAAAGAAGAGCCCACAAAGTAGCAAAGATCAGGTATACTTGAGTCACAGAATATGGAGAAATCAAACTGGACCTTACTGGAAGTTTCATCCCGCTAGCTAATGTTCACAGTGCTAGGAGGTGGATGCATGATGCCAGAGGCAGACCATCAGGATCACCCAGCCATGACTTCTGGGAACTATAATAACAACCAGCCTGGCAAAAATAGGCTCACAGATGCAATCATGGCACAGTGTTATGGAGGTAACCAATCCCTTTTTAAAATTGAACTTAAGGCTCACTCCGCAAGATGAAGCCAACAATTGACACTGTCAATTAAACTAAGAACCTGAGGCTAGACAGGGCATGGGCCTTATGGAAAAACCTACTAATATTATCCTGCTAAATGACTCCTAAAGACTAATAGTCGGCCAGCAGTGGCGCACCGCTCTAGTCTCTGCCTCTGTCGTCTGAGTGCTGTGTCTGTCCCGAGTTCGATTCCCTGTCCTTCAGTGGGAAAAAAAAAAAAAAACTCATACAAATAAAAAAAACAAATCTATTAAAGACTAATAGTGATACCTGTAGAACAGTGCATCCTCACACCTTCATCAGAGAAGCTGCTTCACACAGTAGATGATAATTAACACAGAGACCCTCAACTGGATAACGTGGAGAGAGTCAGAGTCATAGAAATGCCCATCCTTAAATGGTATATTGATATTACACTCAGAGATCTATGAGATAACTTCAAGGAATAGTATCTTCCAGACACAACAGGGAAGATGCTAATATTAAATGCATAGTGATTGTGAGTGCGTGCATAAGACCTGTGCAAACTCAAGCCAGACAGAATCCCAGCATAGAAGAGGAAAACAGGTAGGAAGTCCCACCCCTAGCTGAGGAGCAGCTAGCATTTTAGAGCTGCTGAGTCGTTTTTTCTTAATAATCTGACCACATAGTAAGTCAGTCCCCATGTCCCAGAGGAGTCAGTCAACACAAACTGGACAGGATGGGACTTGCTGGTTTTGTTTTTGTTTTTCTTAAAGTGACAGAGAAGAGTATAGAGAATGAACCTGGAAAGTTAAGGACGAGAGGAAGGATCTGGGAGGAGTTGAGAGAAGGGAATGAACCTGATCAAAATACATTGTATGAAGTCTGCACAGAAGCCGGGCGGCAGTGGCTCACGCCTTTAATCCCAGCACTTGGGAGGCAGAGGCAGGTGAATTTCTGAGTTCAAGTCCAGCCTGGTCTACAGAGTGAGTTCTAGGACAGCCAGGGCTACACAGAGAAACCCTGTCTTGAAAAAAAACCAAAAAAGAAATCTGCACAGAATTAGTAAGAACATTGTTTTAAAAGCTATTCTAATATCAGGAAGTACACACGAATCTCCCTAGATGTTTCTCAGGCAATATTCTTTCCTTTCATAGCTCTCCAGCTTAAACTGCAGGTAGAATCTCATCCTCCCAGGTAAGCAGATCTGCTCTCAGAACTGTTTCCCTGAGTGCTTACACCAGCCTGGAAAAGGATCTTGTTCTTCAAGAGACTCTTCAAGGGAACTTTTCATGGCTCTCCTAGGCACAATTTTCCCTAGTAACCCCCTTTCTCTCCTCTCCTCTCCTCTCCTCTCCCTCCTCTCCTCTCCTCTCCTCTCCTCTCTCCTCTCCTCTCCTCTCCTCTCCTCTCCTCTCCTCTCCTCTCCTCTCCTCTCCTCTCCTCCCCTCCCCTCCCCTCCCTCCTCCCCTCCCCTCCCCTCCCCTCCCCCTCCCCTCCCCTCCCCTCTCTCTCTCTCTCTTCTCTCTCTCTCTCTCTCTTCTCTCTCTCTCCTCTCTCTCCCTTTCTCCCTGATTCCCTCCCTCCCTCCCTCTCCCCTTTCCTTTTCTCTCTCTGTCTCCCTCTGTGTGTATGTCTGTGAGTGTGCCTCTCTCTGTCTTTCTGTCTCTCTCCTTCCTCCTCTTTCTCCTTTTTTCCCTCCTTTAAGCCACTGCAAACCTTTCTGATGGACTTAAATTGCACAATAATTAGTCATTTGTCTCCACACCCTCCCCCCACACACACAACCTTAGATTAGGAGCACGTGAAACCAAAGGCCATGAGTTCATTTTGGCAATCCCTATGCCTCCCTGGCACTTCCTCTTTAATAAGGCCTCACTGAAGGAAAGAATTAAATCATTAAAAATCCCAAGATTAATTAAGAGTATGAGTTTATGATTGGTTCATTGTGGGCCAGCTCTCAGTGTAACCAGTAGTTAGCATTGTGCCCTGAGCTCAGCACGTGCTTCATGAATGTTTGTGAGACGAATGCATGAAAGATGACAGGTGAAAAATCTCTTAATTAGATCCAGAGGACTCTCTTTATTTGTAAATCCGAATAAGAAAGGCATTCTCAGAGCCTGAAAAAGCTACGTCCAAGCCCACATCTTTGTTTTAGAAAGGACTCATCTGAATGATAATGAGTGTGGAAAGGGATTGGCTCCTGGGTAGACAGGGCTTTTTTGTTTGTTTGTTTGTTGGGTTTTGCCTGGGCTTAAAAAAAAAAAAAAAAAAAAAACCTTGCACTCATGGGCCCCATAGCTTGCAGAGACTTGTCTTGCTTAGCGTCTGTGGGAGTTTCTAGTGCTTATTTCACTAAAATTAAGTCATCCCTGGCACCTGTATCAAATCTGGGGAAGTAACCATTGCTAGTGTTGTGCCTCTGTGGGTTTATGTCATTGTTTATAAATCTGCAAGCCGCACACCCAGGAGGCTTGCGGACCATCTGTTCTGCCACTCTGAAGATGTGATGTCATTATTTCTAGGAGTACTCTACTACTGTGTAGCCAAAGTATACTAAGTTCCAATTTTCTAGGACAATTAACCTGGTTTGCTAAACTATATTCTATGTATTCTTATGTGCCATGCTGCTAATGAAACACACACACACACAACACACACACACACACACACATTGGCAAGGGGAAGACAGGGTCTCATTGTCTAGCCCTGACTGGACTGAAACTTCCTATGCATACAAGGCTGGTCTTGAACTCATGAAACTTCCTATGTATACAAGGCTTGTCTTGAACTCATAGAAATCCACCTGCCTCAGCCTCCTGAGTGCTGACATTAATCATACCTTAGTAGTTTATTTGTTTTTTATTCTATGTGTGTGTGTATGTGTTTGTGGCATGCATCTGTGTATGGATACAAATGTGTATGTGCACACATACGTGTTTTACACATGCCTTGTGTTGGCATATAAGTGCACATATGTACATGTGCATGTGTGCGGAAGGGCAAATGGAAGCCAGTGCTCACACTAGAGGCACCAGAACTCACTGATTCAGCAAGGCCAGCAAACTAGTTTGCCCTGGCAAATCCTTGTCTCTGTCATTGAGTGCTAGGACTATAGACAGGTCACTAAGCCTGCTCAGGTAGGATCAAACTCAGGTCTCCATATTTGCAAAGTAAGTGTCCAAGCCTGAATTATTTTTAAAATATTTAGTGACCATCGAGTCTAGCTTTCTTCATGCTTCATGAGTTAAAGAATGTGACTCCTCCTTAATATACAAAGCATCTAGAGACCAAGTATCCACGATGAAGTAAAAAGGGTGCTTAAGCTTCCGGTGCCGAAATGGTGTTCTTATGTTGTTTCTCTTTCCTAATTAACTCAGGATTATTCATGTCCACTGCCCAGGTGCTCAGGAGATCAATTGTAAGAATTAGAAAGAGCACATAGAAGTTGCTAGACTACTGCCTAGCCCAGAATGTGGTCTGGAGAACAATTTCAAATGACCGTGTTTAAAATGACTGAGTTTATTAAACACACAGCAAACCAAAAGAGTAATATGAAGTGTGTGTGTGTGTGTGTGTGTGTGTGTACAGGTATGTGTCATAGTATGTAGGTGAACAACATATGGTTCCAGGGATAGACCCAGGAAGTCATGTTTGGAGGCAGACACCTTTACCAACTAAGTCATCTCACTCAATGTGAATAATCTTGAAAATATTAACTAACTGAAAGAAGCAAGACACACACACAGAAAGCAGAATATGATTTCACTCCTATAAGCTCCCTAGAGCAGACAAATTTGTGGAGAAAGCAGGTGTGTGTTTCCAGGAGTCAGGAGTGGTGTGTTGTTTAGTGAGCACAAACTCTTTGAGATGCTAACCAAGTTCTGTGATGGTACAGCAGTGCAGATTGCTGGGCCCCATGAATGCAGCTATTTTGCTTAATTGCTCTTTAAAACACTTAAAGTAGGAGGCTAGAGTGATGGCTCATTGGCTAAGAGTACTGACTGCTCTTCCAGAGGACCTGGGCTCAATTTCCAGCACCCACATAATGGCTCACAATAATCTGTAACCTCAGTTCTAGAGAATCTGACCTGATACTATCTTCTGGGCTCCAAGGTCACCAGTGATATATGGGGTACATAGGCATATACCCATACACATAAAAGAATAAAAAAAACTTTAAAAACACTGATAAAGTTTGTGTTAGATTTATTTCATCACAACATAAAAGCAATATGTTTAGAGTTGAAAGGTATCAAATGATAGCTACTAATTTTAAAACAGCTATGGTCCAACCACTATATTGACTACTACTAATATTTAAAGGTCAGTAGTGCTTCCTCTAAGAAAATGTCTACATCTGGGGGTGGTTATGAGGCTGTTTTATTTTTTAAAAAATCCATGTACATGAAGTATCAATGACTTTAAATAGATATCACTAGGCTGTAGGAAGTGTTCAGGTCTTATAGGGTTGTTTTAAGACAGGGCCTTACTATGTGGTTCTGACTAGCTTGGAACTCACTCTGAAGACCAGGCTGACCTTGAACTCACAGATATCCACCTGCCTCTGTCTCCCAAGCACTGGAATTAAAGGTGTGCACCACCAAAGCCAGGTCCTCTGCTACCATCTTATGAAACTACTGTCATAAGTGTGGTTTATATCTGGTCAAAATGATGCTATACAACGTAGAATTATTCTCCATAGCAAATCCAACTGTGATCATTGTTCAATTCATCTCGATGGGGGGGGCGGTGGGGAGTGGAAATGACAGCACAGAAACAAGAGGAGCAAAATGCTTGTAAAGAAAGCTGCCAAGGTGGGGTTCATTTAGGGAAGTAGATTACAGGTAAAATGGAAGCAGAGGGGGGATTCTGAATGGAAATGCCTAAGTGGGGAGGAACATGGGAAATTGGGGGCGGGATAGAGGAGGAAAGTCATATGGAAACCACCATTTCACAACCCAATTTAAAAATATAACTGGAGATGTCTCAAGCAGCACAGGCTAAATTGTTGCTCTTGGTCACCAAAATGATAAGATGGTTGCTGCAGATACCACATACTTTAACTACAGTCTGTAGAGAATCTGTCTCAAACCACCAGGCAACTTCTTCCCTGCTGACTAACTTTTACAGTGCTAGAAGGATTATGCAGGCTGCTGGAGGGGAAAAGACATCACTAATCTTACCAAAGAACTGGACCCTGCATACGTCAGGACTAACCTGCCAGGGAAGATGGACCCCTTGGGTACAAGAGCCTTGAACGACAATGAGAGAGTAAAGATCATTTTCCGTTTGGATCTGAGACCTGTTTCACAGGAGGAAACCCATTCTTAGTACTGCAAACCTGGTCAAAAGCCCATGGCGAAAAGGCCACCAGCTCTAGGGTAGAAGCTACTATTGCCATTTTTCTAAATATTTATGTTGTTAAACTGCCTTCTAAGTATTGATGTTTATACCATAGATCTGGGCTGCTGTTAACCTGTATCAGAGAAGCTTCTTTTTGCAGTGGGCAGTAGTCAACGGAGAGATTTCTAACTAGTCAAAGTGCTGAGAGGAAGTGACTGTGAATACTCAGCTTTAAGTGGGACGTCTATAACACATGCACACACACACACACACATACTTGCACATGTGCACACACACACACAGCTGAGGCTCAGAGAACATCAAGGAAGAACAAGTGGAAAATGTAAATGCCGAAAGAGGGGAAGGGGTGCTGAAATGCAGTCGTCAACCTGGCATTGCTGAAGCACTAGTGGATACAGAGCCCTTGTGGGCACGTGCACAAGGCCTGCAGGATATCAAAACGGCCACATTTCCATCGTCAACAGGGAGGTGGTCCTCAGGTCCCATCATCATTGAAGAGTTACTGGTGATTGACAGCAGCTAGGGGAGAGAATCATTCTTTTACTGAGGTGTGGACACTGGAAGGCTGTCCATGCTTCTGTGGATGGCTCCATAACCACTTGCATATAAACAGCATTCATTGAACCTAGTGAGTGAATAGATTATGGGAAAGAAGAGAAGTCGAAGGATCATGAGGAGAGAAGAGGATGTGAAGTTGGGAGGAGAGGGCTGTTGGCTGATACCAGGAAGGAGAAATTCAAGTTGAGTGTGATCATATTTTATGGTGTGTGACGTTTATTTATGTGTGAAATTTTCTTTTTTTTTTTTTTTTTTTTTTTTTTTGGTTTTTCGAGACAGGGTTTCTCTGTGTAGCCGTGGCTGTCCTGGAACTCACTCTGTAGACCAGGCTGGCCTCGAACTCAGAAATCCGCCTGCCTCTGCCTCCCAAGTGCTGGGATTAAAGGCGTGCGCCACCACCGCCCGGCTATGTGTGAAATTTTCAAGGAATAAACTTTTTGAAAAGAAAAGAAATAAGCAAGTAAAATTTGTTTGGTTGGTTGGTTGATTGGTTGGTTGGTTGGTTGGTCATCTTTTTGAGATAGAATTTCTCTGTGTAAGAGCTCTGGCTGTACCGGACTCACTTTGTAGATCAGGCTGGCCTTGAACTCAGAGATCTACCTGCCTCTGCCTCCCAAGTGCTGGGATTAAGGAAGACCAGAAAGTTAGCACAAGTTAGAAGTGAGATTGGAACCTGAGCTGATAGACTTAAACTTGGGTGCTTCAGAGTACTGAATGCCACTTTTCTGTTTGATTGATGCTGACAGCACAATGCAATCCAGGCTCAAATATATTCCAGTAAAGACCGGAAGACGTTCCCATTTTTCCCTTAGCTACTCAAGCAATTGTGTTTGTATATGCTATACTCTGAACCCAGAGCCGGCTCTCTTACAGAAAGCAGGCTTCTCAACCTGTGAAGGTAGATGAGGTTTTCACCTTGGAAAGATGAACTACTCCGTAAGTCAGGGAAAATGAATGTTTCTGCAGATGTACTGATGCCTTCCTGTATTACAAATTGAAGTCAAATATGTGCTTCATAGAAAAAAAAAGCAAAGTCCACTGATAACTATTATGTGTATAAATAGGAAGTAAAACTGGATTCTTCGTGAAATATTTCTTCCTTTGTTGACATCAATTCGCATCTTATTTTCTTTCATTTTTAAACGTCTTTAGTGTTTATCTATTTTGAGTTAGTTTCTGACCTGTGGCCTCAAACAATCTTCACACATCCGCCTCCAGTGTAGCTGGGACTTCAAGGAAGAGCAGCCATATCCAGCTCTAACATGGGTTTCTTGAACCTCTACTCTATGAGGGTGCTTACGTTAATGCTGGAGCTAACACCATTAAGCAACGCACACGTGGGTAAAAAAAAATCTTGACCTCCTGAAGAGTTTACAATTAATGAGGGGAGATAATACAAAGTTAGTTAGAGAGCATGCCTGTTGATGATTTTATATGGGAAAAAAAGATAATTGGTTACCATGGAAACAACGTAGCTCAGATATGGGAGCAGAATGAAAACTGAGTATCATTCTATACATTGCCTCTCATTGAATTAATGTCTTTTAGGGGGTTAGAAGCTCTATAAGGAAACCGTAAGAAAGGTAAGCTTCCCTAATAAAAGGTTTATTTTTTATAATGTGTAGTGTAGTTGGGTGGAGGTGGCACACTTTGTCAGCTCATAATTCTAATCTAGTGCTCAAAGAACACAGGCACAGCGGTGAAGGGAAAGTCCAAAAGCTTTTGGGGCTGGGTCTTGCAGATTTCATGGCCTCTCCTCTGCTCTCCAGCCCTCAGCTCAGAGGCCACCCTCTCCCCTCTTCAGCACACCAGCCTGTCACGTTAATAAGAGCTGATCTGTAAATAGCATCCCCTCACCCCATCTCCACCCCACCCCACCCCCTCCTTGGCCGGGCTCCTACTTTTCGGCTCAATGGCACAGATGCGGCTTTGAGATGACGGGACCAGGCAGCTATTAGCAGCAAATCCAGTGAGGGAAATTAATGAAGGGGATAACTAATAAAAGACAGCTCAGGACAGCCAGACTAACTTGCTCGGAGCAGTAATTAACTTTTTTTCCCCTTTTAGCTCATGAAGGTAAATATGCCCACGGCACTCGTCCAGTCTAGCTCTTCCTTATTAAAAAAGAGCAGAGCTATTCATGAAGAGCCGAGACTTAATCTGCGCCCCCCCATCCCACCCCAAGAAGAGCAATTTTAAGTGACCATGTGATGGGCTTACAGATCCATGCTGCCTAAATCAAGAAACACCTGTGAGTATCAGGGAGCCAGGGAGTGAGGCGGCAGGCTGAGGGAGCTAAGTCTCTGAGTGAAAGAAACTATCAACCTGGACTTGAATCAACTTAAAGAGGGACCTCCCATACCCAGCCCTCAACCACTAAAATATTTGGCTTCTCTTCAGAGATAAGTGGTACACAGCAAGTCAAATGTCAGTGACAAACCTTCACAGAGCTTGGAGGGCACTTGTGGTTGCCTTCCTCCAGCTTTTATATTTGATTTTTGTTACACTTGTATTTATCATTATTATTAGGGTGCGTGTGCGTGTGTGTGTGTGTGTGTGTGTGTACAACAACTTTGTAACCTCCATTCTCTCTTTCCAGCTTTATGTGGCTTCCAGGGAAAGAACTCAGGTGTCCGAGCTAGGGCCTTTGCCTGCTGAGCCGTGTCTCTAGTCCCTAGCTTTCACTAAGATAGCCATAAAAAGCTTGTTAAGGAGGTAGTGTAAGGTGGTACATGCCTTTAATCCCAGCAATCCAGAAGGAGAAGCAGTAATGTCTCTAAGCTTTCGAGGCCAGCCTGGTCAACAACATAGGTTCTTTGAAAACTAAAAGCTTTCTGAAAATAGAGACTGGGGTTATAGCTTAATGGTGCAGCATGTGCTTAGCATGTGCATAGCGTGTGCTTAGTATGTGCAGGTGGCCGAGTTCAATCTGCAAACATGCACACGTACTCAAATCTTTCTGAAAATAAATTAAATTGCAAGTTTTATTCAGCAAAACTATGGTTTGTGAAAAGGTTGACAGTCTTCTGGATTAAATCTTTGGAAACCTTATTCTGATCATAAATATTTGCTATACTCTTGGGCCTGGCAGCCATAGCCACTCAGGAACAGAAAGATTGTGAAGTGGACCTCTTGAGTTGATGAACTCTGGCTTCCCCCAAATGGGAAAAAAAAAAAAAAAACCAAACAAAAGAAGAAGAAAAAAAGAGGAAAGAAAATAAAGAAAGCCTTATCAGACACTCTAAGTTTCTGAACTCATTTATAAGGCTTGAATTTAATGTGTGGGTTAACCACACTGCTCGCTCTTTTAGACTCAATTATTTCAGTGAATTTTATATATGTGTCCCAAGGAGCAATCTACTCTTCATACTGCACTCCAGCCCTGGAGAACTGCCTTGGACCCGTCCTAAAACAAATGAGACAAAGCCATAACTACCTACTCTCTTTCAGGAGTAGGTGCTGTCATTAAGGAGGGACAAGGGCCCAGACAATGGGAGAACTTTTCCAAAGTTGCCCTTGGTGCACAACTGTGCAAAGGGGAGAATGTCTCTGTGCTATCAATCAGAGGGATTGGAAGGGGGGAGGGGTGGGGAGAGGGATGGGGGAGGGGTGGGAGAGAGGTTGGGGGAGGGCTGGGATCATACTTCCTCATCAGTACTGTGAAAATATAAAGTTTAGTAAAATGAGCAAAAGATTGGGAACAGAACCTTTCATGCTTGGAAAATAAAATCATTTTTGTTATATAAAAGATATTTTATTATCAAACTCGCAGGAGCATGAAGTAGAATAACAGTTCCCAGGAGCTGGGTGGGAGGGAGAAATGGGGAGTTACCATTCAGTGGGTACAGAGTTCAGGATTTCCAGATGAAAAAGTTCTAGATATCTGTTACGCAATAATACGATACGCTGTGCACTCACAACTTGTTGATTTGTTTATTTTTATTGTGTGAGTATGAGTATTTGTCTGCAAGCATGCATGTGTTCTACATTCCTGCCTAGTCCTCAGAGAAGCCAGAAGAGGGAGTTAGATCCCCTGGGGCTGGAGTTACAGACCTTTGTGAACAGCTGGGAACAGAATCTGGGTCTTCTGTGAGAGCAACAGTGTTGACCCAAATCTCCAACCCAATGGGAGGAGCCAGCAAGATGGCTCAATGGGTGTCTGCCACACAAACCTGACGGCCTGAGTTTGAACCTTCTGGTACCTACACAGGAGTAGAAAGTAAAAAACAAATCCAAAAATTGGCCACCACGCCTAACAATTGGCCACCACGCCTAACAATTGGCCACCACACATGCACTGTGGTACATGTGCCACACGTACACATGATGTATCTAGTCAATAATAATAAGTTTTTGAATACACAGAAGGAAACTAGGTAAGCCTTGGTAAGCTAAAGATTCTATGAGGCTCAGAAACATCTGAGTGATATGTACGACCTTGTTTAATGATACTCCATCTTGTTGGGGTTTAGTTTTTCTAAGATTGAGCACCAGTATTAAGCCCAGGCTGGCCTTGAAAGCAATATTTTTCTGCCCATGTTAGGGTTATAGGTATACCATGCCACCAGACACAATTATAATGCTCCTAATTCCCTTGGATTTGAGAAAAACTCTCTAGGATTTGAAGGTGCACTACAAATAAAAAGAGTGTGAAGCTCAAGAAACAGATGCTCACCAAAGACGTGGAAACATCACAGTTGAAATGTCCCTGTGCAGGGTTGCACTCATTTTGCTGAGATAAGAAAAGGATGCTATTGAAAAAAGAAACATATTATGATGTCTATTTGGAAAGATAAAAATCTGACATGTACCTAACAAACTATGACTAGCAGTTTTGCACCAGCCCTGCTTTTCCGGGTCTGTGGTCATTGCTGTCTTGATGCTTGGGAGTTAGGCAATATCCCCAAAACGCTGAAGATTGTGCAGACCAGGAGGCACTACTGCCAGGAGCCCTGTGCAGCCCCAGCTGCTCTTGCTATAGCACAAAACAATTGTACCCTTAGCCGGGCGGTGGTGGCGCACGCCTCTAATCCCAGCACTTGGGAGCAGAGGCAGGCGGATTTCTGAGTTCGAGGCCAGCCTGGTCTACAGAGTGAGTTCCAGGACAGCCAGGGCTACACAGAGAAACCCTGTCTCGGAAAAAAAAAACAAAAAAACAAAAAAAAACAATTGTATACTGAAAAATATATTGTATCTTGGGCATCTAGAAAAGAATTCCTCCACAGTGCCACAGAGCATGAGAGTCTAAAGTACCCGAGAATGCAGGCAACTTGCACCAAAAACCTTTTTCAAATTATTTTTGTACAAAATAATCAAAGTCAGTTTTCTGGTAGCTAAAAATGTCTGTCTGGTGAAGCATTCCACATCTATTGAACATGATGACGCTCCATGGCAGATCCTGTCAAGGGCTCCACTGGAAATCCTTGCCTGTGCACGTGTCCATTGTCACACAGACATAGTCTAACGTCACCCCCTCCTAAATCAAGAGAAACTGGTTGTGAAGGGAGGATCTTGTAGGAGCAATCCTGTGTCACCAATACAATGTTTCTTTCTGTCGCCAAGCTAGTAACATTGTAATGTTGAGAGTACAAAGTATAGAACTAATTTAGATCAATTTGATTTAAAAACACGTGTGGACGCGGTCTGGTTACTTTGGCATAGGGTAAGCACAAATGAATTGATGCAGCATTCTTCTCAACTTGGTGCTTAACCATCAGCTACAAAACTTCCTAAGCATGTTTAAAGCTTTATACCACATTTGATTTCTTTTCCAAGATGATTAGTAAAGTAAAGCAAGACGTAAATGAGTTGTTATCCTTCTGTTTCGGCTGTCTTTTTGTATGTGTTTACATGGATGTTTCAGTAAATGCAATAGGTGTTGGAAAATGCAAAAAAATAATTCTTCATTTTTTTAATTGCTTCAGTGTATACTGAGACTTATGTATTATAGGGGGGAAATAATGGCAAGCTATAGGGTCCCTCCTTTGTCACAGTGGCACTGGTTTGTCTTCTTTCTGCTATTCTTATACCAAGGAGGCAATAAACCCCCTTGAGAGTCACAGAGACTCCTGCAGAGCCCTGTCAGGGCACACAAGCTTTTATGCCAAAATACAATACACAAAAGGATCATAAACACGTTTGAAAAGGAAGATGACCTCTTTGTCACATGGAATTAAGCTTTACTGCAAGCTGCTGCCATGGAAACCAGCTCTCGCTCGTCACTTTTAGTACTCCTGTTCCCATTTTCTAGGGGTTTCACTCTTTCGTTTGTTTCCACATCAAATACAATCGAGTGATCTGGGCTCTTTACTGTGTAACGTCTCCAGGTCTCCAGGCATGCTTCCAGGTAGAGAGCAAAGGGGACTGAGATGGAAATGACAAGGACGGGTGTGCATACAAGGTTACAAGAGGGAGGGACAAATGGGAGGTGTCCGCTTCATTAGAAAGGGAGGGGAGTTGTGGACTACTGGGTGACTGAATCCATCAGATATCTCTTTCAAATGCCACCTACAGTCCGAACAGCTTCCCTTCCAGGCGTGTCTTTAGAAATAGCTTTAACTCTTTGGTCTTCTTCTCTAGAGTTCCCTGTACTGTGTGTAGTGTCTGCCGCGTTCCAGCAGCCCCAATACCCTAAGTCCAATCTTGAGGATAAGCAACCATCCAGAAGAACAGAGGAACCCTGTCTTTCTCTCTGCTAACATGTATTGACTTTGTTCTCTTTCTATCTTCCTTTCTTTTTGTTTTTGCTGTTTGGTTTTCTGTTTGTTTGTTTGTTTGTTTGTTTGTTTGTTTGTTTTTGCTCAAGAAAGGGTTTCTCTGGGTATCTCTTCCTGTCCTGGAACTCCGTAGACCAGTCCGTATCTCCTCTGACCTCGAATTTAGAGATCCACCTGGCTCTGTCTCCCCAGTGCTGGGATTAAAAGCCTGTGCTACTTTAGAAAGTAAATACAAAGAAAGCCAAACATTTATACAGTTACAGCCTTGTGGAGTAAAATAGAAAAACATCAGAAAGTAAATAGAGCGGACCACTGTTATAGATTTGAGCTCCAAAGCTGCTGGGCCAACTGAAGAATGACAACCAGGGCTGTGAGGAGGGGGCTGGGAGCAGAACACAGCCCTGGCCCGGGTGTTCCCAGGGCCCCGATGCTTCCCGGCATCCATTTGCACTTGGTGAGAGACGGCGGTCATAGGAAGGCTGAGCTGGGCCTGGCCTAGGAGCGCTCCATCAGTAACCTAAGCCGTTATTCTCCCCCTTCTTGCTCTGAGCATCTGGAAAAGCTGAGAAAGTAAGAGATAGCAGGCAAACCGGTCCCCACCTCCTCACCCCCGATCTTGGTACCCGGAGCAGGAAAAGCCATTTATTACAGCGCATGCACCATCAGGAAACTTTCCCACCCAGCCTCCCAACTCACGCCACCTTGCAGCGGAAATGACAATAGCTCCGGTTTTGGCACTCTGCTTTCCAGATGACTGGGTTTCTCCTGTCCCGAGAAGGACACCTTCTAAAACTGCCCCCAAGCTACTTCCTCAGGGAACTCCCCCGCCCCCTTTCAGACTGCACACCAGGACTGAATCCCTACTCTGATCCGGATCCTCCATTAAATCAGCCCTGTCCATCTTGGCTGATAAACCAAACTGGGAAAACAAAAAGCGGGGGAGAGGGGACTGTAGAAAGATTCACTGCCATAGACCTTGCTTTTTCTGGTCCTAGGGACCCCTGTGGGGACCCTCTCCAAGCCACGTGGGGCGCCCTGAATCCAGGCGTACCCCGCCCTCACTTCAAGAGCCTTGGAAAACAAACTCCCGAGGACAATGAACTCCAAAGGGAGAAGCCTCCAGAGAGGGGTGAGAACGTTCATCTCACACACAAGCACACACTTTGGACATTCCTTAAGTTTAATCATTAAAGTAGATCCTTTTAAAAGGGAGGCAGAGGCTTAACGTTGCTGTTAGAGACGGTCTACCCCACACACTCTCAGCGAAGTAAAGAAAGATCTGGATCTAGCTTTGTTGCTTCATTCCCAATAGCGGACTTGGGGGACACCAAACCTCTGATTTCTGGCCACATCAAAGCGCTGATTATGCAAATACCCATTTTTAGTAAGAATAAAAGAAAACGGAGGGGGAATTATTTATCACACAATGAACCCCCTGCCAGGGCTGGAAACAATAGCTCAGACCAGATAGCCCTTCTAGCCCCAGGCTTGGGGAGCGGGAAGGGAGGGGTGCTGCAGCCCTCACGTTTTATTGGCCTAACCTAATTTCACTAATTCTCTTTTCACACATTTCTTTTACTGATTCGCAGGCCAGGACTTTAACGCTCCTGGGAGCTCCCACCACTGGCCCGATTCAAGGGCAGCCTGCTTTATTTAATTAATACATTCAAAGCTTGCCTGGGAGCCCTAGGCGGGTTGGGGGGAGGCCCTGGACCAGCGTGAGAAGGAGCTTTTAACGGGTTCCAGGTGTCGGTGCCCAGAAGTCACCACCCGCCTACGGCAGTGGGATGCAGGAGATGATGGAGACTGAGGGGCGCCACAGCTCTTAGCCTAGTCTGCCAGCCAGGCCCTTCCGCTGCCCCTACACCTGCGACTGCGACCGCCCGGTGGCGCTGCAGAGTCCGGCGTGGGAGTGAAGGCCTCCGAGCTATCCCGCCGAGCAAGTCCTAGCGGCCAAGGCCACCGACGACCCTGTCCTCCAGAGCCTGGAAACTCCCAGAAGCCCTGGCTGCTCCTCTGAAATCAGGCTCATCTCTGAGCCAAGTCCTGCTCTTTCTAACCCTTCGCAGCCTCAGGTAGTTTTATACTTTAGAACAAATAATGCATCCAATGTCGAGCCCCCTGCTGTCCCGTGACGACTGGACCCAACAGAAGCTAAGCCCCTTTGGTAGAAAGATCTAGCAACAGCGGTGCAGTGTACTGTCCACTGAAGAGCATATTTCCGGCGTTGTTTGAAATCTGACTTCATTAGAGCCGGCTGCAATAGAATACCGTGCTCCCACATTAGTGAGACCACGACAGTGAGCTCTCCACGACCTCACTGAGCGAGCTTCTTTGGTGCCAACTGCAGATGCAGCAGCAGCTTCAATCCTGTGCCTATGTTCATTCTTTCAAAGATGTGGGAGGACTGGGCCTCAGCCCATTCGCTTTGGGAGTGACAGTGATTTGTGAACTCCCAGGGCTAAGTGAGCCAGAAAGAACAGCAGTGTGCTGCGGTGCGTGCGCGTGTGCGTGTGCGTGTGCGTGTGCGTGTGTGTGTGTGTGTGTAAGATAGAAGTGAACATCAAGACTCTTCCTCATCATGTCTCTGCTACTGTTGTTTTGTTTCAAACCGAGGCTGTGTGTAGGGTTGAGGCCTCGTTTGCTGTTCTCTGTTCCGTTTGGTACGTTCATCGGTGTCATATTTGTTCGGCTCGCATTTGGGCAATCATGTTACTGACACTTTATGGGTGTAGAGAGCACACTAATAGGTTGCGCAGTGCCAAATTGTCAGAGCTGGAAACAATACTACATACATACATACATACATGCATACATACAGGAAGCATCATACAGATGGAACAGGTTATATATGTGTATTAAATATACACATATGATTGCAATTAATAATTAGGTTTTTTTTTTAAGAGGTCATGAATTTGGAGAAGAACGAGGAGGAGAATATGGGAGGGTTTGGTGAGAGGTAAAGGACGAGAGGTATGTTGTAATTAAATTATGATCTCAAGGCCTGGCAGTGGTGACACACATCTTTAATCCCAGCACTCAGGAGACAGAGACAGGAGGATGTCTGTGAGTCAAGGCCAGTCTGATTTACAGAGGTAGCCCTCTCTCTCTCTCTCTCTCTCTCTCTCTCTCTCTTCTGTGTGTGTGTGTGTGTGTGTGTGTGTGTGTGTGTGCGTGTGTGTGCGTGTGTGTGTGCTCAATAGAAAAAAATAGAACTGAACCTGAGCCCACAGATTGGACTTTGCTGGTCGGCTAGTAAAGCTCTGGAATCTGCTGTTCTCTGCCTCCCCGTGCTGAGATTACAACAGGACTGCCACGCTTGGCTTTTTAAAACTTGGGTGCTAGGGATCAAATGCAGGTCCGGCTACACAGCAAGCATGTTCTGGACTGAGCCATCAGCACTGCCTGAGACAGCATTTTTCACTATTGAAGGTGATTAGACACCAGCTCCAAACTTGGTGTACAATGATTTGTAATGACACGGGCAGGGAGAGCTAGAGGAAGCTCCTGGGGTGCTAAGCAGAAATGCCTGGCATGTAGAACATGGTGCTTGCCTGTGGACATCCCACAAGCTTGCACCTTCAGGTAGTGGGCAAACCTCTGGGCCTGGAGAAACTGTAGTGTGCCACGGGCAGATGCCTGGGGTTGAGCCATAAGCCTTATGCTGCCATCACTCCAATCCTTAGTGGCTGAGCCCAGGCCTTCAGACACCTGGCTATGGGACCCTCTCAACTGCTCTTTCTTCAGGCAGTTTCCAAAGGAAGCTTATGGCCCTAGCCATCATCAACAGACCGACACGTTTGTTTTTCAACTTTGACACTACCACTCCTCTGCTTGCCAGTTGGATTTTTAATTGCTAAAAGCACAGGCGTGAATAAGAAAAATATCACTTTGTACCCATACCATATCATCACCATATCGTGAAAAATAAGGAATTGTTTTTGAGGGGGAAAGGCAGCTCGTTGGTAGAGTGCTTGCCCAGCATCCATGACACACTGGGTTCAGTTCCTAGCATCTCACAAGAAGGAGGTGGGGCAAACAGGTCCTCTTTTGTCTGGTATGGAAGTTAAACACAATCTTTGGGTTGAGTCTTCCTTTGATTGAAGAAAATATAGTTATTAAGATATTCAACCCTGGAGTTGGAATTGTGGCTTTTAAGAGCGCTGGTTGCTCTTCCAGACGGTGTAGATTCAATTTCCTGCAATGACATGGTGGTAACCCTCTCCTCTGGCACCGCACAAACGTGACACACAGACACATATGCAGGCAGAACACTCCGTATATAAAATAAATATTAAAAATTTAAATATTAAAAGTGTTAAATGTCAAAAAATTCCTATGAGTGTAAAGAGTATCAGATACAGACCTCCAAAGAAGTAGTAATTTTCCTATGGAAAGGAACGGAGATTTAGCTCAAGGCAAAAACAGATACGACATTTATAAGAAGGAAATACATTGACCAACTAACTTTTTAAATTGCATGATTTTCTTTTTGCATCTGTTCACCTAGTCTTAATTCTTGAATGTGGTCAATTTTTACTTGGTCATTTTTCAACCATCAAATTGTTTAAAGAATGAGGTGTAAGTCACAGAGATTTTGCCACCTCTTCAAGTAACTTTAACAAAGATTAGAAAGCAGAATTATTTCTTTCTGTGTACTCTTTGAATTTGAAGTAACTCTGAATGTCTCCTTTTCTCTAGAACTTTGCCCTTTGAAGCCAACTAGCTTGTTACGGTGCCTAATATAAAACCAACTACCCATAATAAACTAAAAAGGAAAAAAATGTTCTATTTCACAAGTTAAAGCTGGAAGAGGGTGTCCTTAAGGATCAATATACAATCCCTTCAGTTTTAAAATTGTCATAAAGGCAAACTAGGCATAATGGTGAAGAATAGGTCTTTAATCCCAGCACTCAGGAAGCAGAGACAGGAAAATCTCTGTGAGTTCAAGGCCAGCCTGATCTTTAATCCCAGCACTCAGGAGGAAGAGGCAGGAGAATCTCTGTGAGTTCAAGGCCATCCTGGTCTCCAAAATGAGGCCAGGACAGAAACTCTCTCAAAAAAAAAAAAAAAAAGAAAGAAGAAAGAAAAAGAAAGAAAGAAAGAAAGAAAGAAGAAAAAGAAAAGTGAAGCTGAAAGAAGTTAACTGCAAGAAACAAGACTTACACACTACCAAGAAATTTCTTTTCTCCCTTCCTTCTTCTTTTCTTTCTCTTCTTCCTTCCTTTCTTCTTCTTTCTTCTTCTTTCTTCCTTCTTAACAGATATGCAACATCTGTCTCTCTACATAACCCTAGTTGTGTCCAGGAATTCACTGTGTAGACCAGGCTGGCCTCCAACTCATAGGGATTCACCTGCCTCTGCCTCCCAAGTACTGGATTAAAGGCATGCATCACTACAGCCTACTCAACCAACTAGATTAAAATCAAGATTTTCTTTTGTGACATAATTATTATTTACAATCTCCACTTTTGCTCTTCTTCTTTGTCCAGGCATGTATTTATTTAATTAAATATCCAGAGCTTTGGCATTTTGAGCAAGTGTTCTATCACTGAAACTTGTCCCCAGCTAAGTTGTTTGTTTATTTATTTAATTAGAGACAAGGTCTGACTGTGTAAACCTGGTTGACCTGGAACTCACTATGTTGACCAGGCCTGAACTCATAGAGATCTGCCTACCTTCAAGAAGTGATTTCTTAAAAGTACAATGTGGGTTTGTGATGAATTTCATAATCTTAATTTCAGTATTGGTGTTTCAAATATGATTCAATATTTTTTAATTTCCTAGTGAAATTCTACACCAAACATTACTCAAAATACAAGTATACTCAATTAAATATTCGAGAACTTTAGTAAAATATAACTCATTCTGCTTTAAAAGCCACCTTAGGAAAAAAAGAACAATAGCCGAACCGCAATACAAACTTATGAAAATTAGATACTTTATTTATAGCTTAATCACAAAACAATTTTCTTGTTCTTCGGGCTGTAAATACATACTAGAATAAACTCTGTAGAATATACAAAAAAATACATACTTTTCCCATGAAATTTTTCTTCAAAATAAATAGAAGGAAACACGTGTGTGGCTGATACTGGTAATACCCCGTGTCTGCTTAGGTTTTCAGACTGTTGATTTATTTTTAATCTCTTGAAAGGATGGGGGAGTTTCCTTCTCCCCTAAAAGGTCGAGATAAATAATGCATGAAGCAATCCTCCCTCCTGATTTTTCTCTTTTCCTTCACATTTTTTCTTTTGATAGAGAATTCAGCCTAAATTTCCACGCTTGCATTCAGTCCTTACAAAAGCCTACAAATTATACAATGACTTCTAGCCTGGCCCTCTAACAAAACAAGTTTTTCCCCTTATAAATCATAAGAGACAGATGGCAAAATGGAGGAAAAAAAGCAAAGAGAAGGGCGGGACAATAGGCATTGTGACGAATCTGGGACAAAAAACAAAGTGCACATCAGAGAGGGAAAGTTTGGTTTGACAGGTGAAATTCCCACAGCCTGCAGACAGCAATGGGAATAGAGCAGATGCCAGCCATTGCAAATGTGTGGATAATATTATTACCGGTAAATTCATTCAGATGCTAAGATACATTTCTTTCGACTGACATTAACATCTCTATGTAGAAACGAAGGTGAAAAGATCACAGGGACCAGTTGCATTCCCTCTGAGAGATTCACACGAACTGCCTGCCGGAGTCCTCCAGCAGCTCGGAGAGAGGGGAGGAGCGTCAGTCCGCTCTGCACACTCGTTAGTTATGGTACTTTCTCTCAGTGTCTTTACAGTCTCACGAAGCCCCCCTCCCATCCCCAACTCCCACTCCAACCCCCGCACGCCATAATCCTCTTTGACCATAAATCCGCACATCTTCAATAAATCAGAGCGGAACTCCACACCCGAATGCACCAGCAGCCGAGGGGACTGCAAGGGCCACCTCTGCTCTGTGAAGTGGAGTGCGGGGCGTGGAGGGTGGGGGACAAGAGAAGGATGGGAAGAGGGCCAGGTAGAGGACGAGAGAGGGAGACCCGCAGCTCTAGATACAGTCCCTGGCGAGGGGCAGGTGAGGCGCGTAACGATGCTTCTCCGGAGGTGGGGGCTGCCAGTAGTCCACATCTGACCCGGGGCTAGCGGGTGATAAAGTGCAGCTGTATGGGGACGTGGAGTTGGAGGACGACGCGGGGCTGTTGGTGCAGCTCCAGGAGGAGGATGGCGAAGGGCTGTCCCCGCTGGCGCCGAGCGCGGCTCCGGGGCTCAGAGCACCGCCTCGGAGAAGAGCGCCCCCTGGAGGCCGCCTCCGCCTGCGCAGTGGTCCGCCAGGCGCAGGGTCTCGGTGAGCGCCCAGATGTAATTGTGGGCGAAGCGGAGCGTCTCGATCTTCGTGAGCTTGGCGTCCTCGGGGAAGGTGGGGAGCACCTCTCGCAGCGCGTCTAGCGCCGCGTTTAGGTTGTGCATGCGGTTGCGCTCGCGGTTGTTGGCCTTGAGCCTGCGGGTCTTCTTGATGCGCTGCACCGTCTCCGCCGTCTTGGCGCCCCGGGAGACGGCCCGTGCGCGCGAGGGCGACGCTTGCACTCGTGCACCAGGCCCAGCAGACGCCCTGGCCGGCAACCCCCGTACCCGACACCGAACTACCCTGCACCCCCTGCCCGGCTTCGGCCCCACGCTGCCCACGCGCAGCGCCTGGCCGGCGCAGCTCCTCGTCATCCTCCTCGTCCGCGCTGGAGGACATCGGAGTCAGGGTCGCTGAGGCCGGGGAAGCCGAGCCCAGCAGCATCAGTACCTCCTCTTCCTCCTTCAACTCCAGAGTCTCGGATTTGACGAACATCCTGAGAAAGAAGAGGCAGATGAAATTTATTCCAAGAACAGACAGGGCGAAGTGTCGCTGGAGCGTCCCCTTACACCCCCCCACCCCCCCACACGTGCATCCGCGAAGATGGAGAGAATAGAGCTGGGGAGGAGCGCCCTGTCTCGAGCCACCTTCTGCCGGACACAGAAGTCACTGCGTCTAGAGCGGTGGTGTTAGCATGGGTGGCGTGGGCCTGCGTGGGGACACTGCCTGCGAAGTTGAGAACCGCGGCATGCACACTTACCTACTCGACTCCAGATGTGTCGCGGCGCAGCTGCTGCTCTGGTGTGTGTGTCTGGGAATGTCCCCGCAGCCCGGAACAGAGCACGGTGTCCTCCGCGCCGCGGGCTTGGCGCTTCCTAGGCGCACCTCTGCGGGGGGGAGGGGGCTCTCTGCTGGGCGACTTTGCCAAGAGCCCCGGCGACCGCGGCAGCCCGCCCGGGTCTCGTGTGTTGTCGTGCTCGTGCGTGTCTGTCTGTCAGTCAGTCCCTGGCCGTGAGGCTGCTGGCACGCGACTCCCAGGCACTCCAGTTAAAGCCGAGCTGCTTGTGGTTCAGTGGCTGCGTGTCTGGCACACGACTCTCCTTAAAACCCCTTATATACCACCAAGAAAACAATCAGATCTGCCCCGGGGCCCCCTCCTCACCTACCCTTCCCCCGCCCTCTCCTCCTCCGCCTGTCCTGCACCCCCTGGTCCCCCCCCCCTCTCCCTCCCCAGCTTATTCTTTTCATCGTATTATCATCATTCATTTCTTTCCCTTTCTTTAGTCCCTCTCCCCCTCCCCTGCCCGGCCATCCATCCTCCTCCTCCATCACTCCCGCCCCTCCGTCCCCCCTTTATCTAATCAGCATAAAATGGCTCTAAAGCTCCTGTTGGCGCTCCAGGCTGCAGCCCAAGCTACCGAAGCCGCGGCGGCGGCAGTGGCTCAAGCTGCGGCTGTTGTCGCCGCCGCTGTCTATTGTGATTGGTGGCTCGCGCTCGGCTGGAGCGTGCCGCTAATTTATTAATGAAAGGAGGTCGCGAGGCGCAGCTGGCCAATCAGTGTTCCCCGGACTCCGGGAGGCCTGCGAGCCACGCGCACCGGAGCCCGCTCCTTTTCAGCAGCTCATTAGGGGCCCGAGCGCTGGGGGCCCATGGCAGGGGGAGGGGGCACCCCGACCACTGCTCCCGCCCGGGTCCTCGAGACAACAGGGGCCGTCCTTGCCCGGATGCTCGCGTACGCGTCCCACCGGTCTCAGCCGTGCCTCACTGACGACCAGAGCCTCGGAATTAGTTTAGTGAGAGTCAGAATCCCGGAGAAGGTAGCCGGGTGGTACTGCTGGCCATCTCTTGGCAAAACCTCTTTGGGGTTGTATCAAATAGAAAACGGTTTTTAAAATGCCTTAGTCTGATTAGGAAAGGGAAGGGATACATACATTTGCCAGGCAGTAGGCACTTTGTGAAGAGCGTGCTTGAGTTCTAGAGAAACTCGTGTATGACTGGCTGGGGAACAGAAGGAGTTTACAGGGACGTCCCCTAGAAAGGGGAAATTGGTAAAGAGATAGAAGAAGAAAGAAGGAAGGAAGAAGGAAAGAAGAGAAGGAAAGGAAGGAAGGAAGGAAGAAAGAAAAGAAAGAAAGAAAGAAAGAAAGAAAGAAAGAAACGCACTCACTTGACACACCCATTTTACCTGAGACTCAGTGAGGCTTCACGCGTTGACGTAATTGGAGGGGCTTCTGGTGCGGAAGGAGATGGGTATCAACAACAGATTAGTGTCAGATGATACTATAGGGTGCTTTCCTGTGTGGGTGGTAAAGGCAGGAGGGCTGCTGCTCTTACGAGCGAGTGGGCCACGCTGACACTTGTGTGACCTCTGCTCCGCTCTGGGGGGCGTTGTTGAGACATGGGGCCTGTCCTCCCAATTCTGCTTTTTCAATGAGGAAAAAACAAAAAAAAACGAGCTGTAGCGCCCGGCTGGACTTGAGAGGAAACTTGTTCTGAATTGCTTCTCAGTGCCTTCCTCCTTAGCACCCTTCTCACTAGACACAGAACGAGAGTCCCAGAAGTGAGTCCCAGAAGACAGGCCCAGAAGTGGGCCGAGTGTCACTGTGACCGGTCGCTGGACTTCATGCGATCCCTTTTTGCCAGGATGAAAGGAGAGGGGCTTTAGCAATCCACCAGGGCCGGAGAAAGAGATTATCCGCCGGTCTCTGGCTCCTTAGTTTGTAGGGACTGAAAATAAGCTGAATCTCAGAGAAGAGTTCAGTCAGAGCGTTGTTGGTGTTGGCATGTTTTGCGTGGTGCGTTTCGTTCCCTCAGAGGGCTACGGAGCAGGATAGGAGAGCCTGGAGGGAAGAAAAGCAAAATCAGCATCCGAGGAAATAGTCTGGATGTTTGCAACAACACAACCTTCAGTATTTTCTGTCAAATTGAAATGATTTTCAATTTGCTTTTTGACACCTGCTTTCATTTCTTCCCCGCTTTAAAAGCAGATTTCCTAAATTTAAAAGCATTACTTTCATCTAGTTCCCGCTAGATCCTCTCGGAACACTTTGGCTTCCCTTGTAGATAGGACTGAGATAACGGAAAGGCACCGGAGACACACTCCACGTCCCCGCAGCATCTAGCCCTCTCAGAGACTCCTCTTTTGAGTCTCTAGCTCTGCCTAGAAACTCGCAGGAAGCAGAACATTCTGGAAGACAAAATATAGACTTGGAGTGTGAAGCTGCAGGATAACCCACATGGTTTCAGGTGCACACGATCATATTTTATCCGTAGTTATCATTGAGACCAAACACCTAACCACTCTTCAAATTCCTCCTAAAAGAAACCCTACTAGGGTCTGTTTGGCCTTGGCTGGACGGATGGGTATTGAAGGAGCATGTGGGAGTGGATGCAGAGTTTGTGTTTGTTCATAAACTTGAATAGAATAAAGGATGAGAACAGTAGGATCTGATGAAATGATCAAAGACCATTAAAACCAAATACCAGAATGATGAGAGAAACCTGCTGTGTCAGCCTCGGGATAGCTCCACCTCTCCACGGGGGCTGCCTACAAGGGAAGACTAGCTGCTAAATTAATGCAATCGAAAACAAAGGGAAGCTTATTTGGGTATCAGTAGAAATATATTTCTTTGGGCAACTTGCTTTTTTTTTTTTTTTTTTTTTTTTTTTTTTTTTTTTTTTTGCTTAGCCAGGCAGTGCTGGGTGACTTAATGGCAAAATATTGGCAGAAGAACATAATCATAATTCTGTTAAAACTTTAAAGGGAACCTTACGAGTCTGTGCAGCCCCAACTAACAATGATATCAAGCTGCGTCTAACACTTAGTGCCAGTGAAACACACTTAATCCAATCCTTTCATTGCTTGTTAGCAGTACCAAGGTGTCTGAGTCCCCACTTTCTTTCCTATCCCCCTGGCATTTTGTGGTGTTATGATTCGCTGAGCATGCATATGATTTCCTTTGACAAATCCACACCTAAAGGGCTAGAGAGATGGCTCAGCACTTCACAGTACTTACTCTTTTGGAGGACCTCGGAGGACCTGGGTTCGAGTCCCAGCACCACATGGTGGCCCACAACCATCCCAAACCCCAGTTCCAGGGGTTCTGACACCTTCTTCTGGCTTTTCCCTTCACTTCTCACCTCCACAAACACCAGCACATATGTAGCAGACACCCATACATGCAGGCAAAACACTCAAACATATAAAATAGAACAAACAGATTTTTTTTTAAAGGACAAATCCACACCTTGACTGTGGTTTGGGGAAATAATGTACACAGAACTTTCTGAGCAGATGCTGACAAATGGTGAAATAATGTTCAGATTAGCTGCAAGTTTCTTGGTATGAATTTTATTTTGTTGTGTTTTGTTTTGGAGAGTACACAATGCATCCCAAAGCTGTCAAGAAACTTAGCATTGTGTACACATTCAGATACTGGTATTATCGGTCTCTAAATCATTTAAATACCAAGATGTCATGGGCTCATAGATTTTCACTTTTTGAGTAAGAACCTCCTTGTTTGCCTTATGCCATGGGTATGTGTTAGGCGACTGTGTGAAGTACAGACGTAAAAATAGCTGCTCCCTCTGTGCCTGTCTCTGTCTAAATCCTTTCTTTCTAACTTTTTTCGAAACAGGGTCTTCCCACATAACTCTGACTGGTCTGAAACTTGCTTTGTAGACCAGGACAGCCTCAAAGTCTCAACCTCCTGGATTCTGAGATTAAAGTCCTGTGTTACAACCTCCAGCCCTCTGCCAGCTCTTAATACTAGAATACTTCTATACATGTTTCTTTTTCTTCTCTCTCTCTCTCTCTCTCTCTCTCTCTCTCTCTCTCTCTCTCTCTCTTTTGGTTTTTCGAGACAGGGTTTCTCTGTATAGCCCTGGCTGTCCTGGAACTCACTCTGTAGACCAGGCTGGCCTCCAACTCAGAAATCCACCTGCCTCTGCTTCCCAAGCGCTGGGATTAAAGGCGTGCGCCACCACTACCCGGCTCTATACATGTTTCTTACTATAAAATATTATTCAAAAAAAGAAGTTCACAGTACTGTGCAACCCAGAGCCAACTAACCGGTCCGCTCAGTTGATTGGCTTAACAGAATTGTTTAGCGTTGTGCTCTGTTTTACTGGAAACTGAACTGGCAATTTCGGTTTGGACTCAGCTTTGTGAAGACGCAGCCAACGCCAAACATCCTCAGCTAGACCCTTCCAAACACTCTTTTAACTTAAATAAATTCAAGAGGCACTTGTGTGGTCTGAAAGTTTGTGTAGATGAAACCCGCTGAAATGCTATGTGAAGGGGGTGGGGAGAGCGTGAATAGCCCCGGAGAGATTGGCGACCCGGGGCAGCGCCTGTCCATAGCGTGAACTGTCCTAAAGGGTCAAACTGTTCATCTTCAGTCCCCCTTTCAGTGTGCAATCCTACTTTAAGAGAACAAAAGCTCAAAGCGGGCTGTTATCAAGAAATGGGAGCCCGGTGATTTAAAATCGTCCCGAAGCCTTAGAAAGAAAGGGGGCCTAGTGCGTGTAGCTGGAGAAAAAATTGAAGTAAGGGGAGGGTGAAGGGGTGGAGACCTTTAGAAAACCTTTGTTCCTTCTAAGAAGCTTGAACTTTGTGATGGCCCAAAGCCCTAAAGTTTAGGGTAGGTGTCTCTGTGGGGAGGTCAGCACTTCGACCTCACAAGTGGCGAGAGAGGACTAATGGTCCAGACTTTCAACAAATGACTACTGGGGCGGAAAGAAGGGAGCCCTTCCTTCAGAGTACTCGTGGCTATCCCTCGACGACGCCAGGAGGGCGCGTGTCTACACTCTGCAGAAACAAACTGCAAAGCTAGCTGTGGAGCCTGAATCCTAACCCTCCGAGTGAGCTGTCCAAAAGGAGGCAAGCCGGAGAGAAAGTTAAGTTAGCAAATCCTGAGTATCTTTTATCTGTAGGGTGTCTTAGGCTCTAACCCTGCGGGTTAGAGACGCAGTTTTCCAGGGGTGGAGATGCTAGCGTGAGAACAATTAGCTTTCTCTGTAAAATAACCCTGGACCTTAAGGTTAGTTACTGAGGGCAAGGGGAGGATGCGGCTTCCACCGAGTCCTGGAGGGCCCCCCACTACAAGGCTGCCGAGTACCAGCCCCCTCCTTCTGCGTCGGAGGTACCAGCCAGGACAACCGAGGTCAAAGGAGACTTTCTCCCAGGCCTGAGACCACTGCCCCAAGCCTCGCAGCGTGCTCCGGATGCCCTCAAGTTTACACGGGTGACCCGGTTTGCCTCACCAGGTCTGGTAAGTGCGGGCAGGCCCCAGTCTAGGTGCTCCCTTTCCCCCAGCAGGCCCTGGGAAAAGCAAAGCCTGGAATACTCTCATCCCTTACGCCCCCCCCCCCAACCCCCTCCTCCGTGCTCTTTTCGCGGAGGGAGATGCTGCCAGTCCCGGCTAGCTCCATGCTTGTTTTACTCAGGTAAAGGGAAAAGAACCGCCTGAATGTGAAGTTGGGGGACCTTCCAGGGAGAGAACGCCTCCTCCAGCCTGTGTGCCTGCAAAAAGGGACATTGGCTATCCAAGAAAATGCAAGAAAGAGCACTAATCGCTGAACCAGGAGACAAACGCGATTACCAGCCCCGAGCCCTGAGTCAGAAAGTCTCATAGACTTTAAGATGTTAATCCCCGGCATAATCCTTCCTTTGGCGTGTAGGAATAGTGCAGCCACAAGAGTTGTTTTGTTAATTTATATTGGCGTTTAATAAAAACTCAGCCAGTCCTGAATGGGCTGCCCACTCTCCAATGGTAATTAATTCCCTATTTCAGTGACCCAATTGTCCTGGGACAGAGCCGTGGGCCCGTCCTGGTGCCCCGTCCCCCTTTGTGCGGATACACTGCCCTCGCGGTTCTACAGCTATGGAAACCCATTCTTTTGATGTCATTCAAGGACTTTCCTCGGGCATCTTCTAAACTTCAAGGACCCTTTTCTTTCTCCGTTTCATGAAAAGCCGTGCTAGCTTGACCACCTCTGTAGAATGCAGTGATTTGGTGAAAGGGCCCTTTGGGTTTGTGTTAGGAGATAGAGAGAAAGGAAATTTGGCAGCCTGCTGCCTTCAGGAACTGTCCCCAACCTGGGAAACACAAAACATACTCAGAGAAATGGATGAAGATCTTGAAAGCTGACCCCCACCCACCCCCCCATCCCCATTTTCCCACCAAGAAAAACAAAAACCTACAACCTTTGGTAGAAATAGTGTTATTTCTTGCTGGTATCTGTTTCATAGTGAGGCTGGATACATAAGTTTGGGTTTTAGCAGACGAGATTTCTTAAACTACACGCTGGGGAAATAATATGCGTATTTAATTTATTCATTGCCTCGTCCCCACTTCCTACATTCAAGGATACATTAAAGAGCATCGAGGCATGCCAAGGACTAGGCCAGCCCAAGGAATCGCTGGGGTGTACAACATGGGCACCGTTCCATAGCTTCAAGGAACTTAACGTTCAAACATACGATTTTTTTTAAACTATAGAGGCCTGAAAATAGTATCCGCTATGAAGACAACGCAGATGTGTAGTGCAATACACCGTGGCAAGAGGAGAGGGGATAATTAATTTTCAGATAGAGATATTTAGAAGCCCCCTCCCCATCAATTCAGGACATACGCGCGCGCCACCACACACAACACACACTCTAAAAGCTGATTTGCTCATTCTTTATTCTCTTTAGTGTTACTCCAGCGCGTTCTATGTGCCAAGTCAAGAGAGAGGCGCCAGGTCTGCACCTGGAGCGAACCTCGCTGCCGCCCGTCCGGCTCTGCAGTTGGTCACAATATTGAGATAATGCTTCTGTTGTGTCAGGCCTGGGCGGAGCTGGCTCTCCGGCCGGGAGGGGGCGGCCGCGGCGCGCCGGCAGCACTCCCCGCACAAGTAGCTCTCCTACCTCTTTATATGCACTTCCAAAAAAAAAAACCTTCGCAAGTCACAGAAACAATTCAGAATTCAACTAAGAAAATACAGAGTGAACCATATGGCCTGGGTAGCTCGAGTCGGCTGCATTTTCCTCCAGACAAAGAGGGATTGAGAGTTGAAGGAAAGGAGAAAAAAACCAACTTTCCGGCTGATGAAGCTGTTGTCTGGAGGCAATGATCCCAAATCTGAAGGCTTTATTCCGGCTCCGACGGAGACGTGATATGTCATATGATTAGCATCTCTCATATTTACAAGAGAGGTATGGGCTGCCAGTCTTGAGAAAAAGGCGAGAGAAAGAAGGGGCATATGCTGAAATGGATTTAGCATTTGAAAGAGAGAGAAGGAGATCGGATAAATACACTTAAACGAGGATTTAGTTTTACTCCTGTTGAGTTCTAATGGATTGTTGATTGAGATTTTAGGGGCCTGGAACCGAGGTGTCAGCAGTAATTTAAAGGAGGTATTCAGCCCGCCAGCGCCTCTTTTCTCCAGCTCGCCTGCGCGCCCCTCCCACCCCTCACTCATTCACGCTTAGGAGCGGCGCCGGGCGGAGAAGGCTTTTACAACACAACACCCGGCCTTCCTCCAGCGCCCAGAGGTGGGGAAAAGGGGCTCCTGCAGCCCGGGGCGATGGGACCGGCGCGGCCTTCGGGCCACACCTGAGCCTGGACAGCTCTCCAACAGGAGTCCGCCGCAAGGCAGGCGAGGTCGCGGCTCCCCCTGGCGGGCCTTGGCAGTACGACGCCTCCCCGGGCCTCCGGGGAAACTCGCCGGCCACCGGCTCCACCCGATCCGGGGTGACCCCCTCCCCAGTCCCTCCTCCCACACCCTTTCGGAGTCTCCACCTGCTGCTCCCGGTAAAAAAGATGCGTATGCTTTATGCGTCATCCCTTGGGTCCTGATACTCAAATTGCTCTTCTGCTCCCCATTTCAGCTCTTTTCCAATTAAAATTACCCGTCCTTAATGTTATCAGACATTACTACAAAAATTACAAATTATTGTGTTTTCCCAGGGGTCAAAGACAACGTAAAAACCTGTTTTACATTTCATCCGTGGATTGGAATGGGTTTAAGAAGTGCATTAGCGTTAGAGACAGACCAACAGAAAAAGAAATAGGAAAAACTGTACCAAATCTACTTTAGCATGATTACCACGATAGCAAAATATCAGAGTTTAAAATCAAATTTTGACAGATACTTAATTTTTTAAAAATTTCACAGTGACTCCAACGATTTGCAGGTGGCATCTCTCTCTCTCTCTCTTTCCTTTTTTTTTTTTTTTTTTTTTTTTTTTTGGTTTTTCAAGACAGGGTTTCTCTGTGTATCTCTGGTTGTCCTGGAATTTACTCTGTAGAAGAGGCTGACCTCGAACTCAGAAATCCGCCTGCCTCTGCCTCCCAAGTGCTGGGATTAAAGGCGCACCACCCAGCGGGCTATGCATTCCTAATTGGAACTCATGGATTTGGTTTGAATTAGGCAGTTTTACTTGATTCTGATCTAAATTGCTTGGTGGAGTTTAATTTCAAGAGTACCCACCAGTGAGTGAAGGGTGGTCTGTCTGTGGAATGACTACGAACAAAAGACCATTTCTCAGTCAGGCTTGTATGACCCAGTAAAGGCAGGCATGATCCGAAGGCGAAGTCCATGGGCAGCCTTATCTCCCCCCCACCGACGTGTTCACCCAGAGTCAACTGTTTCCAGTCAACTCTTAGTATCTTCCTCCTGATTTCGAAAGCACGTGGCAAGCTAAGGCAGGTGAATCTCTGAGAGTTTGAGGCAGCCAAGCCCATATAATGAGATCCTGTTTCAAAACCAAGCAAACAGAAGATATAGAAGAAAATGTAATAAAGTAGATGGTGGTTTTTTTGTTTTGTTTTTTGTTTTGTGTTTGTTTGTTTTTTTTAGAAAGAGAACAGTCTGTCTGGTCACTCTACCTTTGTTCAGCAGTGAGAATCGAACCCAAAGCCTTGTACACGTGGGCAAGTGCTCTACTACAGAAACCCAGCCATCTTGTTTTTTGTTTTTTTTTTAAGATTTATTTATTTATTTTATGTATATGACTACACTGTAGCTGTCTTCAGACACATTAGAAGAGGGCATCAGATCCCATTACAGATGGTTGTGAGCCACCATGTGGTTGCTGGGAATTGAATCCAGGACCTCTGCAAGAGCAGTCAGTGCTCTTAACCACTGAGCCATCTCTCCAGCCCTGCTGGCCCTGTTCTTACACTACTTGGAGGACAGGACTTACCGCTCACCCATCATGCTGGTGCCATATTACAAATGCAAGGTGCAGTCTGAAAGCCATTGGCATTGAAGCCGTTTGAATCAGATCCTTCTCCGACACTCTGTCTGTTTCATCCTTGGTACATCATTCAGTTGGCTTGCTTCCTCCACATGCATGGCACATAAGAGCAAACATCATTCATACAAGGGTGCTGAGATCAGCTCCCTAGCCTGTTTGCTGTTGCTTACATTTTTGCTTATGCCCTGATTCTATAACTATTTGATGCCACCATGCTGCTGAAGAAGGTTGTTGTCACCCATTCAAAATACCGGATGGGTCCTGTAATACCTAAAAGGAGGCACGTAAAGAAAGATGTCATTTGACCCCCACCCCACTCTCACACAAAGAGACATTTAAAAATCAATAATTTTATGATACATGGGTGTTTTGCCTGCCTATATGTCTGTGCCCCCATGAACATGTGCACTAACCGTGAAGACCAGAGGGGGTCAGCTGGCATGTGAACTGGGGTTATAAAAGGTGGCTAGCTGCCGTGTGAGTGCTGGGAATTGAACTCAGGTCCTCTGGAAAAGCAGCCGGTGCTCTTCTGAGTCATCTCTTCAGTCCCCAGGCAGTATATATTAAAGGAAGAGGAGGAGCAGGAGGAGGAAGAAAAAGAGGAAGAGGGGAGGAGGAGGAGGAGGAGGACGAGGAGGACGAGGAGGAGGAGGAGGAAAGAAGGGCACATTCTAAGAGTAAGTGCCCTGTGCTTGTGCTTCCAGAATGCTCACACGTTTCTCTGTAAGGGAGAGTATTACCTTGCCTCAGGAACTGAGGTTCGAGTGGTGTGTTACTAGTCCCTCATTCCTTGCCAAGCTGTACGCATGTGTCATGGAGTCTTGAACCGGACTATTCTATTGCTCAGCTTCCTAATTTTTTTTTTTTTAACACATATGCATCACACAGCCAAACTCACACACTCATTGATCCCCATTCAAATTTGTCTAATTAGAGAGTAGAAAATGAAGGGAAACCAATGACTTACAGACTAATAGGAAAGTTTAGTTGTTTTTTTTTTTTTTTTTTTTTTTTTTTAACCAAACTAACTATTATCTCTGGGTAGAAAGAATGGAGGCTTAGGAGAGGCGGTCAGTATTTTTCCTTGACTGTATAATCAAGTCACATTAATGCAACTTGGACCAAACTTACTTTCTGTTCACAAGTAATCACAAAGCAGGCATTTCAAATCAGTGCCGAGCTAATGTTTTTAGAGCAATTATTTAATTTTCAAAGCCCAATTGTCTGTCAAGTAAATCACCAATTTCCAGTTCATTCTTATTTAATATAAAAAAATCTAATTAGTATAAAGCTACTTCACAGCTGCCTTCAAATTAAACTGTAGTTGAGAGCATGCAGCCTCGGAGGTTTGCCTTGGCATTTTCAAACCAAGTATGTTTGCCTAAATGTGAACTGGCAAAGGTTATGTTTTATTTTGAAGCTTAAAGTTGGGCTTTGTAACTTCAGAATTGAACTTGCAGTATATGCTTCCGAAGACAGGAGTGACTGTGGAGGGGCAGCAAACAACATACGTGTTGTCTTTAAGTCACTTTTGACTATCCAGTCATGAGAACTGTAAGGATTACAGCTTGGCTACTAATACGTTTCAGCTAAGCATCATTCTTCCTTGCTTTAAGTAGTATGGTAGGTCTTTTTTGTTTTTTCAGACTTTTTTTTTTTTAAACAGACTTCCCTTTTTCCTATTATGTCTTCTCTATTAATTTTTGTTTGTATACAACATACCGGGCTTTTAAGACATCCTCATACATACTTATCACTGTACTTTTGCCTGTTACCCTTTTGCTCCTATAGTCCCTTCTCCCCAAGTAATCTCCCTTCTGCTTCCATATCTAATAGATAGAGATCTGCCTCAAAATGAAATGTGCAGTATTTGTCTTTCCTCATTACCCTCTATTGTTCCACCTCTCATCTCCCATTAGATGCCTTCTCCTACCTACACAGACCCCTTCAACGCTCATGAAATATATTTTAAAATCTGTGTTCTTCATAGAGTAGAAAAATGTTTGTCTTTCTGGGTATGGTTTTATTTCATTTAACATGGTAATCTCCAGCCTTCTCATTTTTCTGGGACTGTCATAATTTTATTTTTTACTGCTGAACAAAGCCCACACGTGTGCGTGTGTGTGTGTGTGTGTGTGTGTGTGTGTGTGTGTGTGTATCTTTACCCATCGACCCACTGATTGGCACCTAGGCTGACTCCCTAATTTGACCACTGTGAATCATGATACAATAAACACAAGTTCTCGAGTATCCCTGCTGTGTTGACTGTACTGAGGACTGCTACAGTTGGATTATGTGATAGACCCTCCACTATGGCTGCATTCATTTATATTCCCATCAGAAGTGTACAGGGGGTGCTGGAGAGATGGCTCCGTGGCTAAGAGCACTGACTGCTCTTCCAGAGGTCCTGAGTTCAATTCCCAGCAACCACATGGTGGCTCACAACCATCTGTAATGGGATCCAATGCCCTCTTCCCCTCTGTCTGAAAAGAGAGTTTGCTCATATACATAAAATAAATAAATCTTAAAAAAAAAAAAAAAAAGTGTACAGGGGAGTTGTGTAACACTCCTTTAATCCCAGTACCAGGGAGACAGAGGCAGGCACATCTCTGTGAGTCTGAGGCCAGCCTGGTCTACAGAGCAAGTTCCAGGACAGCCAGGGCTACACAAAGAAACCCATCCCATCTCAAAAAAGAAAGGAAAAAAAAAAAAAAGGAAGTGTACAGGGGTTCTTTATACCTTAAAATTCTCAACAGCACTTGTTATTTGTTTTCTTGTTTTGGTTTGGTTTGGTTTTTCGAGTCAGGGTTTCTCTGTATAGCCCTGGCTGTCCTGGAACTCACTCTGTAGACCAGGCTGGCCTCTAACTCAGAAATCCGCCTGCCTCTGCCTCCCAAGTGCTGGATTAAAGGCGTGTGTTACCACTGCACGACTAGTGGATCTAGTTTTATCCACTTTTCCCAGCACATTTACTGAGCAAACTCTTTCCTCTGGTGTATATTTTTGACACCTTTGTTATGTTGGCTGGAAGCATATGGGTTTATTTCTGGGTCCTCTATAGGAATCTACTGATTTTCATGTCTGGTTTTGTGCCAAATCCTTTTTTTTTTTTTTTTTTTAATCAGATGGTCTTTTATTGAAATTTTCTTGTTGCTTCTTCACTAGCTGGGCACTCCACTGCACCACTGTTGATGTCATCTATGATGTCATGAGGGTGGCGCCCATCCACATTGCAGCCCACAGACTGTGCAGTACCCAGGATCTCCTTGATAGTTCCAGAAAGTTCTCTGGCCAAAGAGCGGTGTCTCATCTGCCGGGCAATGTTGACTATCTCCTCAAAAGTGATGTTTCCACTGTGTTTAATGTTCTTCTGCTTCTTCCTGTCTCTTGGTGGCTCCTTGAGGGCTTTGATGATCAGGGCAGAGGGCACCACCTCAATCTGGGCCTGTCTGTTCTGGATGGTCAGTTTCACTGTAATCCTGAGACCTTTCCAGTCACCGGTAGCCTTGGCAATGTCATCACCAACTTTTTTTGGAGACAGACCCAGAGGACCGATTTAGGAGCCAACGCGGATGTGGCGCCGACTTCGCCTCCGGTGCACCTCAAGTACACGACTTTGATCTCTTTGGGGTCGAACTTGGGCGGCATGGTGGAGGCGGCTGGTGTCAGATGAACCCGGATTCGGGACGACCGAAGAAAGTTGCACCATAGCCTTCTCCGAGCCGAAAGCCAAAAAGGTGCCAAATCCTTTTGTTACTGTGGTCTATGATATATTTTTAAATCAGATATTGCAGATATATCCAGGACCAAGATTTCTACTAAGACAGTTTTGCCTTTTTGTTGTTGTTTCTGTTGTTGTTCTCTTTCTTGTGGTCTTGTACTGATTCTAAGGTTGCTCTTCCAGGTTCTCTGAAGAATGTCACTGGAATTTTTTTTATGAGGATTGCATTGACAAGCCTTTTTATAATATTGATTCTGCCACCCTGTCAGCATAGGGGATCTTCCCATCTTCTTGAGTCTTCAAATTCTTTCCTCTGTGTTATAAAGTTTTTCTTTGCAATGTTCTATTGTTTATTCCTAGAAACTTTATGGTTTGTTTATATTTATGTGTATGACTGCTTTTTCTGTGCACCAAATGCATGCCTAGTGCCCGGGAGGAAGTGATGAGCCTCCATGTGGGTGTTGGGAAATCGAACCCTGAGTACTTCATAAGAACAAGTGCTCTTATCCACAGAGACAACTCTCTAGCCAGATATTTTATGTTTTTGAAGATATCGTAAATGGGATTTGTTTAAAACCCTGGCTTCTTTCTCAGCAAGTTTTATCGTTGATATTTAGAAAAATTAGCAAGTTTTTAGTATTGACTTGTATTCTGCTACTTGGGTGAAAGCATTGCTCAGATCAAAGAGTTTCCTGGTGGAGTTTTTTAGTTGTTTTAAGTATAGTGTTGTGTTGCCTGCAAAAAGGGAAAAATTGTCTTCTTTTGTTGTTTTTATCTCTTATGTTCTTTTCTTTGGTTACTGTTCTAACTGAAACTTCAAGCATTATAATGGACTAAAGTGGAAAGATTAGACACCTTTTTTCTCATGATTTTAGTGGAAATGCTCTCAATTTTTCTTCCATTTAGTATAATGTTGGAACTCCTCATTGTGTAGACTAGGCTGGTTTTAAATTCAGAGATCTGTTCATCTCTGACTCCCAAGTATTAACTAGGTATATGTGGCACCACAACTGGCAAATAAAACTTTTTGCAAATCAGATTAAATTTCTTTGACAATTACACACACACACACACACACACACAATCTACCTTCTGATTGCCTTTACCACCTTATCTCCACTCCATCCCTGTTTCCTATCTGCCTCTTCCCTGCAAGTCTTTTTACTCAGGTATACTCCTCCTATTCTCACTTTCTTATGGAATTTTTATCACACAGGGGTGTTGAATTTTATCAAAATCCCTGTTTCTTTTGCGATGATCATGTGGTTTCTGACAATGAGTGTGTTCTATGTATTGATCTGTGTTGAATCATCCTTAGATATTTGGGATGAAAGGAAACAAATTGCTGTATGATATTCTTAAGCACAATTTACAAAAATTTTATTGAGAATTTGTGTTCATGCTCATTAGGAAAACCAGATTTCTTTGGTCTTCCTATTATGTCTATAGATGAGAATGGGGTACTGGAGTTGCCTGTTCTTACTGCATCTGGACAGATCTGCCTTTTAGATCCAATAGTTATATTTTTGTGAAATTGAGTACACCAAAACATGGCTTACATAAGATTGTTTTATCTTCATGATGAATTGCTCATCAGTAAAATGTAGTGACATTGTTTTATCTTAGGAATTTTGGTTGACGTCTACTTTACCAAAGTTATATATTGCTTGGACTTGATGTTTGTGTTGGTTTTACTAGGTTTGACCCCCATAGAACCATGTGTTTGAATGCTTAGTCATAGGGAGTGGTACTATTAGGAGCTGTGGCCTTATTGGAGGAGGTGTGGCTTTGTTGAAGGAAGTGTGTCACTGTAGGTGCGCTTTGAGGTCTCTTATGTTCAGGCTCTGCCTAGTGCAGAAGACAGTAGATCAAGATGTAGAACTCTTGGCTCCTCCAGCACCAAGTCTGCTTGCAGGATGCCGTGCTTCTCACCATGATAATGGACTGAATCTCTGAAACTGTAAGCCTCCCCCAATTAAATGTTTGCTTTGTAAGAGTTCCCTTGGTCATGGTGTCTCTTCACAGCAATAAAACCCAAACTAAAACAATGGACCACCTCCTATCATTTTATTCTTTCTGTGTAGATCTGCCAGAAGTGTGTTTCTTACAGACAACAACTATATCTTGTTTTTCAATAGTTTTCTTAATGACAGTTTACACTTTGAATTATTGTGAGATTTGCTTTTTATAATTTTGTTCATTGTTTTTTCCTGTTTGGTTCCACTATTGTTGTCCTTTTATTGTCTGTCCCTACTAGAATCAGGGCTTTCTGAGTGAACACAGTTGATTCATTCCTAGCTTCCTTGTTCATTTGTCTGCGTGAGACTTTCTTCCTCTGTGGAGGATTCCTTTAATGTCTTCTGCAATGCTGACTGGGTAGTCACAAGTGTGTTTAGTTCATGCCTATCTTGAAATGCTTTTTAATATCTCGTCACCTTTAGGAGATAAATTTTGCTAGCTATTTGACTGGCAGTTATCTACATTTGGAGCTGGCTCTCTCCATCCTTTCTTGTACAGACAAGCTACCCTCTGGTGCTCTTCTTACAGCTTTCAATATTGTTTCTTTGTTTTGTAGTCTTGGTTTTAGTGGTATTCAGACATACATGAAGGCAAGACAATCGTGTACATAACAATTCTGAAAAATTAAGGCAGACATACAGAGGCAGGTAGATCTATTGAGTTTGAAGCCAGCCTGGTCTATGGAGTAAGTTCTAAGACAGCCAAGGCTACATAGAGAAACCCAAACAATAATTTAATAAATAAATAGATAAAAAAAAAGAAAGAAAAGAAAGAAAGAAAGAAAGAAAGAAAGAAAGAAAGAAAGAAGATAAGAGAACATTTATGCTAAGTTCCTGCCTGCAAGCATAACAAAGTATCATTAATAGTGTCAGGGATTCGTGCTTGCCCATGGGATGGGTCTCAAGTTGGCCTGGTCATTGGTTGGCCATTCCCTCAAGTCTCTCTCCTTCTTTGTCCCTGCACTTCTTGTAGGCAGGACAAATTTTGTGTTGAAGATTTTGTGTGTATATGTGTGGGGATCCTTATCCCTCCACTGGGGATCCTGCCTGGTTATAGGAAGTTCCATATCACATCCTTCCAGGAGTCTCAGCTAGAGTCACCCTCATAGACTCCGGGATCCCAGGTCTCTGGTATGTGCTAGAGATAACCCTACCCCGAGCCCCGGCTGTTAATTTCCATTTATTCTCCTGGTCCTCTCTCCTCATCTCTCCCCACACCTGATCCTCTAAGAGGCTCCACCCAGCATCTAAATGAAGTAGATGCAGAGACTAATAACGAAACATTGGACAGAGCTTGGGGAATCTTTTGGAAGAGTTGAGGGAAGGACTGAGGGAACTGGAGGGGATAGGAACTCCACAGAACAACTAACAGAGCCAACTAACCTAAATCCTAGGGGGCTCCCAGAGACTGAACTACCAACCACAGAGCATACCTGGTCCTTATCCCTACACATATATAGCAGATGTGCAGCTCAGTCTTCATGCAGATCCTCCAACAATTGAAGCAGGGGCTGTCACGACATTTGTTGCCTGCCTGTGGATCCCATTTCCCTAACTGAGGATGCAGCTAGTCCTGCAGTGACTTGATGTACCAGGGTTGGGTGATACCAGGAGGGGTCCTTCCCCTTCTCAGAGGAGGTGGGGGGAGGGGCTATGTAGGGGGGATCGGGAGGAGGGGCTGTGGCTGGGATGTAAAGTGTAAAAAGAAATAAATTAATGGAGAAAAAAAGAAAAAAGAAAAGAAAAGTCACTTGAAACTTGGCTCGAGCTAGGCAAGAAAATACTCAAAATTAAGAAATAAAGAACATGGAATTGAACAGCAAAGGCCAGGGATGCAGTTTAGATATTCGTTGTTATATTACACAGCACACGGGCAAAGCACAGCCATATGGCACTTCCATCAAAGACTCCTGTGCATTCGATGTGGGAAGCCTCACCTTTTACTGCACATGGGGATGGGCACTTACAGTGAATAGCTCCTCAGCTGGAGATGGCTCGGCACAGCATGGAAGAGCAGTGCTGAACAAGCATGACAGGAATTTGGATACCAGCGCCTATGTGACAGTTAGGTGTGGTCTCTCATTTCCGTCTCACTTCAGAACCAAGAAAGATGAAGTAACCAGGGGATCAGAGCGGCTTGCTGCTTGCCAGCTACCCAAAAATCCATGAGCTGTAGGTTGAGAGACCTTACTTCAAAGGAATAACGAGAGGGTGGCTGAAGACACTTGCTGCTGTCATCTGCCCTATTCGAACATGTGCCTACCTATGCATACACACACACACACACACACACACACCACACACACACACACACAAGAAACCACTTTTCTACCACAAGTGTGGTTGGATTTACCTTTTCGTTCACATAAGAATTCCACATAGACAGTTATCATTTTTTAATATAAGTTAATAACCATTATAACCATAAATAAATAACCATTTTAAAATTATATTACTTTAGCGTCTAGTGAGGGGTGGGCCCATGATCCATAGCATGTGTGGTCTGAGGGTAACCTGCAGGCTCAGGTCTCGCTGCTGTGTACCATGTGGGGGATCCAGGACTGGACTGAAGCTGTCAGGCTGGCAACCAAGTACCTAACCTCGCCATCCTGCCAGCCCTACACTGGTAAGTTTTTATTACAAGAAAATTTAAGGAAACAATTTTCTGTACTCTTAAAGTAATTTCTAAAATAATTCTCAGAATAAACACTAAATGACTTGGGCTGTCCCTAAATGTTTTCCTTGCTAAAAATAATACCAATTATGATTAAGACTGACATTTTTTCCACCTGGATATGAATATATTCCTTTATTAACAATACTTAAGAATCATGTAGACTCAAGTGGTTAAAAACTTATATGTATATATTTAAGAAAGAATATACTGAAAATGTTAATGATTATCTGAATAATGGATTTCTAAGTAATTTTGGTTTCTATATTTGTACATTTTTCTATATGAAGAACATGTTAGCTTTAAAATAAAAAAGGGCTTTATCCATTTATTCTACATATATTACTAGTAAATTCTGTGCAGGGAGGAACGTGGAGAACCTGATTTTACAGAGCACCAGTGTGAAGGACAGTGCTGCGTTCCACTTTCCTCTTGTACTTTTTATTGAAGTTTTTATTGTCAATAGTTTTAGTTGTAAAACGTGGGGTACTGCTGTGTTCTAGTCCAGAGTTCTAGATCAGATTACGCCGTGGCGACAGCTGGAGCTGGCCCTCACACACAGGCTTTTGAGACAGCCATGTATTTTTTATAAAATACATAGATTCTCAGGATGGTTTCTTGCCTCATGTAAATTTTGTTTCTTTGCTACAAGTAAACATCTGCTTGTACACAATGTTCTGGCTATGTTAATACACACACATTTAAGGACAAATTTCTGCAGGTACTTATTCAGCTGTTTTTTAAGTAATAAAACTTGCTTGTATCAGGGACTTAAAGAAAAATATTAAAAAATGTAAGTATAAAAAGATTTGAATTTACAATAAAGAAACACCAGCCCAAGGAATTTTTATTTGTTGTTGTTGTTAATGAATTTAAATCCTTTGATTTCTCTTTCTCCTTTTTCTTTGTTTTTTTCCTTGCTTGTTTTTCTAAATATCTTTTAGAAGATGTGTTCAAGCTGTGTTCACAATGGCTTGCATGCTGCAATCCGTCTTCCTTCTGAAAAGACACAGAATTTCTTCTAACCTTCAGGATCTCCACATTACTGTCCCTCTGCCATCTTCCAAGGGTCATGGCCCTGCAGGAAATGGACATTTTTCTTTACCTTCACAGTGTTGGATCACACGCCCCCACAGTCGATTTTTTCTCAAACAGGACAAACTTCCTACAATCAACAAATGCCTCCTTCCTCTGGTCAATGCAACGTTCGTTCGTTTTTCTGAATCAATGAACCCTCCTTGTCTTGTCCTCACACAGGAGAGAATAATGATTTCCTTCTCAGCACCCTGGAAGGCATCCACTGTGGACACCTGCACAGCCTTAACAGCAGGAAGGTCACCGTCCACAGCACTGAGTAAACTGTAAATCTGTAGATAAAGAAAATGCAGAAATTAGGAAGAACTTGGTCAGTTCAACCATTTCGGGGTAAATTCAGGAATATTTTTATTTACTTCTTTTTTTATTATTTCTTTCTTATGATTCACATGGATTTAGGTAGAAAGTATCTAAAATTGAAAATGACAATATTATTTGTGAATAATAATCAAAAGTGATTAACCTATTGCAGGGATTTTACTTGTATATGCTAATTTGAACAGATAAGTAGCTAATAATGAAAAATAAAAATACTAAGAAAAGATTATAAAAATCTACTTAGCAACAACTGGCTTTTATGTACATTAATACTTGTATCCACCCTTGATTTACTGATTAGATACAATAATGCAGGAACATTTTGAAAAACCAGTCTCAATCCCATCTGTCCCTAGACACAAAGCATACACCACATTTTCCTCTTCTAATCTGTTTATTTTCATTTTTCCCAACAGCTATATACTGAATTTAATTAAACCTTGTTAGGTTTGCATTGAGTTATGCAGAAAAAATCCAGGCCAGAAAAATACATCAGAATATTCCTTTGTAAGTACATAGATGACAGTCCCAAAGATTTCAGCCACCAAGTGAACTACTGCAAGCGTAATACCAAATATTCTAATGTAGAATATGATGTTTACTTTGTGACAAATATCATCGTACATAGGACACACCTTGTACATCTGCGATTTGTATAATGTTATCACCCCAATCATGCAGCCTTCTATTCCACTTGCGATCAGTGATTGGATTAGCTTGAGGGTAAAAGTGGCTTCTGCCACATTCACAAAGCTGTTCTCTCTTTCAACCTGGAGTAAGAAACAGATCCAAAATTAGCTTCCCAGAAAGGCCATGCGAAGACTGAGTAAAACCATACAAACAACAACAATAAAATTAAACCAAGAAAGGAAGGAGTGATTCCCATCAACCTGGTGCCAGTCACCTGCTCTGCTCCCGTGACGTTATAGAAACACAGCGTGGGCAGCCACTCCAGTACAGGGCTTCTCTCTCTCTCTGAAATGCCATTCACCAGGTTTCCTTCATAAAACAGATCATTAGCTATGGCACTGATCACAGGATGACAACGGTACTGGTTCTCAACAGAATGGGTTTGTGACCTAAGAAATTTAAATGGAGAAAAACAAAAAAAATGAAAACATAGCTTTTCCTTCTATTCCTAGGGAAAGAGAAAACCTATTTAAAACGTTTTAATGTTACATTATGGTCTTAGATAAATTACAAGAGAAAAACCTACAGATAAATATTTTAAAAGAAATTATAAAGCTGGGTAGTGGTGCACACCTTTACTCCTAGAACTCTGGAGGCAGAGGCAGGTGGATCTCTGAGCGTCATCTAGAGAAAGTTCCAGGACAGCCAGAGCTACAAAGACAAACCCTGTCTCAAACAAAACAGAACAAAACAAAACAGCAGAAAAAAAAATCTAACTATAAAAACATGTTGATAAGACTATAAAACCACAAAATAGATAAAGCAAATCTTAATGTCCACCCCCCAACATTATGCTTTTATAATCTACGTGAAGTTAGGCCTGATAATAAAGGTCTTTTAGCATTAGGCAGGCTGGATGTACATGCCTGCGATCCCAGCTCTAGTGAGGCAAAGGCAGGCAGCTCACAAGGGAAGCTCATTCTGGACTAGACAACAAGTTCAAGGTCACCTTAGTGAGACACTATCTTAAAGTTCCAAGTGACAAGAAGGCCATGCTGGCTGTGTAACACTCCAGGCCCTAGTTCAGTGCTTGCTGCTACAACAGTTTATTTGGCTTTTTCCTCAGAATCTTGAAAGTAGCCCCAGCTCTCACTACTGTACCCTAGCATCCAAGTCTCAGCACTCCAGTGAGCTGCTGGAGTACGTTACTTGCAAAACTTTCTGGTATTGTTAAAACATCTTAAGTAGGTGCAAAGAATGCCAATAACAAACTTTAGAGCAAATGTGGAATTAATGACCTCATGGACAAAGTATCATCTATGAGAAACACAAAAACAATGAAGAAATCAAGTCTCACCACTCTGTGGGGCTTGTTGAAGGCTGCAAGCCTAAATCAGCACACATGTAAAACCTAGGATGAAGCCTCTGGTACAATCACACTGTCAGGAGCATTACTTGTAATAGAAATAACTAGAGTTTACAACAATATGTACAGCCACACAACACAGTATCCAGAGATTTACATGACCACAGGGATGATGACAAATGAAGCCATGGTAAGAGAACGGTAGCAGCTGTGTCAGGACAGGAACCTAGTGCTCAGGGAACAGAAGGAAGCCTTCCCAGAAAGAAGAGTAGAGGTTACCAGATCCAGGAGGGAAGGAGAACTTGGAAGTCATTATTTAGTAAGTACAAAGTTGCTATTTGAGATGACTTAAAAAAAACCAAAACAGTGTAGAGTTGGTGAGATGGCTCTATGGGTAAAAAGCATTCACCATCAAGCCTCTCTCTACTGAGTAGAGAACTCCTGTAAGTTGTCCTCTGACCTCCACATAACGTAGACACACAAACAACATAGACACAGACACACACACACATAATAAACAATACAAAAACATTTAAAAGATGGTACATATATACAATAAAGTTTTATTCAGCTGTAAACAAAATGAAATTAGGGGCTGGAGAGATGGCTGAGCGGTTAAGATCACTGGCTGCTCTTCCAGAGTCCTGAGTTCAATTCCCAGCAACCACAGGGTGGCTCACAACCATCTCTAATGGGATCCAATGATCTCTTCTGGTGTGTCTAAAGACAGCTATAGTGTACTCAAATAAATAAAATAAAGAAATCTTTAAAAAAAATGTAAGCACCTCATCCTAATACAGGGTTTCCTCTTTAAAAAATGAAATTATATAATTTATATGAAAATGGGTGGGACTGGAAATAAGAACGGCAGTGAAATAAGCCAGTCTACTTCTTCTCTCTTGTATGGAATTTACATTCAAATGCAGATATATTTACACACACACACACACACACACACACACAGTGTGCACTCGTGTGCCCACAGAGGACATGAAGGTAGAAAGACTATCTGAAGGGAGCAGGAGGTGGGGACAGAGACTGATGGAATACATATGTCAGGAAAGCAGAAGGCAGACACTAGGAAGAAAGTAGACTGACAGGAGAGGGAGAAGTGGGCAGGGTGAGCAAATATAACAAAAAAGAATGACAAGTATGTATGAATAGAAATGTCACAATGAAACTATTTTTTCATGTTAAACAAAAAATAAAAATTATAGAACAAATTTTTTTAATTGGAAAAAAAAAAGCCCTAGAACCATGTAGCAGTTGCTGGGTACCATGACTGCATGAAATGCCACTTCACTGTTCACCTAAGTTGGACACTCATGGTAATAGAAGTGATGTATACAGAGAAACAGTTCTGTTTTTAAAGGCATATTAGAACAAAGAGATTCTATTTGTCTCTCAGAAGAGTAGCTTCTAACTCCAATTATAAACTATTTAAGAACAAAGTTGGGCTGGAGAGCTGGGCGGTAGTGGTGCACGCTTTTAATCCCAGCACTTGGGAGGCAGAGGCAGGCGGATTTCTGAGTTCGAGGCCAGCCTGGACTACAGAGTGAGTTCCAGGACAGCCAGGGCTACACAGAGAAACCCTGTCTCGAAAAACCAAAAAAAAAAAAAAAAAGAACAAAGACAAGGTATAAGGTACCATATCTTCATCCTTTATCCACCCACATAGCATACAATCAGGGATAACTCGAAATACTTAGAAGTACATGCCATCAAGCAAAGTCGATCAAAAAGGGTTTGTTCCAGTCCATTTTCATGAGCTGCATCAGAACCCTGAATTGTAGGAGGCAGCTGTTTGGGGTCTCCAACAAGAATTAGCTTTTCACACTCAAACCTGAAAAGAAACAATTCAGAAAATTAATGTAAGCAAAGAGAAAAGATATACAGCTATCATTCATTGTCCTTTCCAAAATGTATTCTTAGAATGCAAAGGCAGGAGACGTCCTAAGAGCTGGGAGGGCTCAGTGGTGCTCACTAGCATGCTGAAGGTTTGAAAAGCGACCTCCCAGAGTCTGTGGGGTAGGAAGATGGCTCGGTGGTTAGTGTGCCTTGAAGACTGGAGCTCACGCCCCTCACACTCACAGAAAGGCCAGGCACAGTGGTGGCAGCACAAACCCACAAGGCTCGTGCAGGGCGCTTAGAGACAGGAGGACGCCAGGGACTCGCTGGCCAGCCTCGTGAAACAGTGAGCTCTGGATTCAGTGAGAGACCCTGTATCAAAAAATAAGGCGAAGAGAGCTGGAACGATGGCTCTGTGGTTAAGAGCACTTGTTCTTGCAGAGGACCCAGGTTCAAATGCCAGCACCCGTAGGGCAACTCACAATGGTCCATAACACCACTCCAACTCTGGGATGTACATGACACACACATGAGCAAAATACTCAAACACAGAAAATAAAACAAATAAACAAATTTTTAAAATAAAAAAAGAAAGAAAAGAATGTGAAGAAGCTGGAAGGAATGCACTAGATGTTTCCCTCTGTCTTGCACGTGCACACGCATCTATCAGCACACGTGGGTGAGCACCAGCATACACGTGCCCATGTGGACTCACACAACTTTCACTTAACTTACGTTTTTCCTTATAAGCTATATTAGGCATCCCTTGCCTCTTGCCGAGTCAGCTTAGCAGAACACATGTGAGAAACAGTGATCTTAAGACCCCAGAAACTCTGAAGCTGTCTTGGAATTCCTTGGTTAAACTCTGTTTTAGGGCTGAGATAAACAAGGCCTTCAGGACAAACTGTCTTTCTAAATAGGAATAAGACAGTGTGGGGAAGTTGTAGTTTCACAGACAAACCTATCTCCAAATCTCAACTCTATCTATTGTGTCTGTGGCTCTCCCACTTCTCACTCTTATCAGTAACCAGGGGGTAGTAACTGTGCATGGCTGTTGTAAGGATCCAGTGAAGGCCACAATATGTTCAGAATACAGCAGAACTGCATTACTCCTCTGTACTCCACCCAGGGCCTCAATGTTCCTTCAAACCTGGCTGCTGGGAGGTGACCAAGTCACCCTGACTGCCCAGGATCATTTCAGTGAAAGCTAAAATCTCACGTCCAGGATTCCAGGCAAACCCTGATAACCAGCGCCCTATGGACACATCAACTGGGGATGAGTAAGGTCTCCTGAGTCTCACTGTGGTGGACTCTTCCTTTAGACTGGGGATTAAACTCAGGTAACACACATTAAACATGTTTTACCCACTGAACTATATCTCAGCCCTCAAAGATGCTTTAAAAGCACAACTTTCTAATGGCTATAACACTTAGGTTTCCCTCTTAAGTTTCTGGGGACAAATCTTCATTTTAAATTTGATTTTCAACATATTCTCTCATAAACTAAAAAATATTTTCAGAAGCTACACCATTCAAATCATACAAAAGAAAGGATGCTGAACAGCACTGCCCAGTGGAGTAGGAACCACTAATCTGGCTCACGAATAAGGGAAGTGCTATAATGGTCCCAGCAGTCGTGCTCTTATAGCTTAAAGACTGTGAGGTAAGTTCAATGGCTAAACTATAAGCTCACAAAATTTGGATACTTACTTCAAAAAGTTTCTATTATTTACAAAACTAATGGTTAATAACTGAATTGCTAAAACTTCTGACAAGTGTTTGTGGAGCGTCTGAACTCAGGAGATGTCTGAAATATTTAACTCATGTGTACTGTTGGGAAGAGTCTTTCAGGTTACCTTGCAATAGGAAGGAGTGAGGCTGGCTCTGTCATTTGACTGCACTCATCCAGCATAACCACAGGGAACTTGAGGTCGTTCATACATGGGAATGGGCAGGCTGCACAGGTAATGCCAACGACTCGAACCTTCATTAGAAAGAAAAAGAGGTTTTGAGACAGTATCTCACTCAGTGCCCATGCTTAGCCTCAAAATGCTTCTTTCAACCTCCCTTCTGAGTGTGGAGATTACAGTTGTGAGTCACCTTACCCAGGCAAACAAAAATAATACTAACCAATGGCTATTAAAAGAAAACCAAAAAAAAAAAAAAGAAAGAAAACCAAGAATTTAACAGAGAACTTGAAGGCTAAGTCAGAAGACAAACCAAATGTATCTTGGTTCCTGCTCATAATCAATTATCAGTTTATTGCTACATTTCCATCACTTCTACATATAAAGCAGATGTTGCAGAACCCAAGCTGCTTTACAAGGTCACTATCGAGAGCATTATTTACTGTGGTATTACAATAGAAGAAACATATTAAGGTATGAATGGTTCAGGAAGCTTCAAGGATGACATGTCTTCCTTTATCTTCTAGGTGAGCTTGAATGATTGGAACACATTTTATCAACTCTGACCTAAGTTTCCCATGAAGAACACAGAACATGCTAAGAAGCCATCCTTTGCTTAACCCTGAACACTGTGGCTCTGTGACTGCTTAAGAAGGCACCCGTCTAAAGCAGGGCATGCCTGTAATTCCAGTACTCAGGAGCTTGAGGCAAGAGGATCAGGAACTCCAGGGCAATGTGAGCTACACAGTAAGTCCCTAATTCAAATAAAATAGAACTTCCAATGTACTTTTACCCCTTAGTGTATTTGAACTGTACCAACCTTAAGTAATATATTAAAATGCCACTGTGTTCAAGACAGAAAGCTTGAAAGGCTAATGTTTAATTATTATATAAATATATATGATAGAAAAATCTATGAATTTTAAAGCTTAGGTATGGTTACTGGTCTAGTATCTGTGAGCTATACATATATACATACATATATATACACATATGTATATATACCGTATGAATGATATGTTTATATCCATGTCCCTTCCTAATCTGCAGCATGACAGCTGACGGTAAGGGCAGTCCATATAAACAGATGGTCTCTCTTTTTTAAAAATTGTTTCTTTTTAAGGCTAGAGCAATGGCTCAGCAGTTAAGAACACTGGCTGCTTGCTCTTCTAGAGAATCTAAGCTCAATTCCCAGCATCTACAAGGTAGTTTGCAACCATCTATAACTGTAGCCCATGGGATCCCATGTCCTCTACTGCTGTCCAGATACACAAGCAGACCAAACTCCCATATACATGAAATATATAAATAAGTCTTTAAATGTTTTTCTTTTTTAAATATAATTAATTATTAACCCTTCCTGTTCCTCCCTCTAAGCCAAGTCATCTACCTGTCCTTGCTCTCTTTCAATTTCACAGCCTTTTTCATTGATTGTTGTTGTTGTTGGTGGTGGTGGTGATAGTGTGTGTGTTTGTGAATTCTTAAATATGTGAGTACAATCGGCTCAGTATATATAATATTACGTGCATGGATGTTTTCAGAACCTTCAATACCAAATGATTCTTTCTTTTTTTTTTTTTTTTTTAAAATTCTATGAAATTGTATTTTTTTTATGTATATGAGTACACCATTGCTCTCTTCAGACACACCAGAAGAGGGCATCAGATCCCTTTATAGATGGTTGTGAGCCACCATGTGGTTGCTGGGAATTGAACTCAGGACCTCTGGAAGAGCAAACAGTGCTCTTAACCACTGATCCATCTCTCCAGCCCAAATGATTATTTTCTTTTTTTTTTGGTTTTTCGAGACAGGGTTTCTCTGTGTAGCCCGGGCTGGCCTGGAACTCACTCTGTAGACCAGGCTGGCCTCGAACTCAGAGATCCGCCTGCCTCTGCCTCCCAAGTGCTGGGATTAAAGGCGTGCGCCACCACCGCCCGGCCAAATGATTATTTTCAACAAGTTCAAATGACAAAACTAGGACGCAAGCACCGGCCCACAGAGCCTTCGGAAATGATAAGCATTCTCAGCGTCCACCGCGTACAGCGGCTCTGTGTCACTTAGCCTTCCACTCCTTTATTAACCTGGTCACCTGAGCTCCCTCAGGACCAACATGGAAGAAGGAGAGTCAAATAGTAGAAGACATTTTATTATTTATTGACTAGGAAGCAGTAACTATAAAGAATTTTTAAAAAGTTATTGTAAAGTCCAGGCACTGAGGAGGGTCAGGTCTGACTGCTTCTCTGGACTGGACATTTGTTAGAGCAGATTTAACAAATATTTTTTTTCTGTTAATATAGTTTCATTTGTAGATAGGTAGTGACTATTGGAACTGGGTTCTCATTAAAAAATATTGTCAAAAAATATTAGCATCTTATTATAGCAGGCTGAGTAATTTACATAAATGGCAATTGGTATTGAGAACAACCAAACCCAGCACTTAGTTGAGGAGAGGCAGCACAGATCCTAGAAACTGTTTCTGATCCTAGAGAGTTAATCGCAAGGACTCGGAGGACTTCTAGGTGAAGATTTTTAACCTATGCCATTCAACCCAGCACTATGGAGGCAGAGACAGGTGATGTCTGTGAGTTCCAGGTCAGCCAGGGCTACACAGTAAGACTCCATAACAAAACAAAAACAGTATTCTGGGGACTCCTAGAATGCAAACCTATCACATACTGGTCATGAGTTCCTGCTTTCCTTCTCTGTGAGGTTTTCTGACATACCCACCCGAGTTGCAATGTGACTGTGCAGTGCTTATCACCAGAGAGGCAGGTGGAGGATGTCTCCTTGCCTCACGGATGTGGGCTCAGCCACATGCCTGATGAGTTAGAGCAAACAGAATATTAGGGACAGAGCATGAATAGAAGCTTTAAAGGTCTAGCCTGTCCTCCTGTGTACAAGGTATTCTGAATACGCTGTGGGTAAGTGCTCTGAGAGCAAGACTAGCTCATAGGCTAAGCTACCCACAGCTGCTGACACGCAGTCATAGCTGCCCTGAGATACTATAGTTCAGTAGTCTTATTCAGCAACAGTTAACCAAGACAAGGTCTCACATAAGCTGGGTTCCCGAAATCTGGAGAAACTGATCAATATCCTTGTGGTCCAAGGGAGCCAGTGACTCTTCATCTTCACCACTTTTCTGTTCCTCGAGCACCACTTTCATAGGATGAAGCTTCTGAACTGTCCCTTCACCAAGGGGCCAGTACTTCCTGTTATCGTCTGAGCACCTATCACCCAATGCTGGAAGCGACTGGAGTACTACCTGGATTCTTGGGCACAGACAGACCCTGAGAGCCCTAGCTTTCTAAACAGTATTAAAGACAAATTTTCACTCTGAACATTTTACCCAAAATAAAGACTTTTTTTCTTTCTCCTAGAATACAACTAATTTTACAGGTTTTATCAAGAATCTATTCAAAGCTTCCCACTTTCTTTTTCAAGTGTCTAAGTAAAGGGAGAAGAAAGAATGCTGCAGGCATGGTAATAAGATGTGTTCATCACTGTCAGGACATTCAGAAGAATGACCTATGGTGAACAATGCCTTGGGGAACAGTGAGACAGGCTCCATGAAAAAAAAGGAGAGGGTCTTTTATTGTTACCTCAGGTGCAGTTTGTTCTCAGAATTGTTCTTGGATGTGATTTATGCCTCCTGTGACATTTACATTCAATTTATAAGACATGTTTACTGTTATTGGATATTAGAACACAGCTATTGAACTTAGTTTGGTCACTGTACCCTCAATCTAGATATGGCCTCTGCCTTGCTTTCATGTTTTCCCACATAGAATCTATAGTTCATGTCAGGCAGTTGTATTTAAATTTGTCTGTCCTAAGACAGTTCTAGGAAAGGGCTGCTCTGTTAATTTTAGTATGTGCTTATTGGTTTATTTACATGTTTTTTTAATCATGCTTTTCTGAACTCAAACAGCCTTCCTTGGATCACTGTTCCTTTGTTATATCTGTATATAAAGGTACACTGAAACTGAAGTAAGGCTGTCTGCACCATCAGACTCTAGTCCCACACATTCCCTCAGGTCCTCAGATCCCAGGTCCAGCAGATAAGAACTGCCCAGGTTGATGGAAGCTTGGAGAATGTTTGCAGCAAATACAATATGCACTGGGTAGAGTTGGTGAGGATGCACAGAGCACACAACTTGTTGAGTCTAAGATCATTCATCACCACGGATGAAGAGCATCTGAGCAGAACATACACATCAGGAAGGAACTGATGCAACTTCACCTCACCTGCTTCAGCAGGACTCTGTTGGTCCCCAGCTTATGCTGCTCGATACTTTTTCTGACATAAACTCTTTCTGTAGGAGTCAGTTCTTCCTTCATCAGTGCATGGAGTTCCTTCAATTGTTCACTTTCATTGTCTGAGCCAGCATGCAAGCTGAAATGGAGCAACAGGAAAGAATATTCCTTGTTAATTTCCCATACACAAGGAACAAAATGGATTAGACTTTTGTTGTTTGCTTATTTTTGTTTTTCTAAGTCAAGGCCTACTGTCTAGTCCTGGCTGTCCTGGAATTAGCCATGGAAATGAGGCTGGCCTTAAACTCACACAGAGACCTATTTGCTTCTGCCTCCCAAGGACCAGGATTAAAGGCCTGGGCCGCTACATGTGCTTTGGATTACTTGTTCTAAGTTAGAATTTCTATGTAGGTTCCCTAATTTAACTAAAAACTAAAGCTATCTCTTTCTCAAAGGCCAAATTTAAGGTAAAACCCATAAAGTGTTCAAACTTCTTAGACTATTCTGTAACTGTTAGGACTTAGCAATCTTACCTGTAAGGTAAAACTGGCTTGGCAATCTTCCTAACACTCCCAACTCTGATGAACTTTTCAAATCCAAGACTGAGAAGCCTTTAAAGAAAACAAGACAAAAAAGGTTCTCCTTACTTACAGAGTATAAAACACAGTTTCAGATATGATTTATATTAATGTGAATTTTCCTTTAAAGACAGTGTGCTAGTCTGTAGACTAGACTTTCCTTAAACTTCCAATGCTCTTGCCTCAGCCTACTGAGTGCTAGACATACAGACATGCACAAACATGTTCAGGTATATTATTATTATTATAATTATTTTTACATAGAACTGCATTGTCATGATTATTATGATTCAATATGAAATATTTAAACTCAAAGTAAAAGCAATGTAGTTGAAAATGTTCTCATAGAACATACTGAGAGATTCTTGGCAGTTATCTTCCTTTTTTGCGCAGGAGCTCAAACCCAAGACTTTATGTACACTATACAATCATTCCACACTGAGCTACCTCATCCTCACCACATTCTTGGAAAAATTTAGATATATTTATTTTCTATTAAGAGATTATATAAGTTATTTTTCTATTGCTGTAATAAAACATTGTGACCAAAACAACTTACAGAAGAAAAGGAGTTTATTTGGGGTTCATAGTGCCAGGAGAGCAACAACCAGTGACGGCGGAATGGAGAAGACAGGCAGCTGGAGCAGCAGTTGAGAGCTCACGCCTCGAGTCACAAACAGAAGCAGAGAAAGCTTCTGAAACCTCAAGGCCCACCTCCAGTGACATACTTCCTCCAGCAAGGCTAATCCTCTTCAAATAGCTATCAACTGTATCAACTGGGGACTAAGTATTCAAATCTCTACAGAGGTCATTAAGTGTTTATAAAATGCTAGTGTTGGGACTGATCAGGAACAAAATGCCCTAAAGACATAATACTATGGTAACCAACAGATACTATATATTTTGCATTCATTAAAAGCCTTTCCAGTATGTTACTATAACAATGCACACTATCCCATCAGAGAGAAGGACACTGAAGCTCTCAAGGTGAGATTACTTAACCAAACCTACATCATTAACAAGTGGAAGAGGCTGGAGAGATAGGTCAGAGGTTAAGAATATTTGCTGCTCTTACAGAGGACCTTGGTTCAATTCCCAGCACCCACATAGTGGCTTACAACCATCCATAACTTCAGTTCCAAGGGATCCAATGTCTTTTGGCCTCTGTGGACACTGCATACCCATGATACACAGACATAAATCCAGGCAAAATACCCATACGCATAAAATTTAAAAAACAAAAACAAACAACAAACAAGTGGAGCCAGCCAAGCCTAGACCTCAAGCTAGACTGTCTGCCTCCAGAGACTAGAGCACTCCTCTACAGATGACCCCTAATCCCCTAATTAGGGATTTGTGCAGAAAGAGAAATGATTCCCTTCCCTCTTGTACCCTACAGCTCCAGCTTTCTGCGAGCTCAGAGGTGTAGCTCAATGAACACCAGGTCCTCTAAAACACCTGGACCACCTCGGAAACTGGAAACTAAAGACAACTAAAGCAAACTGCAGCCCTTTAAACACAGTTTTCAGCTTGCAATCCCACCAACAATGGAGGAGTGTTCCTCTTTCTCCACATCCTCGCCAACATCTGCTGTCACCTGTGTTTTGGATCTTAGCCAATCTGACTGGTGTGAGGTGGAATCTCAGTGTTGTTTTCATTTGCACTATGGAAAGCAGTCTGGCGATACCTCAGAAAATTGAACATGGTGTTACCTGAGGACCCAGCTATACCCCTCCTGGGTATATACCCAGAAGATATTTCAACATGCAACAGGGCCACATGCTCCACTATGTTTATAGCGGCCTTATTCATAATAGCCAGAAGCTGGAAAGAACCCAGATGTCCTTCAACAGAAGAATGGATACAGAAAATGTGGTACATTTACACAATGGAGTACTACTCGGCCATTAAAAATAATGAGCTCATGAAATTCTTAGACAAATGGATGGAGCTAGAAAATATCATCCTGAGTGAGATGACCCAATCACAAAAGAACACACATGGTATGCACTCACTGATAAGTGGATATTAGCCCCAAAACACACAATACCTAAGATGCAACGCATAAACCTCATGAAACTCAAAAGAAGGAGGAAGACCAAAGTGAGGGTGTTTTTGTCCTTTTAGAATGAGTATCAAAAGATTCAACCAGAGCTCCCAGGATCTAAACCTCCAGCCTGAGAACAGACAGGGGCAAGCTGTCCTCTGAGAGGCTCTAACCAGCAGCTGACTCAGACAGATACAGACATCCAGAGCCAAACAGTGGATGGAGCTTGAGGACTCTTATAGAAGAATAGGTGGAAGGATTGTGGGCCCTAAGGAGATAGGAACTGCACAGGAAGATCAACAGAGTAAACGAACCTGAACCCTTGGAGCTCTCAGAGACTGAATCACCAACCGTGGGGCATACCTAGTCTACACAGATCTACCTCCATGGGCTGAACCTAGGCCTCCCTGCACATATGTTGTAAATGTGCAGCTTGGTTTTCATGTAGGTCTCAAACATCTGGAGTGGGGGCTATCCCAAAACATGCAGCCTGTATATGGAGTACGGTCTTCTAAAAAAAAAAACAGTTGTTCAGTTATTCATGGAATATTATTTTTTTATATCTCTTGTATTCAGTTTGCAACTACTTCATTGAGAATTTTTGTATGTATATTCATGAGGGATACTGGACTATAATTTATATATTTTTGTTGGGTTTACACTTGATTTCACTATTTCAATATTATTTGCTTTGTGAAGGAAAAAAAATAAATAAATAAAATAAACACAGTTTTCAAAATGATGATGAAAAACGACTGTGTTAGAACATAAATAGATTCCATTTTAAATCTTTCACAGTCTGAGAAGACCTAGAACCAGGCTGGAGGTAAGTCTCTGTCTGGTAAGTTATGACTGTAAAAGAGTTTCTAGATTGAAAGGGAAGTCCCAACAGTGGGTGGCAGCAATCCATGGGTCCCACATTAAGTGAAATGCAGAAAGACAGAGAAGCACCAGCACCTATGTCATTCTGCTTCCTGTGAGTGGGTGGACCAGCCTTAAGCTTTCGCCACCACGGCTTGCCTAGCATGAGAGCTTGTACTATAAATGTGAACCATGATAAACATTTCCCACCTTAAGTTATTTTGTCAGGCTAAGATAAGTAGCCAATGGACTTCAATTTAGAGAAAAGTGAGCTACTTCTCCATCGGAAATGGCTAGTGCTCATTTTTCAGTGCAAGTTTGTATTAAATCAGTAACACAGTAGGGATAGTATCCTCAGAGCACTGATACCATAGGGGACTGATTATTATATGTATCCATACTTTTTATTTTTTCTAAAAAACTGTCTTATTCTGAGCATCACAATAGACATTGTCTGTTCCAATGCACAAGAATGTTATTCCACTCTGAAGAAATGGAGGAATCCAGCCTATTTGCAGTTGAAGCATCTATCTTACAGATTCATATTTCTCAGGTCCTTTGCGGAGATTCAAGCATTAAACAGCCTTCTAAAATAGCTGTGGGTATAGCCTAGTGGTAGAACACTAATTTAGCATGGACAAAATCCCAGGTTTAATCCCACACACACACACACACACACACACTCATGCATGCATGCACACACCTGTTCCAAGACATTTGATCATACTATGAACCCCAAGATTGTGTTATTTACTGAAAATACCTGTTTCTAGAAGTGGTGTGGTTCAACCCTTAGCACACACCTTTAATCCCAAACATTGAAGGTAAAGTTAGTTTGTAGAAGGAAGCTCTCATATTTGAAAGTGATGTCTTATCATTTTCCTCACAAAGTGACGAAACTAGAGAAAGATTTGACAGAATAGAATATGCCTAACTCTCATGAGGATAGAGAAAAGGGAAGCTATTTAAGAGGGAGGGGGGAGGTGGGAAGCAGTTTTACCAGGACAGTTGTACAGAGACAGGCTGCAGAGAAAGAACAAGCTACACTAGACACTAGTGAAGACAAAACCAGCCAGAGAATGAGGAGCCAGAGGATTGGAACAGACAGCCATCGTTAGTTTGAGGCCAAGCAGAGCAAAAAGTCAGAGGCCAAGAGAGAAGCAAGATTGAATCAGTCAGCTTGAAGAGGAATTTGAGCTAGAACAGCTGAGTTGAACCAGCCAGTCAGAGTTTATAAAGAACCAGAAAAGGTGAGCTTATTCAGCAGTAAAGTCTCAAAGGTTGAAAACATTCTAGTCCTAGATAAGATTGTGTGAAACTACAAGCTTCTAGGACTAGGCTTCAGTTAGCAGACTGAGTCAATAAGTCTCACAGATGACAGAGAGAGAGAGAGAGAGAGAGAGAGAGAGAGAGAGATCCTAAGTGTTTTAGTGTTCAATATTTACCTGCTCGTTTCAGTCCAGCCTCTCAGCACGTGTTTTCTAGCAGTCTCATGTAAGTTTTCAGCTCAGGCTAAACAATCTAAGTCTATTCTTTCCATTAAGTCCCAGGTAATTCCTCATTATCTTAGATTTAAAAAAAAGCTGGCCTTAGTTATTCTTAGATTTCTGATGAGAGAGTAAATAATAGCAAAACGTTCCCAACAATTTTACAAAATATAAAATGAAGTTTTAAAATGTTTCTAAGTTTTACCCTAGCTTAGAATATTTTCCTAAACTTGCAAGCTGTCTTAGCAGGTAACAGAGCTTGCTACATAAGTCTGACAACCTGAGTTTCATCCACAGAACCAATGGTGGAAAGAGAGAACCAACTCTTCAACGTTGTTCTCACACCTCCATGCATGTGCTGTGGCATAGGTGTGCTCACCGTCTGTCTGTCTGTCTTTCTCCCTCTCTGTGTATGTCTCTATCTCTCTCACATACAGTATTTAAAAATCTCTTTAAAAAATAATGTTTCAAAGGCAGATATATTTATGCCCAAGACTTATATTTATAAATATAATTTATATTGCTAAAATTTTTGAATTTACTGATTAAAAATCATTTGGATAATACATAAGCAAATCACTGACTATAATTATAAAAGTTATTGTGGGTTGTGTCTCACACCTTTAATCCCCGCACTCAGAAGGCAGAAGCAGGTCATTCTTTTCATTCAAAGCCAGCCTATTCTACAAAGTAAATTCCAGGACACCCAGGAGTAAATGTGTGTGTGTGTGTGTGTGTGTGTGTGTGTGTGTGTGTGTGTGTGTGTGATACATGTCAGGCCAGTGCACTGAGCTACATCTCCAGTCCAAAATAATCTTTAAGTTAAAAAAAATTTAGACATCAGCTGGTATGGTGGTATAAGGCTGACCTTCCAGCACTTAGCAGGTAAAAGCAAGAAGTGCACCCTTGCTTACATAGTTATTAACTCTGAAGTATATGAATGACACTCTGCCTCAAGAAAAAAGCAAAAAGAAATTTTTTAATTAAAATTTTCTTTTATGTGACATAATTGAGTAATAAACAGAAGGAAGTTGGAGGAGCAAGGAGAAGGTACGCTGGCAGCAAAACAAAGTATTCAGCTCCCCAAGGCATACACACTTGAGAAGGAATGCAGGTCAGAGAAGGTAGATTTTTGTTTTATTTTAATTAGAAATACTAAGTAATATTTTCTACCAAGAAATATCAGCTAATTCGGGGAAACTTAGAGTAAATAAGTGCTTAATGAGCTAGTAGTCTTCATTCTCTTTAAAAGTATAACATTTTATTAAATTATCTATATGTGTTGTGATGTTTACTTTGTGGTTCCTCTATACTTGGATAGCACTGCATGCTAACAAGTCTTGTTTTGTCTTGATGTATCAGTTATTAAGATGTAATATTAGAAAATATAATAAATGTTCAAACCATAAGTACAAAAAAATTTTCTTTTAAAAAGCAAGATATGAAACAGCATATAAGCCGGCAGTGGTGGCACATGCCTTTAATCCCAGCACTTGGGAGGCAGAGGCAGGCGGATTTCTGAGTTCGAGGCCAGCCTGGTCTCCAGAGTGAGTTCCAGGACAGCCAAGGCTATACAGAGAAACCTTGTCTTGAAAAACCAAAAAAAAAAAAAAAAGAAACAGCATATAATGGTGTTATTAAATTCTACCATGTTTAGAAAACAAATGTGCATGAAAAAAATCCATGAAGAAATATAAAATATATAATATTTTAGGCTTACTTTAATTAGATAGATGTATGTATCTGTATATGAGGATGTGCAGGCAAACTTGGAGGTCAGAGATGTTGGATTCCCTGAAGTCGAGGCTCCTAACATAGGTGCTAGGGAACAAGCATCAGTTCTCTGGAATAATCGTACTTGCTCTTAACTGCTAACTCACTTCTCTAGCCCAAATATTTTCCAGCATCACATTAATGAATAGGGTTAATTCTGATGTCTGGGGAAATAGCTCAACAGATAAAAGGCCCTTGCCAGGGAAGCAGGGCAGCCTGAACTCCATCTCTGAGACATATATAGAAGTAGTGGAAGACACGGACTTCATGTACTGTCCTCTCACTGCTAGACACGTAATGTAGCATGGGTGTCTAAGCATCACGCATATACACAAAATAACAAGATTTAAAAACAATTTTTTTTAGGCAGGAGTCTTACTATGTATGTTAGACTGCAGCTTACAGAGATCCACCTCCCTCTGTCTCCTAGGTGCTGGGATTAAAGTCTTGTATATTATACCTGGCAAATATACATTTTTAAAGATTTACTTTTAAAAAAATTTCTTTACAATTTATTTTTATTTTATGTATGAGTGTTTTACTTGAAAGTATGTATCTGGTACCCAGGAAAGCCAGCAGAGGCCGTCAGATACTATCCTGGAACTGAAGCTAACATCTGAAGTTGTCCTCTGACCTCTACATATATGGTGTGGTACACATGCATACACATACACACACACACACATATACAGAGAGAGAAAGAGAGGGAGAGAGAGAGAGAGAGAGAGAACAAAAAGCAAGATTCATAAACCATTTTAAATTTTTAAAAATAAGGCTGTTCCTTATGTGGAAATTCAGATAATACTGAATTATTGGTAAATATCCAGTATCTCCTTGGCATTTAAAAACTATACTTATTTATTGTTTGTGTGTCTGTGTTGTGCCAATTTGGGCACACAAGAGCCTCCATTCATCAGGCTTGGCAGCAAATGCCTTTACCTGTTGATCCATGTCAGCAGTCTTTATTTGCAATTAAAACAAACAAACAAACCTATATAATCAAAAATAACTTGTGCTGGAGACAGATCAGTAAGAGCACTTGCTATTCAAATCTCTAGCACCTACATTAGAAAACAAAAACTTACTATAGTTACCTATAATCTAACACTATGAGGGACAGAGGCTAAGTCCAGGATCAGAGAGAGAATGTGCTCAGAGTAATAAGGCAGACTGATAACACAGGACATGATATTCTTCTCTGACCTCTACACATGTAAAGGTGTACACTTCTACCATACACACATACATACACAAGTAAGCTAAAATTTCTTTTTGTATTTACTCAAAATATATTGCTAGTGTCTTCTTTGTATCCCTCTTATTAAAATATATAACTTACATTGTTCACCTATGTTAATGTATTGATACAGGTGCAAGAGGATGGCATAACTGCCATTCTGAAATGGCCATTTCTGGGATTTGACATTAGCCTATTTCTATAATAATAAAGTCAAACCTCTGAGTCAGAGGCAAAGGATTTTTACTTGTGAGAAGAAATAGCATAAGCCCCATGGTTCGTGTGAGTCTCTGCAGAGCATCTTAGCTGATGCCTGTACGTGCAGTGGCCTCAGCTGTATAGCCAAGGAGCAATGAGAATGGAAATCTACTTTCAATAACAAGCAGCAGGCAAGCCTCCTTTTAGTTCCAGAGGAAGACAGTACACCATCAGTCCAAGATGCAACTCCGAGAAATGCCTTTCAAAGGAATGCTCAGGGCTCACAACAGATACCCCACCCTCACAGCAACACACTTCCGGTCTTATATGCTCTTGGCCAAACTTTTATTTTTATAGGGTTATTCCATCTTTATCCAAACTGTCAGATAAATAAACAATCACTAGTTAAGAAGTTAGACTATTACATCATAGCTCTTGGGTCAGAAGCGACAGCCTTGCACTCTTGTCAGGCAGCAAGCATATATATGGAAACTGGGACACAGTTGTCACACTTACCCAAGAAGCACTCTGTCAACAGCTATGTTAGTGGAAGAAGAAATGAGGAGTTTCCATGGCCTCGAATTGTCAACTGTTCCAGAATCACACTTTTCAAACAGCTCTACCAAGAAAAGAATCACCACAGCCAGCAAATAGCTTTTGCCTGCTCCAAAAACACCTAAGACATCATAAAAACTTTTATGAATGTACAAGCAATATTTTCTCTATCTCACCTACCTTCAGTTAATATATTCAAAAATCAGAGTGTCCATCCACTATGTGTAACACAAGAGACAACACTACAATCAACAGGATAAACCATAGGTAAAGAGATAATGACAACAGGGTAACACTGCTATGAGAGCAGAGAAGGAAGACGATTTATCATGGCCTTGGTGGATGGGAAACCTCTGTAAAGAAAGAAGTAGCAAGCTGGGTAGTAGTGTTGCATGCCTTTAATCCCAGTAGTTAGGAGGCAGAGGCAGGTAGATCTCTGTGAATTCGAGGCCAGCCTGGTCTACAGAGTTAGTTCCAGGTCAGCCAAGACTACACAGAGAACTTCTGTCTCAAAAACATCAGAACAAACTCCTACACACATGAAGTAGATATGCAGTTTGGTCTTCATGTGGATCCCCTAACAATTGGAGGAAGGGCTATCTCTGACTCGGACTTGCCTGCCTTTGGATCCCTTTTCCCTTAGCTGGGTTACCCTGTCTGGCCTGGAAAATGATGGACTTAGTCCTGATTCAACTTAATATGCCAGGGCAGGTTGTGGCAGGGGCAATGGGAGAAAGGAAGGGAGATGGGAAGGTGGGACTGGGAGGGCAGAAGGGAGGAGGGTTTCGATCAGGATGTAAAGTGAATAAATCAATAAATTATGAAAAAATCCCCCAAAAAAGAAAAGAAAGAAGAGGAAGGAAGGAAGGAAGGAAGGAAGGAAGGAAGGGAAGGAAGGAAGGAAGAAGGAAAGAAGGAAGGAAAGAAGGAAAGAAAGAAAATAGAACTAAGTCTTCCAGAATCACATACCCTAAAGTCTAGAGAAAGTCAGCTAAGCATGTTGAAAGCACTTTCAGAAATGTCCATGGATATACAGCAAGAAGGATAGAAGAAGGGAGGCTCAGGGGGAGGCAAAGGAACAAACTGGCCCTTGGGAGGCAGAAGTGTGTGGAGCTCTGGGAGTTCAAGGCCAATCTGGTCTACATAGTGAATTCCAGGACAGCCAGGCTTACATTGTCTCAAAAAAGGAAAAATAGTACCTCTACTATGGCTAAAAATGTTAAACTTCTCCTGAAGCTAGCAAGCAGACACTGCAGGACTTTAAACACCAGGACTGACTTGTCAGAGTGTGTGTCTTAGAAAAGGACATGGTTCCATATGAGAAAGGTGAAGGTAAGGGGAGCAACTAGCATAACACAAACATTCTTGAGGCCATGTGCTGTATGGTCCGATAATCATTCTACTTAGATTGAATCGTTTACGAATCCAATCACATGAAGTGTGTGCTACTACTTTTAATGCACATTTTACAGAAAATCAAACCTAGGAAGTAAATCACCTAACAAGATCACACAGCTAGTAAATGAAGGAGCCAGAATGTAAAAGCAGAGTTCTGATTCAGAACACTACATCCTTACTCACTAGAAAACCACAAAAGAGCAATATTAACTATAAATGTTTACATACTCTACAATGTCTCTTACCATGAATGACTGTGATAGGCAGGGAATGGCTGATGGGCTCCAGTGTGTCTTCATCACTTCCTTGGGATGCCATCATTTGAGCTATCTGAATTAGTGCCGTAGCTTGATCCTTGTTCAACCTGTGTATGTTAATCAACTCCCTAGCTAACTGCATGGTTGCTCCTAAGTGGAGGAGTTCACATTTTGTTTTAATGCTTGTAATGGCTGGTGGGATAAATTTTCTTTTACTGACATTTTTACTGCTAACTGTAGATGACTGAGACCTAGCAAAAAGAACATCAGAAACAGTTAGGACTTTCCTTATACCAAAAAGACCCAAACAGAGATATATAAATATTGAAATGTTCCCACAAATTCATGGTACTAACAGGTAGTAGGCTTTAGATAATGAATATAGCTTATACTTCAGGCAAATCTACAATAGGCAAATGAATTTTATTGTTATTTAAAGTATATAAAAATGAAGTTACAAGGATTAAAAAAACAATAACCCCCCCCTAGGGTTTCATTGTTATCTTAAGTCATTCACTGACTTATTAAGACAGGATGTCTCATGTATGCCAGGTTAACCTGGAACTTTCTCTAAGTAGCTGAAGATGAACTCATGACTCTCCGGTCTCCACCTCCGCAATGCTAATACTACAGGAGTGTATTACCACAGCTGGTTAACAGCATGGTACCGGAGCTGAAACCTAGGGCCTCGTGTCTCATGGGTGTGACAGCATGAGCTGTGGCCCAGCCCCATTTCTCACTTTTGAAAGAGAGCTTTGGTGTTAGAGAAATTTAAAAGTGAGATACAGGTAACTAGAATGACAATAGTATCAGCATCTACAATACAAAATCACTCTTTTGAATGTTAACTAATATGCATCATTAAGACACAGATAAGGGGCTAGAGAGAAGGCAGGTAAAACACTAGCTGCCCTTCCAGAGTGCCCAGATTCTATTCCCAGAACCCACATGGCAGCTTACAACTGACTGAAACGACACTTCCAGGGAATCCAATACCCTTTCTGGCCTTCCCGGATGCCAGGCACACAAATGATGAACATGCACACATGCAGACTGAACACCCATACACAGTAAAAAACCACACAGATAAGTGAAATTTTGCACAATGAGGCTGGTGAGATGGCTCAACAGTTAAGAGCACTCTGGCTGCTCTTCCAGAGGTCCTGAGTTCAATTCCCAGCAATTACATGGTGGTTCATGACCATCTATAATGGGATCTGATGCCCTCTTCTGACATGCAGTAGTACATGCAGACAGAGCACTCATACATTTAAAAAAAGCAAAAACAAAAACAAAACAAAAAACATAAATAAATAAATCTTAAAAAGAGTGCTATATTAGCTTTAAAAAAAAAAAAAAAGGTGCTATAATGATCCTTTAAAAAGCTACCCCCTCAATAAAAAGAATTAATTTCAGAACTGGCCTGAACTGCAACAAATAAACTGGTGAAAAGGAAGTAATACATACATATTTTTTCCTTCCTTTTATAAATGTTATTTATTTATTTTTAGTGCTGGAGATCAAACCAGAGCCTCACACATGCTCACAGCATTCTACCACTGTGCCACATCTGATTTATGCTTAACTTCTAATATACAGTAATCTCCAAATTTAAAAGATAATTAAAATTTTGCTGGTAAAATATATTTAACATTCTGTTATTGCACTTTCGGTTATCACTTAAGCTGATAAATTTTTTGTTAGCTTGATACAAGTTGGCATCTAAGAAGCGGGAACCTCAATTAAGATAATGCCTCTCTCACATTGGTCCATGGGAAAATCTGTGGGGCATGTTCTTGATTATTTATTGATAGGAGAGGGCCAGCCCACTGTAGGTGGTGCAATCCCTAGGCAAGGGGTTCTGGTTGCATAAAGAAGCAGACTGAGCAAGCCAGTAAGCAGTGTTCCTCCATGGCCTCTGCTTCAGTTCTTGCCTCCAGGTTTCTGCATAGAGTTTCCTTTAAAATAGACTGTAAGCTATAAGATGAAATAAAACTTTTCCTCCCAAGTTGCTTCTATTATAGTGTTTATCAAACAAGAGAAAGAAACTAGACCTCCATAATGTAATTTCAATGATGCAAAGATAAAAATGACTGGGCTGGTGAAATGGCTCAGGGGTTAAGAGCACTGACTGCTCTTCTGAAGGTCCTGAGTTCAAATCCCAGCAACCACATGGTGGCTCACTGATGCCATCTTATGTGGTGTCTGAAGACAGCTACAGTGTACTTACATATAATAAATAAATAAACCTTTGGGCCAGAGCAAGCTGGAATGAGTGAGGCAGGAACGAGAGGGAGAAGGGAAGGGGGGATAAAAAGATAAAAAATGACTTACATTGATAACAGGTATGGCATTAATGGAAGAGTAGCTGGGTTAAAGTAGTCCTGAATGTTCTGCAGAGTTGTCAGCTCCGTGCTAGCATTACAAACCAATAATGCATGGACTGTTACTACAGAGACAACGTAGAAAATGAATATTAGATCTAAGTAACCAACACAAACTGATTAAATGCCCTTATAACTCAGAGGTCATCTTCTGAACTAGTCAGATAACAGAAAATACTTTTTTAGGACATGCAGAGGTCTATCTGTTTATATTATAGAGCATCTATCTGCTTATATTACTATGCTCTCTACTCAGTTCATTTTGTGTGTGTGAGCGCTCATAAACTGCATAACTAAAGTCACAGTGTACTCTATATAGTAAATACAGAACAGCGCCAGGACAGGGCACTGTTTGGCAGCAGCAATTCTCTTTAATCAACATAGTGCTTGTGCTATAGAAGAGTGTTTATGCAATTTTTAAACTTTCTTGTATTTGTCCCTCAATCATTTATTAAAACATATGAAAAACAGAAAACTAAAATGCTAACATTACTAAGAAAACATCTGTAACAAAGACAAAAATGTCCACATTAAAAATGACTAATTGTTAATTGGTCTCTAGTTAGATTCATACTGGTTGACAAAGTTCATTCAATTGGAAAACAAAAGATCAATTGAGTATAGTAGAGCACACCTTTAATCCTAGCACTCAGTAGACAAAGGCAGATCCATTCTGTGAATAAAAAGCCAACCAGGCTCACTAAACAAATAGATAAAAATAAAGGAAACAAAAGAGCAAGTCATGCACACCTATAACGTTAGCACTCCAGAAGTGGAGGCAGGGAGACTTCTGTGGGTTCATGGTTAGCCTGGTCCCCACAGCAAGACCTTTTCTCAACCAAAACAAAGGGGGCCCAGAGAGAATGAGAGGTTAAAGGTTAAAAACATGAAATACTAAAAACTAGGATCATTAAATTCTGTGTCTTTAGTTCATGATGAACCAAATTCAACCATCAGAAATAGAGACTGGGGACTGGAGAGATGGCTCAGTGGTTAAGAGCACTGACTGCTCTTTTAGAGGACCTGAGTTCAATTCCCAGCCACCACATGGTGTCTCACAACCATCTGCAATGGGATCTGATGCCCTTTTCTTTCATACAGGCATGCATGCAAATAGAGCACTAATACACATAAAATGCATAAACAAGTAAATCTTAGGAAGGGAGAAAGAGACTGAAATGTATAGAGAAGTCTCCAAAAACCTCCAGATTCATAGAAATAGATGGAAGTAAATTTACTAAAGTTTCTCAGGATCTTAAATGACAGCAAAATTTGTAACTTTCTGGTTGAGACAAGTCTTACATAATTCAGACTGGCTACAGATTTCTTTACTAAAAGAAAAATAAGGTGGCTAATCTGTCTTCATAAAAACTTCTTAAGAGAGGCTGGAGGATGATTCTGCAGTTGAGTACTTGTTTCTCTTCCAGTATGCCAAGGCTGGACAGCTCACAACCATCTGTAACTTAGTCCCAGGGGTTCTGATGCCCTGTTCTTACCTCTGAAGACAAGGCATTCATATATGGCAAAGACATACATAAAACATAAATGTAATACATAAATAGATAAAGAAATCTTAAAGGGCTGGAGAGATGGATCAGTGGTTCAGAACAATTGTTGCTCTTGCAGAAGCCCAGGTTTAGTCCCAGCATCCATACGATGGCTCACAATGATCAGTAATGGCAGTTATGAGGATCTAGCATCCTCTTCTGACCCACAAGGGCACTAGGCAGACATGTTAGCCCTATAGGACTTGAACTATAGAAATATTTACAAATTACATTTCCATATGTGTGCTAGTTTTATGTCAACGTGACACAAGCTAGGAATAAATGAGAGAATGTTAATAGTTCCATCAGACTATCCTGTAGGCAAGCCTGTGGGGGCAGTTCTTAGATTTATGATTGAAGTGGAAGGGCCAGCCCACTATGGGCAATGCTACCTCTGGGCAAGTGATCCTGGTTGTAGAACAAAGTAGGTTGAATAAGTCATGGAGAGCAAGCCAGTAAGCAGTGTTCCTCCATGACTTCTGCTTTCGTTCCTACCTCCATGTTCCTGTTGTAAATGCCTGCCATGACTTCCCTTGATGGACTGTAACCAGTAAACCAAAATAGACCCTTTCCTCCCCCAAATTGCTTCTGGTCAGTGTTCTGTCACAGCAACAGAAACCCACACTTTCAGGATCACACTGCATACAACATTAGAAACTGGAGATAGGTGCTTTTCATTGGCTTTAGTAAACAATTCCACACACAACACACTTGCTCTTACTGCCTCCTGTGTCTGTTGTTCTGTTTAAATAGAGATTAGGGTGGGCATGATGGTACTTACTGTTGGTGGGCCAATTAGAAGGGAAATAGCCTTTCAAAGGCAGCAGCTCCACTTCATTGACAGAAGATGGCCCAAAGAAGGCACTGCATGCGATGAAAGTATCTAGTTCAAAGTCTAGGGTTTTTGAAATAACCCAAAGATCACCTGGAAGGAGAAACATCTTTAAATTCCAGCTTTACTGAGGTAAGCTTGAGCAAAACAAACAGACAACTCTAGTCAGGATATTTAACATGGCATTTGGGGTGGTAGAGAAATTGAACCTAGTGCTTTGTGCATGTTATGTACCCATTCTACCGCTGTACTACAATGCCAGACACAACAAATTTTGATATATCTTGTATGATGATTTCCACAACCAAGCTAATTAATATCCATCTCCTGACATGGTTACTTCTGTATTCATGTAAGAACCCTTAAGATGTTCATTTTTTGCAGATTCCAAGTACATACTACTTTACCATGCTGGATATTAGACCACTAAAACTCACAACAAAACATCCATATACTCACACAGTTACTCACATATACATCAAATAAAAATACATCTTACATTATGTGTAGGTTGTGTACATTCTCATTTATATATGTGAATTCAAAGTGAGTGTGCACCACACTGTACATATGGAAGTCAGAGGACAACCTTGGGTGCTGGTCTTGCTTTATGCCATGTTTGAGACAGAATCGCTTTAGCATTTTTTCCCACCAGGTTATCTGGTCTAACCTTCTGGAGATTTTCCTGTTTCTACCTCCCATCTCCTTGTGGTAGCCATCTCTCCAGACCTTATACAATATTTTTAACAATTAAAAAATATATAAACACGCCGGACAGTGGTGGCCCACGCCTTTAATCCCAGCACTTGGGAGCCAGAGGCAGGTGGATTTCTGAGTTCAAGGCCAGCCTGGTCTACAGAGTGAGTTCCAGGACAGCCAGGGCTACACAGAGAAACCCTGTCTCCAAAACAAAACAAAACAAAACAAAACAAACAAACAAACAAAAAAAATATATATATAAAAACACAAAGTACTTTCTCTGATATGTAAGTGTCTACTGGTGGTACCATGACAGTACTTAAAAAGTAGCGTTTTTTTGTAGCATTTTAGAATCTAGCTTTTCAGACAATACATCTTCAACCTATTCTTTCAACCTATCAACATATTTCTCCTTCATTCAGAAAGTCTTGCAACAAATAAGACTACCAATCAACTCAAGCATTAGCTTAATGACACTGTAACAATGGTAACTCCTTACTTATCTTTGAGCATAACTTCCCTGTACACTATACCTTAAGTATAGCATTTGTTTTGATAGCATCAGCTGGGAAGGAGGAAGTAAGGAGACAGTGAGGGACAGAGTCTGGGCAAATGGGTAAGGCATGTGAATGCTTTCTAATTACTTGTTTCAATTACCCATTTTTAGAGGCAGAACAGAATTTAAAAGAGCATAGAGAGGGGACCAAGGGACAAAAAATGGCTCAAGAGGTAAAAGTGGTTTCAAAACAAACTCTTGCTGGGAATGGTGGAATACACCTTTAATCTCAACACAAAAGGCAGGATGTGGGGAAGGGAATGGCACTGGAGAATAGGTGTTCAGAGGGAGTACAGATACCTTTCAGAACAGGGTATCAGCTGATACCTCTGTGTAAATAAGTAAATTACGATGTGATTTAAATAACTAAATAAATAAAATTTAAAAAAGAAAATCAAATAAGAAGTTACAAAAAACAATTTCATGGATTCAAAAGTGAAAATTGAGTTGGGTGTTGTTTAAGAAATTAAACCCATGGTGGCTTGAAATTTTATTCTTGATTTTGTCTTTTCTAAATTTGTATAGGCCTTAATTTCACAATCTTTGGAGTAATATTTATAAAAGCTTATTTGTGTTTGTGGGGATATTTTGAATGGAATGTCAACTGTTTATCATGTTAAATATTGTATAGATTACAGCAATTATTATAATCTCTCCTTACCCAGACAACTGCTACAGCCACATTCAGCTGGATAAGTATCATTTATCATACATTTGTTTTCCCTGTTGCATTCAAATACCAGTGCCCTGCTTGCTTTTAAAATAAACAGTATCCACAAAAGTAAAAAAAAAAAAAAAAAAAACAAAAGCAAAAGCAAAGACTCTAACTAATTTTAAAGAGTGAGAGCACAAAAACAATAACTTTGCCCATAAAACAACAAAGCCACAATGAATAGTAAAAGCATAAAACAGAAGTTCCTAAATATGGGAATACTAAAGCATGTAATAACCTACAGGTTGAAGATGAAATCCAATGGATAGTTTAAAACAATTATGTAGGGATAATCACTTGTGTATTGTGTGAGAGCATCACTTGTCAATAAAAAATTGAGGCAAGATTAGAAGGTGGGACATCTAGCAGAGAAAGGAACTCTGGGAAATAGAGGCAGAAAGATTCACCACCCAGACTTGGAGGGAGTTGGATGTATGACTGAGGATAGGCAACCAACCACATAGCAGGCATAGACTAGTAGAAGCAGGTTAATTGAGTTATGAGCTAGTTTAGGAACAAGCATAGCTTAAGGCTTAGGAATTTCTTAAAATATGAGCCTCTGAGTAATTATTTGGAAACAGGGTGCAGGTGGAAATTATAATGAAAAAAAGGTATTCAATGAAAGTAGGTTGGTACTTGAGGGATGCTTAGACCCTAATAAGGATAGTAGAGAAAAGGAAAAACCTCAAAATCCTCAAGCCAAGTATCTGCCTTAAGATGTATGAAAAAGAATGTTGTAGTGTATTCTGCAAAAGCAAAGAGGTCTGAAGAAAACACATCAGTAACAACAAAAGAAAACAGAAACAAACACAAAACAAAATGCAACCTTCAATCCTAAAGCAATCATCACATCAAAGGTGTGGTCTTAAGAGGTGCCAAGACCATGTGAGAACTCACAGCAGTCTCAGGGGAGAGCAAGAAGGCAGCCTTCTCCGACCTTGATCTCAACTTTGAAACCACCAGAAGTACAATCAATTTCTTTTGTTTATAAAAATAAGTAATAACAATAAGTAAACAAATAAAATAAAACAAATAAACAAATAAAATAAGTAAACAAAATGTCAAGGACAATTTGCTGATATTTGGATCAATGAATACAAGAGATAATTCACAAAACTAAAAGTAGACAACCTTCAGGCAAAACAGATCAAGAGAACAAAAATAAAAATCACATAAGTTTTTAGAAATGTAAAGTATGAATACAGCCAGGCAGTGGTGGTGCACACCTTTAGTCCCAGCACTTGGGAGGCAGAGGTAGGCAGATTTCTGAGTTCCAGGCCAGCCTGGTCTACAGAGTGAGTTCCAAGACAGCCAGGGCTATACAGAGAACCCTGTCTCGAAAAACAAAAACAAAAAAACAAAAAAACAAACAAAAAAAGATTTGCAGAGCTACATCTTGACCAAGAGCCTCAGCTATACAAAACTTAATCATGAACTTGATCCAATCCACCAACCTTTATTATAAATTGAAGAGCTCTCCTTCCGACTCAGCTTAAGATAAATCTTACTTTTTGTTTCACTGTAAAATTCAGGATTTACTGTTGCAAGCTTCTTTAGTTTACCATACTGTTTTCTCTGAAAATCAAATCCTTTCCTGAAAAAAATAAAAAAAAGAAGAAAAATTAAAAGTGAATTTGAGGGGGGTAAGAGACTAAGAGAGTGTTCTCAGGTTAAGAACACTTCCTGCTCTTTCAGAGGACCTGAGTTCCTTTTCCATACTCATACCTGGCAGTTCAAAAACATTTGTAACTCCCGTCCAATGTCTTTAGTAACTCCCTCTGGCCTCTACAAGTACAAACATGCACATACATATACACTGACATATTCCATATGCATAAAGAATTTTTTAAAATCTTTTAAAAACTAAATTTGAATGTTAAAGAAGAATTATTTTAATACTTAACACACCATGTAAAGGAAAGAATTATAGTTGTGCATGTTTACTTACTTTCATAGATGTTGTAAACTATAACCATTTTCTATCAAAGGAAGAGAATAATTCACAGGTCTGTCATCAGCTTTAACAATAATCAAAACAGAAAATCTATTTAGAAGCTAGACTTTGTAAATTTATATGGCTGTATATAAAGGAATTTTAATCTAGCAACAAGGCTGCTCTGATCATATCCAAAGACCTTCTAGATCTGTTTGATCGGGCTGGAATGCAGACACACCCTTAGTATATACCTTTAATCCCTCTGGCTGGAATCCTTTGGTACACACCTTTAGTCCCAAACAAGGACATTTAATTGAGGGGCAGACAAAGTGACGAATCAGAGAAAGATTTGACAGAATAAGTCAGAAATAGGATATGCCCAACTCTCAGGAGAAAAGCTATTTAAGAACAAGGTATGGAGAAAGAGCCAGTTGTCAGTGAGTTCAGAGTTGAGTCAGTTGGGTCTGAGTTCACTCCTGAGTTCACGAAGAAGTTCAGTGCAGGTCAGCAAAGGCAGGTGAAGCCAGAGAATAAGAAGGACCCAGGAGATTGGAATAAACTGCCAGAGTTAGTTTGAGCCCAAACAGAGCAATTCAGTGGGAAGCTGAGAGAAGCCAGGAGCTTGGAAAGGAATTTGAGCCAGAACAGCTGAGTTGAACCAGTCAGCCAGAGTTCAGAAAGAACTAGAAAGAATAAGCATATTCAGCAGTAAGCCTCTGAGATGACAATTACATCAGGCAAATAAAGTTACATTTACAGCTGTAAAATTAGAATAATAATCTTAGCTTTCTTATATATTATTGTTATGAGAAAATAATATACATAAAGTTTTTAGGAAAGACCCTGGCATCTATACACTTTCAATAAGTTATTAAATGCCCATGCAAACTATCACTATCTTTACTTCTTTAGGAGCCCAATTTCATAAAGTTCTGCTTCTAAAACATAACACTCTATTATCCTATTGACTCTTAATTCAAGCCTGGGAATGACTTCTTCCTGTACTGCTAAAGAGTTGTTACTATAACTGTATATGTAAATGGGATTTCCCTTAGGTTTGTGAATAGCCATGAATAGAAAGAAAGGAAAGAAGGAAGGAAGGAAAAAAGAGAGAAAAGAAAACAAAACAAACTATCTTTTGTGAGTTGTCCAAACATTGTTGATATCACTTGATGTTTAGAGAGGACCAGAGAAACTTTAAAGCTTTATTTTCATTTAAAACTGTAGGACTGGAAGTTGTTTCCTTGATGCTTTCTCCATCTCAATTTCTTTTAAAAACACTGAGGGGTTAGGAATGTGGCTTAGTACAATGACTGCATGTCATGTGCAAGATTCTGGGATTGACCCCAGGGTTGCTCTTCTCTGATATAATTACAGGAAATGCTATGATATCATAAAGCATACCTCAACAGAAGCTGGCATTCTTCATAGACGGGTACCTTTTGACTTCTTAAATATGAGCCAATACTCTTAACATCATTAAAAATCATGTTGGGCTGAGACTCAATCTGTGGTAACTGTCCCGAAGTCACTTCCTCAAGCCATTTGAAAAACTTACATTGATTACCTTTTGGCTTATCACATGTATAAAAGAGACGGCCCTAAGCAGGAAGAAGATACAAAGAATTGAAGTGTTCAGTAGTATAGTGCTTACATATTAAAACTTAGTAAAAAAAACCTATTTCTATTGTGTACTGTTTTCTGCACTATACTTGTAAAGCATTTATTAATGTATTCCATGAAATAAACTTTCTTATTAACTTAAACATATATTAAAATTACAAAGTATTACTTTGACATTTATTTCTTCTTCATCAAGAGTATATTATTCTGAGAATAAAACTTATATTCAAGAAGCTAGCATTAAGAGTACTTGTTGCCCCTGCAGAGGACCCAGATTTAGTTTCCAGCAACCACATGACAGTTCATAATCACCTGTAATTCCAGATCTAGAAGATCCAGCATCTCTCCTGGCCTCTAAGTATGTATGAAGTGAACACATACATATGTAGGCATTCACACATACACATTAAATAAAAATAAATAAATGTAATTTTTAAATGTATTTAAGGGGCTAGAAAGATGGCTCAGTGATTAAGAGGACCTGGATTCAATTCCCAGCACCCTTCACAACTGTCTGTAACTTCAGTTCCAGTGCATCTGACACCCTCACACAGACATACATGCAGGCAAAACACTAGTGTGCATTTTTTAAAAAATGTATTTGAAAATTAGCAAGAAATTATAATTTATTGTTCCCTAGTTAAATGTTCACTAGACAACTTGAAATCTACCAGAAACAACTACTAGCAATATTTGTGTATTTCTTTCTACATACTCATTCATACACACACACAGGTTTTCTTAAAACAAAGTTCACCAAATGATGTATTTTACACTCTGCAACTTAACCCTTTTAACAAACAGCATAGCATGAACATGCAAACATGCCATCAAATAATCTTGAAAACAACACACAAAGATGTTGGTGGCCATGTATTTTGATCTATGGTCATGCTATTATTTATGAATACTTCCTTTTGACTTTTTAAGGTCAAGCTTATATATCTGACTAATGATGCATACAGATAGTGAAATTATTTTATTGCTATTATAGGCAAAAGCAGTTGTGCAAATGAGTCAAAGCTATCAACATATTACTAACCCTTTTTGTGGTATTAGGAATACACATTAGGTCAGCATGGTTTTCTACTCGATTGGCCTTGCCTAGTGCTGGTACAGGAGCTTTCAACCTTCACTTCTTTCTGTCTCATTTCAGCATTTTCTAGACCCTCAGGCAGAAGATTCCATTTCTCAGTGCTGACACTGTAGCTTAGTCACATTCTTCCTACTTTATATGTGTAATTTTCTTCACTATATCTGTTTCTATTCACTACTGTGCAGTAGGTTCCTAAAAAGTTTGAAAGCTAACTTTAATTCATAGTTTTGTATCCTGGAACACAGATCATTTATTTCATTAAAAAGTACTGATTATTGTGTTTATGATTATTATTATATGTTATTACTATGACTATGATGCTTATGATTATTAACACCACAAAGAAAACTCATGTCTCAGTGTCCAAGTACCTAAACTATGTATAAGGCAGTGTGGGGAGGGAGCGGAAGCAATACCTTATTTGGACCTTCTTTTTTAACCATGACAAGTTTGGCAGGTTGATTATGGTGGCAGGATGGTGAATTATTTTTTCCGCTTTTCATCATCTCTCCTTTTGATGATGTATAAAAGGGTATGTCAACTTTGGAAAGTGCTTTGTACAGTCTCTGTGCCAATTCAAACAGCAATATATTCAGATGCTCTACCAAAAAGAAAAAAAAAAGCTGAAAATTAAATACAAAATTATTTTATATTTATATCAAATGTTGTTTATTAGTTAATTTGAAAATAGCCTTTTAGCAGTCAACTGTAACATAATACTATAACATCCATTAATTTAAAGATTTATCTTTACTTTATGTTTGTGAGTGCCTGCATGCATGTAAGCACACCAATGTGTGCAGTAGCACCAAGATCAAAAGCCATTTGCTGGATCCCCTGGAGCCAGAGCTACAGATGGTTGTGAACATCCATGTGGTTGTCAGTAAGTGAATCTGGGCTCTCTGTAAGAGGAATGAGCACTCTTAACTACTGAGCCAGCACTCCCAACTCCCTAACATCCCTTTTGTACTTTAACAGTGTCTCAATTTTGCCAAAATGGAACAAAAACAAGACAAAACAAACAAAACAAGCCAGTTTCACAGCCATCCAAATAATGTATCCAAGGCAAAATGGAACTATATTAAGTCCTTGTCTATCAGACTCTTTTATACTCACTCTGAAAGTCATCCATACTTTTTATTATTATTGCATTTTAACTATATGTATTAATTTCACTATACAGTTTATTTATGTTCATATATGTGTGTCCATGTATAGGTTTATGCACATGATTGCATAAGGAGGCCAGAAGAGTGCTGGCTCCCCTGGAGTCAGAGTTACTAGTAGATATAAACCATTTAATTGTGAGTGTCTGGAATGAAAGTCAGATCTTCTGGAAGAGCATAAAGCACATTTAATAGCTGAGCCATCTCTGTAGCCCCTCACTGTAATATTCCAATACATATAAATATTGTGCTTTTTTTTTTTTTTTTTTTTTTTTGGTTTTTCAAGACAGGGTTTCTCTGTGTAGCTCGGGCTGTCCTGGAACTCACTCTGTAGACCAGGCTGGCCTCGAACTCAGAAATCCGCCTGCCTCTGCCTCCCAAGTGCTAGGATTAAAGGCGTGCGCCACCACCGCCCGGCGATATTGTGCTTTTAGCAACCACATCATTTATTTATTTACTTTATTTTAACTTTTGTTTTTGAGACAGGTTTACTATGTCTCAAACTCTCAATCTCCTGCAGCCTCCAATGAGCTAGGATAACAGGCAGGCACCACCACAACTTATAACATTTCAAAAGGCAAGTTTTGTTCTTTCACCTCAAAACATTCAGACCTAATTATGTATCATACTTAAAAGTTTCCATTTAAATGTAAGGGGCTCATTTACTTCTATTTTAATAAATAAAAGTTAGAATTTAAAAAATATTGCAATTTCCCTCTTTTAAAGCTCAATTTTGATCTGACATTAGAATAAAGTTATTGATGGGTTCTAGAGTAAACACATGCAGAACAAATCTCTAGAGGTAACTTTACTATGAAAACCTATACAACATTATGCATTTCTGTAGTTCTAATACTCATACCAAGCAATCTCAGAATAAAAACATAACAGCCATACCTATGATGGAAGATGTAAAGATCTGCCTATAGTGGGCAGGAGACTGGAAAACAGCTGGTATGTGAACTTGCCTTTGAGGAAGATATGCTGATATTATTTTCTCTCCATTTGGGAAGCATAAATCAGAATTATTTATCTCCTGAAATAGAATGATTCAACCTATTATAAGCCCCCCAAAAAAATCACTGTTTAACTAATAAATTGTTTTTCATATACACTGAAAAATACTAATTGCACTTTTGATTTTTAGAATCCATAAGAGGTGTTTTATGGTCTAAAATAAGAAACCAGACAGAGCCCTGTTGGGAGCTGACTCTTAGCCGAAAGCGGCTATCATCTTTACAGCCATCTCGAGCCATATACCCTGACAGGAGACTTGTTTTCAACAGCCCGCAACAGCTGAGCACACTCTGATAAACATCTTTTTTTTTTTTCCCTGATAAACATCTTGTTTTGCTGTTTAGTGCTGCCAGCAGCTAGGTGTATGTGGTCTCCATGCTGCTAGGCGCATGACATAGTGCCTTCAGCTGAGCTTGCCCATGAGGGCAAGACATGTGATAAAAGGTATAAATACCCAAGATTTCCTTTCAATAAATGAGACTTGATCAGATTCTGTCTTGTCTCCATTTTTCGTGTCTCTCGCCCGTCCATCCCCACTCCCTCTCTTGCTAGACCCTGACTTTCGGACAAGAGCAGCAGAACGGGCTGTTACAGAGCCCAAATGACAGGACACTTTTATTCTTAACTCTTTCCACTGGCCTCCTAATATGATTTTGAATATGTTTTGCTCCAAGTGGATCACATGATATTTCTATTTCCATCATGAGTATAATGATTCATAGTAAATCTGTAATAGATGTATGTGACTTATCTTTAATAATTCAATCAGCAAGATTGATTTGACAGTCAAAAATAAAAACAATCACAATGAGATCAGTACCGGAAGTCATAGCAGAAAGAGAAATAAGAACTAAAATTTATTAAATACCTTTTATATGGCCAGTACTGTACCAGAGACTTTCAAATATATAATTCAGTATTCATAACTACTGATCAAAAAGTAAACTGTTTCCGAGCTATTTTGCTTATTCTTCTGTTGGAATCCACACAGTAACTCAGGGTGAAAACGCACACGAGAAAAGCTCACCTGTAGATCTTTGACTCTGCAGTTACTGCTGGCAGAGCTTCCTAACACAGTCTGAAGTTCCTCAGTCTTGGAAGTCTGATTTAAATTCAGAGAAAGAACTTTCTTTCTGGAAACCACATCTTGACTGCTAAAATCCTGCTGCTGTTGACAGAGCATGCCTTTTATCATCTGCAAGTGCACACGGTCTACAGAACCTTCACTCTCACTTGTATGGCTAAAATGGAAGCCACAGACAGCCTCAGCAAAGAGACCCTCTGTCACCTCACTGGCAAGTCTGTCTGGAGCAGTTGAGTTGCACTGAGATGGGTTTTGATATTTCAGCCACTTGCTTTGAGTAGAACTCTTAGGAAGCAGTGAAACATCTCCTGGGGTCCCACGCTGATCCTCAAGTCCAAGGTCAAATGAAAGGCCCGATTCTCCACACAGGTTCAACATGGAAGAGCCAGAAGGCCCTCGTGAGTCATCGTCTGTCATGAGTGAGCACGGATCTAAGACTGCGGGCCCGTCATCAGGTGCCAAAGTGACAGAAGGCGCTGAGGCTCCACTTACAAATGGAAACCTTCGGAAGTTCTGACTGTCCTGAAAACCAATGTGTTTCAATCCTGAAAGACAACATAAGGCTCATTTAATACCAATGCTCACCCAATCACACCAGGCTCTAGAAAACAGTAGGTACAGGCAAGAGCAGAAGGGTCTGACTTTCTGTGTAAAATGGAAAATAATGTAAGTCTCTTGCTCCCTCACAAAGTAAATGCTTTATTATCAAAATCTAAAGATTCAAAATTTAATTTATGAATTTGAAGACTCTTGTAAGGCTAACAAATATAAGTCCTTCTCTTTCCTTCTACTGAGTTAGATATCTTTAATTTAATTACTCATTATATTTATAGAACATCTAAGTTTTCAAAGCATTCAAATCTAAGAAAAGCCGTATCATCCCCATTTTACAGATGAGGCAACAAAGGTCCAGAGTGCAGTTTGTACCAAGTGGCAGTCAAAGAAAACATGGAGTGAGTTCGTATCTATTCACATTCCTTCTGCAAAGTCCATAGCTCACTTAATATGATGTCACTATAACTACTTTTATTATATTTATGAATTAGACTTTTCACAACAAAAAGATTTTTAGCTTTATTTGTAAAATTAGCACATAGATGGGATAGTGAGTTTTTGTCTAAATGAGGTTTATAATTCCTTCTTTCTTTCACCAGCTATTGGAACAGAGAAACTGCTGAAAAAGTCAAAAGTAGTAAGTGTTTATTTGATACATTAATGAATCAGCAAAACTGCATAGGAATGATATATTACTAAAGTTTTATCTAAAAATATTATAGATTCTCGCTTATTTGACAGTCTATTTCATAGGCAATAACTTTGGATGATCACTTGGGTAGTACGGCAGTGAGTCAAAGAATATTCTTTGGTGAAGTGTTAGGTTATCATCCAAAACTGAATTAAGAAATAGTGATGGAAATAAAACTCTATTACAGAGCTAAGACTCATCCCTGTGAAACCCCTTCCACTCCACAGTCACTTGATTGGTTCAGAGGATGCTCTCCTACCACATAACTCCTCCCTTGCCCCAAGTAGTCCAAGCTAGCCTTCAAGTACTGATCCTCCTGCTTTGTCTCTTGAGTGCTGGGATTACAAGAATCCTACCTCATACCCACCCCATTCACACCTCCTCCTACCATGACCCCCTCCCCCCTTTTATTTTTGGTTTTTCGAGACAGGGTTTCTCTGTGTAGCCCTGGCTGTCCTGGAACTCACTCTGTAGACCAGGCTGGCCTCAAACTCAGAAATCCACCTGCCTCTGCCTCCCAAGTGCTGGGATTAAAGGCGTGTGCTACCATTGCCCTTCCTTCCTTCCTTCCTTCCTTTACTTCCTTCCTTCCTTTCTTTCTTCCCTCCCTCCCTCCTTTCTTTCCTTCTTTCTCTCTCTTCTTTCTTTCTTTTTGACCTTTTCAGACACAACCATGAAGCCATCTCTAGCTTAACTACTGATTTGCATTAAATTATTTCTTTTTTATATTAATCATCTACTCACAACCAAGAAAACATCAATCTACTTAACTTCAGATTAAGAGAAAAATACATTAATGAAATTATCAGAAACAGAAGTTAGTGGGAAGAGATCCTATTGAGTAAAATATTTTTCAAAAAGCAGAAAAGTCAAAATGGCCTTAGAGCAATGCTGGAGATGAGCAGTCACTGAGGAGTTCCTGACACTGAGAGCAGCCCGAAGCAGAGCTGAGGAGGTTACACTGAGGTCAATGACTGGTACTGATGAGACATTTGCTGAGTCACTTCACTGAAGAAGGATAGTAAGAGAAGCCGAGTGTTGGCGTTTTAGCTGCAAGAAGTACTATGACAGTGGACAACGGTAGGCAGGGACACTTTCAGAGGGAGTGAAGAGACAGCCCAGAAGGAAGCAAGAACTAGAGAGGAAGATGCATTTGGAACAGCATCCATGACAGAAAAAGTCCAAGGGAAGAGACAGTGGGTTCCCTGACACTCATAGCCCAGTACTCTCTCACAGATAATGGCTGAGAAAGTGAAGATCACCAGGGAATGTTCTTGTTTTCAGAGATTCCTCAGAGAACTCAAGCACAGAGTCTTCATTTCTTGTGTTGAAAGAAAAAGTAGGTGCAGGGCTCAATGCAGAGATCTTTTGTTCTGGAGAAATCACCTGTCCAGAAAAAAGAAAATCACTAACTAAAATGTTTTTATGCGTCTTTGTCTATGAGTTTAAATTCTAGTAACCTCCAGAAGTAACTATTCTAAGCACATTGGGAACAAAGAATTATAAAATTTTACTATAAAATTTTCACAGAATGGACGAGAAAGGAAAAAACTTATTAAACTAAACAATACTTTTAAGTACAGAAGATAAAGATAGGGATTATTGTGAAATGGGTGGCATTCTGATTTGGACTGACTCCATTATGAAGACTTAGTTTTCAAGGTAAATTTCCATTCTAAGGGGTTCAATCCAAGTCCCATCTCATGTATGCACCTGTGCAAACTATATATTGAGTATACCCAGCATACTCAAGGTCTCAACAGTTTTCTCTTATATTTTGGATTTAGGGTTATTCATAGTTGACATACACATTTCAAGATATTCCTTCCAAATGCAGGGACTTTTAACATTTACTCAGATCTGAACAACCATATAATTAATTCACTGCTATTCTCACTAAAACAGCATTTTAGTTATGCTGCAGCTTTCCCTCGAAATCAAAACCTAATGACAGTCACACTCAATACTGTCCTAATTTGCCTTTTATTGCTAAACACCATGACCAAAAGCAACTTGGGAGAGGAAATAGTTTATTTCAGCTTACACTTCCAGATCACAGTCCATTCCTGATAGAATTTGGGACAGAAACTCGAAGAACTGGATCAGAAACCATAAAGGAACAATCCTTACTGGCTTGCTGGCTCTTACACAGGTTAGGTAGGCCTGCCCAGGGATGGCACCACCCACATCAATCAACAATCTCATCTGAGTAATTTCTCAATTGAGGTTCCCTCTTCTCAGGTGACTCCAGGCTTTGTCAAGTCCACAATAAAGAAATCAGGTGTAGTGTCACATGCCCTTAATCTCAGCATTCTGGAGAAAGAATAGGCAGACCTCTGTGACTTCAGGGTCAACTTGGTCAGCACAGTAAGTAGCAGGCCAGACAGCTATGCAGAGAGACCCTGATTCAAAAAAAAATAAATAAATAAACAAAACAAGGGGCTGGAGAGATAGCTTAGCAACTAAAAGCTGTGTCTGCTCTTCAACTCCTAACATTGATATGGCAGCTCACATCTGTACCTCCAGATTCAGAGGATCCAATGCCCTCTTCTAGCTTCCCTGGGCACCAGACATGCAAGTGATGCAAACATGCATGCAGGCAAATACCCATACACATAAAATTAAAAACTAAGGAAAAAGAAGAAATACTTAAGCATCACACCCATTCTCCTAGTACATCTCCACACTGGCCAATGTTGTTTCACTGATCCAAACCCTCTAACGGACCCTGTCTCTTAGTGTCCATGACAGCTGTGTGACATCGTACATGGCCCTGCCTGCCCAGGCCTGCTGTCTGCTCCCTGACCTCACTTCTGCACTTCCCTTGGACCTCACTCACTCTTCCTCACTCTTCTACAAATTGCTAACAGTCTCTTGCCACACATTCCTTTTCCCTAGGTACTGGCAAGGCATTTTCATCTCTACTCCAGTGCTGCATTATCAGAGAAGGCTGGCTTTACCTATCTAGAACATCTGGACTAGCCCACCGTACCTCCACCTCACATATGCTTACTGAGACCACCTGAGCCTTCCGAGTACTATGTATTTTTCTGTGTGTTGTGTCTCACTTCATTAGCATGTAAGTTCTGTGAGGTCAAGAATTTGCCTCTTTTATTCACAGTCCTATTTTGATAGAATAGACAGTTGGTTGTTGCTAGTGAAAAGTCTCTTTGTGGGGAAAAGAAGAAAGAATATCTGTTTACAGCCTGGCGAACAACTCAGTGGTAGAGCATTTGCCCAGGGAGTGTGAAGTCCTGATTTGATTATCATCCCTGTTTTGGGGTTGCTGTGGGGGAGGGGTAGGTAATTAACAAACACATACTTTTTAGGAGTTAGCCATAGATCTATTTTCCTACCATTCATTATTTATACCATTCACTATTCCATTGTAACTGCTCTTGCCAAGGTCACCAATGATCTCCAGGTAACTGATGAAATGGGATATATTTTCATATTCCTTTTATTGGAGGGCTGAGTAATAACTGACTCCATTCTGGAGAAGATATGATACAAAAGCAAGGGGTAATAAAAAGAAAAATTAGTAAAATTAGTTCTAAGAAACTAAGAACTTTCTTCATAGAAAAAGAAACAATCAATAGAGACCACATAGGAGAACTACAGACAAAGTGTTCATCTGACAAGAGACTGTAAGATAGAAACAATCAATAGAGACCACATACAGAATAGGAGAACTACAGGCAAAGAACTCATCTGAGAAGAGACTGTAAGAGAAAAGTCAGACAGCCCAGCACCCAAACGATTGGATTTTACAGTGACAAATGGCACTGGGGGTATAACTCAGGGTAGAGAGCTTGCCTAGTACGTACAAAGCAAGGGTTCAGTTTCAACGGGAACAACATACAAGGTAAATGATCACTGGGGCTGCTTACCTGCCTTTATTCCTTCTCTCCCTACCTCTCTCTTTCCTTTGAGAATCTATACCCCATGTACACTGCTATGCAAAGCCCAATTTTTGTCTTTTCTTTCTTTTTCTTTTTTGATAATGTCTCTCTCTGGCCTAAAACTTCTTATTTAGCCAGACTAGTCTTAAATTCTAAATATAGGTTTCTACAAACAATAATACAAATGTTGTATATTGGATAACAAATGGCTAATAGATATAGAAAATGAGACTCACTATCATTTGTCAACAGAAAACATAAATCAAAACCATAACAAAAAATTATCCTACTCTAACAAGAATAACCTGCATATAAAATATTTTTAAATTATAGTTAGAAATTAGAGCTGTGCATGTTAGCTCACTCATGCCTGTAATTCCAGCAGTCTGTAGGATGAAGCAAGAGAATTATTAAATATTTCAGGCCAGCTTGGACTACATGTAAGTTCCAGACCAACCTGATTACTACTACACTGTCTTAAAAATCAAAAAAACAGGGTGAAGAGATGGCTCAATGGTTAAGAGTACTTGCTCTTTAACAGTATGGACTGAAGTTCAGATTTCAGTATTTATGTTAGCAGAACAGCCTACAAACAATTAAAAGCCCTCTTCTTGCCTTTCTATAAGCACCAGCATTCCGGGCAGTGGTGGCCCACGCCTTTAATCCCAGCACTTGGGAGGCAGAGGCAGGTGGATTTCTGAGTTCGAGGCCAGCCTGGTCTACAGAATGAGTTCCAGGACAGCCCGGGCTACACAGAGAAACCCTGTCTCGAAAAACCAAAAAAAAAAAAAAAAAAAAAAAAAAAAAAAAGAAGACAGAACAGTGATTACCAGAGTTTGGGACGGGTATTGAGGTATGCAAATAGATACAAGAGATAACATCTAATGTTCTGTAGCACCTTCAGACAACTATGATTAACAACATTAAATTTAATATTTCAAGACACCTAGTAAAATGTCAAGTGTGGGAATACACACCTTTAATTTAAGTCCTCAGGAAGTTTAGGTAGACAGGTCTCTGTGAGTTTAAGACCAGTCCTGTCTATATAGTTTCAGTCTAGCCAGAGGTACGCAGTGAGATCATGCCTCAAAAATGAATGAATGAATGAATGAATGAATGAATGATGATAGAATGAATACTGGATGCTCCCAACACAAATAACTACAAATGTCTGAGGTGACTGCTGATCTCATCAGGATATACTACACACATGTAAGGAAATGTCACACTGATCCTTGCAGTATATACACTCATTATGACAATTAAGAATAGATATAAGCTGGATAGTGGTGATACATGCCTTTAATCTTAGCAGTCAGGAGGCAGAGGCAGGTGGATCCCTGAGTTCCAGGATAGCCTGCTCTACAGAGTGAATTCTAGAACAGCCATGGCTACTCAGAGAAAAAAACCTTGTCTAAAAAACAAAAACAAAAAAAACAAAAAACCAGAAAAAAAATATGTATCATTATAGAAGTTGGAGAGATGGCTTAACAGTAAAGAGCACAGGCTGCTCCTGCAGAGGATCTGTTTCAATTCTTCACACCCACATGGTGGGGGACAACCATTGGTAACATCAATTCCAAGGGATCTGTCACCTCTTTCTAGCCTGCTTTGGCACTGTGTGCATGTGATACACAGATGTGCATACATACAACCACACAAGCACACACACACACTAAATAAAAAAGAAGAAAGATACATTTTAAAAAATAAATTATATCTGGGCTTGTAAACACAGGTCTCTAATGTTAGTACTCAAGAGGCTAAGACAGAGCAGAACATGAGGGCCTCCGTGAAGGCGAATGAGTTCAAGTCAGCTAGGCAACTTATGAAGGAAGCCCTGTCTCAAAAGAAAAACTAAACAGGGACAGGATACAGCACAGAGTAGAGCTCCTGCCTAAGCACTGTAAGGCCCTAGGTTCACTCCCCTGTACCACTAGAAAGAAAATTAAGAAAAAGTTCAAGTGAAGACAAAACAGCTCAGGCAAACTGTTTCAAAGCACTGCAAATGAAATTAGTGTCATATACTTAAAGAAGATAAATGCTGAGGCTGGAGAGATGGCTCCTTGGTTAAGAGTATTGACTGCTCCTCCAGAGATCCTGAGTTTAATTCCCAACAACTGCATAGTGGCTCACAACCATCTGTAATAAGATCTGATGTCCTCTTCTGGTGTGTCTGAAGACAGCGACAGTGTACTTATATGAATAAAAGAAATCTTTTTTAAAAATGTTATGATACCTACATTTGCCTCAATTATTTTTCAAGATTTTTATTTTGTGTTTTGTCTGCATGCATGCATACATGGTACCCAAAGAGATTAGAAAAGGAAACTAGAGTTCTGGATGTTAGTAAGCCACCATGTAAGTTCTAGGGAACAGATCTAGGTCTTCTACAAGAGCAACAAATGCTCTTAACTGCCAAGCTGTCTCTCTAGCCCCCACAATAAAGCTTTTAATGTTTCTCTAGTCTAACTGATCAAGCATTGTGTAATGTTTTATTCACTGTTTTTCTTTCTGGTGTTAACAACATAGTGCTCCTTACATCCCAGAACTTGATTAAATACAGAACATATATTAAAGTTCAGAGAACATCATTTGTTAGCAATACATCACATTTATTGAGAGACATTTTCTGTCTTTGGAGGTCTAGTCATTTTGTGACAGACTAAGAATCTATACCCTATGATTATAACTAACATAGAACAATAATTAGAAATACAACAATGAACATGAGAACACAAATCTCTTCCCTCTTTGTTCTCTCTTTTTCTTAACTGCCTAGAACTCTCTACACAGCCCAAGTAGGCCTCAGTCTTAAATATTCCTACTTCAACTTCTCAAGTGCTGGAATTGAGAGCCATCACACAAAACAAGTTTCTTTTTCAATAATTCAAACAGTGGTGAGTATAATTTATAATATAATACTATGAAGAGTAGAAAATAGCATAGACTTGGCAATGCAAAAAAAAAAAAAAAATGCAAGCTGAAGCATGTTGTCTCATATAGTCTGAGCACAGCTACTATGGTTCTTGTCCATCTACCCTTGGACTGCTCTTTTACAAGGGTTTAGGACTGACCTAAGAAAATGATTTGGGATTTTCTAGCCCACAACTCTGCATGCTTTTCTTGAGGCCACACAGGCATTAAAGACTCCAGACAGGAGCGTAGCATAACTGTCATCAGAGGATTCCCCCAGCAGCTGATGGGAACAGATGCAAAACCCACAGCCAAACCTTAGGAAAAGCTTGGGTAATCCTGTGGAAAAATGGGAAGGAATTTTAGGAGCCAGAAGGGGTCAAGGACAACACCAGAAAACCTATAGAATCAACTATCCTGGCCTCATAGGATCCACAGAGACTGAACCACCAACCAGGGAGCAAGCAAGGGACTGACCTAGGCCCTCTATATCTATGTAACAATTGTCTGTTACACATGAACAGGCCTTCATGTGGGACTCCTAACAGTGGGAGCAGGGACTGTCTTTTACACTGTTGCTTGCCTTTGAGACTCTTTGGCTCTACTGGGCTGCCTCTTCTAACCTCAATAAGAGAAGATGCACCTAGACTTACTGCAACTTGATATACCAAGGCTAGTTGATACCCATGGGAGACCTCTCCTTCATGGGGAGGGGAAGGACTGGGAGGGGAGAGGAGGGAGTGAAAACTGTAGTAGGGATAGAAAGTTAATTAATTAATTAATTTTTAAAAAGAAAAAGAAAATGACTTGGGAGGACTGGAGAGATGGCTCAGTGGTTAAGAGCACTGGCTGCAGCTGGGTGGTGGTGGCACACACCTTTAATCCCAGCACTAGGAAGGCAGAAGCAGGCAGATCTTTTGCGTTCAAGGCCAGCCTGGTCTACAGAGTGAGTTCCAGGACAGCCAGGCCTACATAGAGAAGCCCTAACTCTAAAAACAAATTAAAACGGAAAACAAACAAACAAAGCACTGGCTGCTTTTCCAGAGGTCTTGAGTTTAATTCCCAGCAACCACATGGTAGCTCATAATCATGTATAATGGGATCTGATTCGATCTTCTAGTACGCATAAAGACAGGGCATTCATAAACATAAAATACATGAGTAAAAAAATAAAAGAAAGTTGACCTCTGACCTCTACATGTGTGCCAAATATGTGCACATATGTACATATACACACCACATAAACATACACACAAAATAAACAAATAAATGCAGAAAATTTTAAAAAGAAAGAAACAAACAAAAAAAGAAAGAGGAAATGACCTGATGAAATGCAACTATAAGAATGACTTTTACCTGCCAGAAGTCCGTCTGCACACGAGTACTAGGCAACTCTGGAGTCCAAGGATCGTTCAGGAAGTTTTCATATTCAACGCTATCTGGAAACTGACTGCATCCTAGCTGTAAGCTGTGCCCTCTGACCATTACAGCACTAGTAGCAGATCCTTTCACCTGATGTCCTTGAAACTCAACAGGCTATAGGTAAATTATTGAAAATAAGAATATCATAAGTATATGACATATATATTCATAACGTATATATAGAGAAATGCTCCTTATTGTATACTAATGTATCGTAAACCCTTTGAGTGCACAGACCTTTTCACTTCATCTAAGCATCACCGCCATTTAACACAGTGCCTGTCACACAGAAAGCAATGAATAAACACAAAATGAAAAAGCGGGAAGAGAAGAAATGAAGCAGGACTCTGCCTGAGGTCTGCATTCAGACGTCATTCACTATGACGTGAACGTCATAGAGCGTGGGGTCTCTGCAACCCTTTACCTGAGTCTCCTGCTCTGAAGAGTGTGATGGCAATGCTCATGTTCTCCCTCACGGCCTTCCCTCTGTGCTTTACTTTCAGGTTTCAAATGGCTTTCTCTGCTGCCCCCTTGAGGATTCTAGCATTTTTACGCCACACAGGGTAACAATGCTCAACCAAGATATGGGAAAATCAAATAGTTAAAAGGCCAAAGAATTTTTTTCTAATGGATGAATTAACAAAAGGACAGCTATTTGTATTCTCAATCTTCTGTTACTTAAGAATAAAGATCCTAAAGCTCATCTGAAAGGAAAATTAAACCTAAATGCTTTTTCATACTGAATTCCAGTTGAAAAAAATATTTTGTATTGCTGGGGATGGAAGTCAGATACTTATACAAGTGAGGCAAGTGCTCTGTCATTTAGCCATGATCCCAGCCTGAAATTATTCTTCTAAATTTAAAAACATGCATTTCAATAACAATAAATCGTGACTTTAATATTCTCCCTACATTTGCTTTATTGAAGGGAATCTTCAAACATGCCTTACTCTGTGCTACCGTGTAGTTCTCTTCTAGTGGTAGAATGGGGATTTTAGGAACACAATGATAATTTACAAACTCAATCATATACATGCTGTTAATTTTTCAAACATTTTAATTTTGTATACAATGTTTCACCTGCATGCATGTCTGTGTACTACATGTGTACAGGGCCCATGGAAGCCAGAAGACAGTCAGATCCCCTGGAACTAGAATTACAGGAGACTTTTAGCTACCAGGACTCAAACCCAGGTCCTTTGAAAGAACAGCCAGTGCTCCTAACTGTCCCTTGCCTGCCAATTTTCGGTGTAGACTAGGTAGCACTACTTGACTATTTCTATATATTTAGTCAGAAACAGAGCAGTATAGAAATGGCAGAGTAGAACACATGGCGAAGCTGTGAAGATACTCATTTGTTCACTACAGAGCATGTGTTTGCTATACTCTCTCTGGCTTTGTGGCCAGCCTCTAGAGCCTATTTTCATACTATTAAAGTGGACCAGTAACACAGGAAATAAGATGCAATGGGGACAGATGAAGCATTTCTTTTCTCTCAAAGCTATGTGCTAGAAAGGGAAGTACCGGGAGAACTGCCCCACCGACAATGCTGAGAGTGTCTCCACTGACAAACATTAATCTTGATGATTGAGTTAAGAACTTTAACGCATCCTAATTAGTACAGTTATTTCTGAAATTGCTATCATTGTTCCCAAATAGACAAACAAGGATCTCTAGAATGCTGGGGTAAAGTCACAGGAGGCTCCACAGAATGAATCAGCAACACACATCTCTGGACACGAAAGTAGCTAACTCAAGAGCAATTTCAACATCTGACCCAGTATCTTCTTTCAATGACATCATGTCTCTTTCTTTCTTTTTTAATTTATTTATTTTTTTAATTTATTTAGTTATTTAAATCACATCATAATTTACTTATTTACACGGGGGTTATAAACACAAAAAGGCAGGGTGTGGGGAAGGGGATGACACCGGAGCATAGGTGTTCAGGGGAGTACAGATACCTTTCAGAACAGGGTATCAGCTGGGTGAAGGTTCAGGGGACAGGTCACTATGACTCTGCCTATGATTCACTTGTCCTTATCTAAGTTGGTACTGTCCACTGAGGCTGCCTATTTATAAGACCTATGACTACTCAGGCTGGTAAATTTCCACAGAAGCCGCCTGTTTACAATAGCTTATACCCATCTGTTTCAGTGTTTTTCCACAGAGACCCAAGACTTGGTGTTAGCATGCATGTATGTCAGGACTATTGCTGATTTTAGGCCTATCATGTCTCTTATTGTTTTGAGATTTTTAATTTTTAAAAATTATGTAATTTCATGTGTATAGATGTTTTGTCTGCATGTATGTCTATATGGCATGTGTGTTCCTGATTCCTTTGGAGGCCAGGAGAGAGCATAGGCTCTCCTGGAACTGGAGTCACATCCAGTTGTAGTTTTGAGACAATGTCACACCATGTAGCAATGGCTGCCCTAACTCACTATGTAGATCACGCAGGCCTCACCGCAAATACACAGCAATTCTACAGCTTACTGCCAGCCAACATCAGGTTTCAGATGGAGCTTGGGTTTTAGAAATTACAAATTGTTAATTCAGACAATTGCAACTATCATGAGAAAAATGAATATGGCACAAGAAACAGAAAGATGTCACTCCCTCTCCCTGAGGTTCCAGGTGCTGTATAGTACCTGCTGAGGCATAAGCTGCATTCACAGTTTTGCTAACTTGATAATAAATTCTAAGTTACTAGGACACACATACTTACCATCACTCAATGCTAGTATTCAACAAATAGACTCTTATACATTTCTTTGGGCCAAGAAATGAAGTTTAAAAAAACAACTCAAGAGCCAGGCAGTGGTGGAGCATGCCTTTAATCCCAGTACTTGGGAGGCAGAGGCAGGTTGATTTCTGAGTTCCAGGCCAGCCTGGTTTACAGAGTGAGTTCCAGGTCAGCCAGGGCTACACAGAGAAACCCTGTCTCAACAAAACAAAATAAAACAAAACAAAAAAAAAAACAACTCAATTGTGAGGGGAGTCATGAATCAAGAGTTTGGGACCTTCTGTATTGCTACAATTTTAATATAAATTATAGAACACTATTGTACTGGTTAGTTTTTTATCAACTTACATAGGCTAGAGTCAGAGGAGGGAGTCTCAATTGAGAAAAATACTCTATAAGACTGGACTGTAACAAACTTGTTCCTAATTAGTAGTTGATAAGAGAGGGCCTAGCCTATTGTGCTTTGGAGAGAATTGTGGAAAGACTTTGGAACTTTGAGCTGGATAAGTTTAACATTGTTCCAAGTGTTCAAAGCTCAGTAGGCTGTGCTATAGAAGCTTGAAAAAATAGAATGTTGAGAGCAATGTAAACAATAGAGGTCTGGCTTGTGAAGTTTCAGAGGGAAGCAAAGACTCTACGCAGCCATTTGTGTGAAGAAACTGGTGTCTTGGTGAGCTGGAACTGAAGTCAGCTGTGATTAACAAAAGACCAGACCCACTAAAACAAAACCTTTGCTTTGCTGGGACAATGGGTGCTGATCAGCTGTGGCTCAAGAATCAGCTGTGTAGAAGAAGAGGCCAGCATCACAGGTGAAATCTGGGAAGTGTTTCCTCAGAGTCAGCACACAAAAGCTGTGTCCCAGAGGTGGCCAAAATTGTACCTTGTGCTGGCAGCTTAATTTGGTAGTGTAAGAATCACCTAAGTGGTAGGTTTTCAAGGCATGAAGAGGTCACAAAGAACAGACTTGCACTTTGAAAGGCCAGGAGAGGTCAATGGTAAAGATGCAGCCTCATTAGCAGTTGAAGGGCCAAGATTAAAGGGGTCATGCAAAGGAGTTGAGGCTTGGCACCATGAAGAGGGCCTATGTGAGGATATTGGTGAAAGTGCAGCCCAGTTTGAACAAGAGATCCTAGCACTTTGGAGATGCCAGTATTATGGGATAGCCACCAAGAACAACAACAGATATAAGGTGAAGTCCACCTGAGCCCAGAAGACAAGCTTTGTGTGCTGCAGAGGGTGGAGTCTGAGAAGCAACCCGGGTCCCTTGGAGGAATCTAGATCATGAGTGAATCCCAGATATTGGACACTGAATTATTTACACAGTTGGGGTTTTGCTTTGCTTTGCTTGTGACTGTGTTCTGGTTCTTATAAGCTGAAATAACCACTTTCATCCCCAATTGCTTTTGGTCATGGTATTTCATCACAGCAATAGTAACCCTAAATAAGACAATTCTTATCAACTATATGACATGAATGATGCCTAAATGAATAAATAACAGAATAGGGGCAGAAGAGGAGACAGTAGTGACAAAGTATCATCAAGTTTATGCACTGTGCATATGAAACTCTCAGTATTTTCTACCCAAGAACACAGTGGTTAGGATCCACACATATGTACCTGCTGAGCAGCCCGATGCTCATGAGGACAGTCTAGCAGAGCATGTGACACTACTGTGGCAGGTGATGTCCTGGCTGCAACGAAAGAATTAACCAGTCTTATTTATCATATGTATCATAGTATTTTGCAAAAATACATTTCCTTCTAAACTGAAGTAATACACTTTAAAAAGTAATGTCTTGATAATCATTTAATCTGGAGTATGAGTAAAGACGCAGTGTACTATTCTGTACATTCTTAAGGTAAAAATTCAACATATTTCAAATGAAAACATTACTAGTTACTTTTTATTTAAAAAATTAAGACCTTATGTGGGTGCGTGCCTTTAATCCCAGTACTCAGAAAGCGGAGGCAGATAGATTGTAGATTCAAGGCCAGCCTAGTTTACAGTGAATTCCAGCTCAGGGCTATTTGGAGAGACTCTGTCTCAAGTAGATACATTAGTCAGATTTCTTTATTTTGCACAAATATTTGTCTACACATACATATGTGCACTATGTGCATGTTGGGTGCCTACAGAGGCCAGAAGGGGATGCTTAGACCCAGATCTGGATCCTCTGCATAAGCAGAAAGTTCTTACCTGCTGAGCCATCTCTCCAATTCCCTTACTGATCTTAATGGGGATATGTTTTTTTTTTGCATTTCTTAGCAACCTATTTTAAAAAATAATATATTCTAAACCAATAATCACCTGCAATACACATGTTAAAAATGAAGTTCTGCCTAATTATTGAGAACAAGAAAGCTAATAAAATTATTACACTATTGCTATTCAAAACCACGGGGGGGGGTGTGCAAGGAGCCTCACTCGATCCAAACCCATCCTAAATTCATCTGACCTGTAACACAGTATGTAGACCAGAGATGTTCTGCCAAGAGTATTGAAATTAATCACTGGGGACATAGCAGTGAAGAGATGTTCTAGAAAGGTCACTCCTAGAAGTAACCCTGAACTGAGACCTAACACAAAGCTAGGCTATAGTACAGAAGCAGGTGTGAGAAAGCAGGAGGGTATGAGGCTGACAAGGTAGCAGACCAGCAGCAGAGCACAATCCCAACAAGACAACACTCTGCCTTACTTAATGTTGTACATACATATTGATACCTTTTTCAGTCAATTTAGTACCAAAATGTTCATAATTTTGTGATTTTACTGATGATTTCACTATTTTAAAGTCCCCTAGAGTTTGTGATATCTTGTATTCTTAAGGAGTAAGAGTTGTGATGGCGCTGGGCGGTGGTGGCACACGCCTTTAATCCCAGCACTTGGGAGGCAGAGGCAGGCGGATTTCTGAGTTCCAGGCCAGCCTGGTCTACAGAGTGAGTTCCAGGACAGCCAGGGCTACACAGAGAAACCCTGTAAAAAAAAAAAAAAAAAAAAGAGTTGTGATGGCTCCTGCAGAGAAAATACATAGGGACAGGGACTGTTTTCATTAGCACTGTTGACTTTTGAGTTCAACATTAATAAACAAAAAATTTTTAATAAAGTGGTCTTTAAGTGAAGATATAATTATGTTACTGAGTAGATGAAAATGTTCTGGCCAGAGACGTGCAAGAAGTCAGACATGCATATCTCATGTGACCAGTGATTCTATAGTTGGTGTTTAAGCTCATCACAGAACAGAATGACCTCAACATTGTACAGCAACTGTAATCTTCTCTTCCAATTTGATGAAATAATCATTTTCTCAAAATAAAATGCTGTATTTCCCATATTTTCATATTATAATGCTATGCTCTTATTTTGGTTCATAAACCAGTTATATCCACTCATTTTTATTATTAAGATTTTCATTTTTTTAGAAAATAAACTAATGGGCTGGAGAGATGGTTCAGCAGTTAAGAGCACTGACTGCTCTTCCAAAGGTCCTGAGTTCAATTCCCAGCAACCACATGATGGCTCACAATCATCCATGAGATTTCATGCCCTCTTCTGGTACACAAGTGTACATGCAGATATATATTAAATAAATAAATCTTAAAAAAAAAAAAAAAAAAAAAAAAGGAAACTACTATCAAACTTAACCACATTTCAAAGAAGTTTAGAATGTATAGAAATTTACCCGTATATTTTTAGCAAAAATTACTTGAGATATTCATTTAAGAATTTAATTCTAACAATGAGTATCACAGTGTTGTTCATTTACCTTCATAGATTACAGAGCATTCTGAGCCATACAGCAGGGTATACAGCTATACAGCAAGATGCTATCTTAAAACACACATACACATATAAATCAGGCGGGGGTGCAGAACTTTTTTATTATTTTGTGTATGAGTGTTTTGCCTTGTATGTCTGCAGCAGACATGCTGGTGCTAAAGGAGGTGATGAACCTCTATGTGTGCTAGGAATTGAACCCAGGTCCTTTGCAACAACAAATGCTCTTAACCACTGAGTCAACTCTCCAGCCTGTGGTACACACCTTTAATCCTAGTACTCAGGAGGCAGGGCAGTCAGATCTCTGATTTTAAGCCAGCCTGGTCTACAGAACAAGTTCTAGAATAGCCCAGGCTATATAGAGAAACTGTTTGAAAAGAAAGCAAAGAAAAAAGATATCATAAAGGATTAATATTGCCAATACATAAGAAAATGATTGTAAGTCAAGAATAAAAAGACCAACTCTCATTTTAAAAACAGGAAATGGATGAAGAGTTCACGAAATCATGAAAATGGCAGAATTATAAAATCTAAGAGGCCCTCAATTTCATTTACTAAAATGACTCAGGAAGGACTTGTGAACTTTACAAAGCTGATAGTTTTTTGCAGTAACATTGCTGAGATAATTTGGCGATGATGAGAGATGCGTTGTGGGATTTCAGGAGTAAAATATACTCACATTTTGAGTTAGGACCCTTTTAGACTGTGAGAATAAAGAAACACTACAGAAGGGAGCAGAGGGCACTCTTGTACTGCACTCTTGGGATGGGGATGTAGTCATGTAAAGGGCAAGCTTAACCTGAACATATCCTTGCTTATACCTGTCACTGTGCGATCTGAATATGCAAAGGTCATTTCAGGAAAGACACCATAGAGACTGGTTAATGTTAAATAGACTGAGGAACTGTGGTACAAAGACTTAGTCGTCACTATATAATCCTCTATTAGCGTTGTCATTACCTAATATATGGATTACACCATATAATCTCCAGCCCCATTTATTGAGAGAGGGTCTCACATAGCCCAGGTTGGCCTCAAACTAAGGAGACAGTTGCAGATAATTTTGAACTTTCCTAATACTGTCTCTACTTCTCAAGTGCTGAGATTACAGGCATGAACCACCACATGTGTAACTCTCTAAATAGCAGACAGAAAGAATCTTCCCTTCCTTCGAGCTACAAAGGGAACAATCAAAAAAAAAGAGACAAATGCCTCTAACCTTTAGGACTGGCATCTGGGTCTCCACTGTGCTGAACCTCCTGTGGAAAGGCATGCTTTTTCTTCAGTTGTGCCAAGTTTCCTAAAGCTTTGCTATGCTCAGACTGGGATTTTAAAAGGGACATGTTATTTATTACTTCAGAAAGTTCTGAAGAATTTTTAGAAGTAGCCCAGGATAGTTGGTTTTTCTGTGTAGTTTCCACTTCTAAATGATCACACGGCAAACTTCTAATCCTTTCTACTTCTTTAGACTCAGAAATATATGTTTCGCTGTCTCTGTAAATAGGATGTTTTATTCCCACAGGATAAAATAAAGGACTAGAAACTTGGGTGCTGGATTCTTGTAGTTCATGACACACAGAGTGATCCTGAGTGGTACTCAACAGCTGGGCACTAATGTCACTGCTAGAGATTGGTGATAAGACCTGCTCATCATTTTTGTCTATGTGACTTTGCAAATAAAAGGCTGGGTACCTTTTGAGAACAGGTCACTGTTTGCAGGAGCCGGATTAGTGACTGTGTTTAAAAGATAAGGAATATGTAAGCTTGTATTTATACCTCTGTGTTTATTTGAGGGTGCAACAATACCATAATTAATTGCATTTCCTTGGATAGATTTACTAGTATCTTCCTTGCTGTTCCCTGGTACATCCTCATTCCACTCCAGTGATGAGTCCAAACTGCTCCCTGTGTCACTGTGACACTGCCCCTCTAGTGCTTTTCCAGTGTTTGCGTCTTCATGAGGTCCTGAATTAAAACCCACACAGGTTCTATCACAGAACTCTGACAACAGAGTCTCATTAGCAGGAAGGGCCTCTTTAGGCTTGCCATCGGCAGACGACAGGAGTGGCAAGTGTTTTCCTGCAGTTTCTTGGCAGCCTATATCCCCACAGCTCTTCTGAGCGCATGAGTCATCTGTAAGCACAATTTCCTTCTCCCAGCTCTCCGAATCATGGGGAAGTCTGCTGCCTTCTTGTGACTCCTCATCAGTGTCACTGGTCTCAAAGTTGCTCAGATTAAAAGAAACTTCCAAAAATGGCTGTGCAGCGTTCTGAACATTATTCAGACTTTCTCTATCAGCACTGCTTTTAGAAACCATGTCTACGATGTCATCAGAGATCCTAGAGTTGGTACTTAGAGAAGGTTCAATTTCAATTTGTTTATGTTCTATTTCTGGCAATGGTGACACTGGTCTATACTCCGGCTCCAGTGTTGGATCTGCATCTGTCCCCTCAATACCTTCTCGAGTGCAAAGTGACTCATTTTGATTAAAAGGTACTTTACTACTGTACTGAATGTCAGATTCTGATAATAAATTGACATTTTCTTTACTGCTATAGCTAACCAGTATGCTGCTGTTCTTACAGAATGAAGGCGCTAAGTTTTCTTCCTGATTCCAGTATTGGCAATTATTATCTACTGGCTTGTCCTCACTGTTTAATTCTCCCTTTTCGGTACAGGTTTCAAAGAACTCTGACCTTTTTTGTACCAAAAGTTCAGAGAAGTTGAAAATGTTCACATCTTCTTGGGCTTCTGTTTTGTCCTCTGTATCATTCTCATCTCTAGCTGAACAGGGAGGCGATCTCTGGGAGGGTAAATACCTAGCCCACCTGCTTGTGGTTCTTGTGGGATTTTCTGACTGCTGCTCACAGCGTAAATTCCCTGTGCTCCATGTCTCAGCATATTCTTCCTTTGGCTTAGAAGTAATCTTCAAACACACCTGTGGTTCCATCTTAGGAAAGCGTCCTGTAATCTCACCATGCACATCCTTCCCGTTAGTTGAGCTGGACTTCAGAAGTGCTAATATCTGGGCTTTGCTTCTGACATTTTGTGAAACTGTAGGACAGTGAGAGTCTAAACCATTTCTTCTCATGGGTTCACTGGCCAGTAAAGAGTCAGAATGTTTGCTTTCAGAAATGACAGGAAAGCAAAGCTTGTCCTCCTTACCTAGTGTGTCTGTGTTCTTGAAGGATGAAAAAAGAAGTGATAAAGGTGTGTCACTTCTGTCTGTGTTCCTGAAGGTGACGAAACTCTCACTGTCCACTGATGTAGGAGTTCTATCTTTCTGACCAACAGTGGAAAACAATGGAAGTGTGCTGGAGAACACGGGGAGAAGTCTCGGGCCAGGCAGGCCAGGGTTTGTATCACCAAGCGAGGTAGCCAGTTCACTGTTCTCAGTAACAGTCACTTTCTTTGGCATCTTATATGGTCTTTGAAAACCCTAAACAGATTAAAACAATTGTCAGCTATACCATTATTTCTAAGGAAAATGTGAAATTAATTTGCTAAAAAGAATAACAAATATGTATGCTTTGCCTAAGGTAAATAATATTTAAAATTTGCTAAATTAAAATACAAACATGTATTAGTATGACTTTTCTAACTTGGATTTACTTTTGTGTTACCTAAGTAAACAATGAAGCACCATTTTAACAGCAACCTATGATAAAAATGTACTAGTTTTAAAAATAACTTTATAACTATACATTGAAATATTAGTTTCCACATAGAAACTCACAGTTGTCTTCCTTTTTAAGCCAGAGGGCTGACACCCAAGAGACCGGCTGGAGGATACAGCTGTCCTTGGGTCTGACTCCAGGCCTTCTCTAGAGCCATCTGGTTCAACAGCTCTGCTTCTAGCAGCCTTGGCCTCCTCAACTGTGATTAAATACCGCTCACTTTCCAAGTCATCTCCAGGTTTCACCTACATTTTCAAAAATAAACACCCAAATTGCATAGTTGGGTAATTTTACATATACCAGCAGGCTCACCAGCAATGAACAAGATGCAGTGAACATTCAACTAAGTTGCTCAAGTAATCAATCAGCAAATTCTTCAACTATTCATTATCATGCACTAGTTAACAATCAAAAACACATAATAAAGGAAATAATGCAATAAAAACTTCACTAATTTGCTCATTCAGCAGTACATACTGTGGTGCTCCTGAGGCCCTTTGACACATGCTAAGAACACAAAGACAAGCAGAAAGCTTCCTTTCACTTAGAATCCATATAACTAAATGCCATTTTTAAAAGTCAAAGTCATTAGTTATCAATTCTGTATTTTTATAAATACATATGAATTAGAACTTCATAGTTATCACAAATATTGTTAAGTTTGGTTACATACACATAATCACATTTCCTGAAAAACAGAGCATTGTTTAGTCATTTTATTAATTGGTACCAACTCTTGAGGAAAACACTAAGATCATCAACTTAGAAAATACACCTTTATCATATTAAATGTTCACTAATGAAACTACTTAGGATAAAATAACAGTAGCAACATTAATTGAACACCTACTAAGAAAATGCCTCTCCTAGACTCTCTTGTCATAAATCTAAAAGAACAGCCACTATTAATGACACAAGGTTTCATGGCTAATATCCACGTAGTGATAGTAATGGTATGAGTTGTAACACATGCTGGTGTTAGAGGATCTCTAATTTCCAGAACAACACTCATCTCTGTTTCTAGTTGAAACATGGACACAGGTCATGGGCTGCATAGGAGGTGTTTCAGGGTCTGAAAGGAGCCAGAGCAGTTCTAATGCCTTCAATTCCTTTCCTTCTTCAAACACAAGAAAAACACAGACTATGTATTTGAGGAAATACTTAAATGGGAATAACTCTACAAAGACGATCAAACCACTGTCTGAAGGCTAAAGACAGAGCCTAGCAGTAGAGCATATGCCTCACACGAATGAAGCCTTGGGTTCCATCCCCAGCACAACAAAATCTCACCTAATAGAAGCCGATTCTAGAGTCACATCCTTGGTTTGAATATGAACTGCAACCATCATTCTATGAGCACAAACATGCACTAAACCTTTCTGTGCTGTACTCCTAATGTAAAAACATCATAGTATTGTCATAAAAATTAAAATGAAATAATAACTAAAGGCTGATAGCATATAGTACAGCTATAATAAATAAACAAAATACCAGCTATAACTATCAGTATCAGTACTATAATTACACTATTAAGAACATTCATACAGAAATGTCTATGTAACCATTTAAATTTCAAGTAAGGTGAAGACATTAAAATACCTCAAGGCACTTAAGAAACAGACTTTCCAAACATGTCCCTTTGTCATCGTATAAAATTGCCTGTTAAAAAACAAGAAAAAAGTTTAAAAAAAAAATTTCATTTCTTGAAATCTTCTATAGGAAATCAAAATTTGTCACATAAGTAAATCATGTAATAAAAGAATTATATACATTCTGTAGCTTGCATTTGAAAGTCCATCTATTTAAAATGTTACTGCATCCACTAAGCATGAGGGCTGAGGTACAGTGTAAGAAATGCAAGGAGTCAGGTGCTAAGAGATGGCTGTTAGTAAAGCATCTATGGACAAACAAAAGGACCTGAAGTCAGTTCCAGCATTGACGTAAAAGCTTGGTATGAGCCTATATCCACAGTGGAAGTGAGGGAGACAAAGCTAGGAGAGGCCTGTCTAGCAAATTGTCGAGCTCCAGGTTCAGTAAAAGACCCAGTCTCAAAAAATGAGGTGGATAGAAGACATATAATGTGAACTTATAGCCTCTACTCATGTCCATCCACACACATGCACTCTTAAAAAAAGAGAGAGAGAGAAATAAAAAACTTGATTCCTACCAGGAAGATTCTTGACTGAAATTGGGAAGAAACAGCTGGAATGCATTGAATGAGGCCAATAAGAAATGAGATTGGGCAGGAGAGATAAGTGGTTAAGAATGCATGCCTCTGGGGCTGGTGAGATGGCTCAAAACATAAGAGCAATGGGTTCTCTTCCAGAGGTCCTGAGTTCAATTCCCAGCAACCACATGGTGGCTCACAACAATCTATAAGAAGATCTGATGCCCTCTTCTGGCCTGTGGATGTATATGTAGCAGAGTACTTATATATTAAAAAAAAAAAAAAAAAGAAAGAAAGAAAGAAAAAAAAAGCATGCTTCCAGAAGATGTGAGGTCTGTTCCCAGCACCCATATCTGGTGACACAATTGCCTGTAACTCCAACTTCAGGGAATCCAATGTCTTCTTTATAAATTTAAAGAAAAAAGACTTTTTTAAAAAAATTCAAAAGCCACATGTGCTGCATGCCTTTAATCTAGCAATTGGAAGGCAGAGGCAGGTAATTCTCTATGAGTTCAAGGCTATATCCTTGAACTCATGATATATGGTCTATATCCTTGAACTCATGATATATGGTCTATATCCTTGAACTCATGATATATGGTCTATATCATGAGAGCTTGCCTCCAAAATAAGTAATTAAGGGGCTGGAGAGATAGCTTAGCAGTTAAGAGCACTGGCTCTCCTTCCAGAGGTCCTGAGTTCAATTCCCAGTAATCACATGGTGACTCACAACCATCTGTAATAGGATCTGATGCCCTCTTCTGATGAGTCTGAAAACAGTTACAGTGTACTCACATACTTAAAATAAATAAATAAATTTTTAAAAAACCCTTAGAAAGAAGTAAACAAACAAATAAATAAATGTAATAGGCTTACATAAATTGAACTTGCAGGCCTAAGGCAAAACTAGTTTTTATTTTAACTTAAATATTCTTTGAAAATAATGTGCCGGGCAGTGGTGGCGCATGCCTTTAATCCCAGCACTTGGGAGGCAGAGGCAGGCGGATTTCTGAGTTCGAGGCTAGCCTGGTCTACAGAATGAGTTCCAGGACAGCCAGGGCTACACAGAGAAACCCTGTCTCGAAAAAACCAAAAAAAAAAAAAAACAGGTAAAAAAAAAAAAAAAAAAAAAAGAAAAGAATGTAAATAGGGCTGTGAGATGGCTCAGTGGTTAAGAGCACTGACTGCTCTTCCAGAAGTCCTGAGTTCAATTCCTAGCCTCCACATGGAGGCTCATGATCATCTATAAAGGGATCTGTTGCCCTCTTCTGGCATGTAGGTGTACATGCAGACAGAGACTCCTACATTTAAATAACTAGATAAATAATTTTTTAAAGTACAGTAAATAATCTCTTCCCTACTGAAAAGCCTCCCTGATAGATTTATAACAGTGGCTCTCAACCTGTGAGTCGTGACTCCACTGGCCAACTTCTATCTCCACCAGTACCTATCATAACAATAGCAAATTACAGTTAGGAAGTAGCAATCAAAGTAACTTTAGGGTTGGGGTCACACAACATGAGGAGCTATACTAAAGGGTCACAACATTAGGAAGGTGGAGAACCGCTGCTTTACACTGACAGAGAAGCACAAGAAAGACAATGTGAAGAACCTTAACACCTTTGTTAAAGAGAATGTATTTGATCAGAAGGCCATGACTGTCTTTAATATGTGCATGATATTATCAACTCACAACCAAGTTTCTGTCATAGCTAATATTAAAAAAGATTTAGTGGGCTGGAGAGATGGCTCAGAGATTAAGAGCACTGGCTGCAAACTGGGCGGTGGTGGCGCACACTTTTAATCCCAGCACTTAGGAGGCAGAGGCAGGAGGATTTCTGAGTTCGAGGCCAGCCTGGTCTACAGAGTGAGTTCCAGGACAGCCGGGGCTATACAGAGAAACCCTGTCTTGAAAAACGGGAAAAAAAAAAGCACTGGCTGCTCTTCCAGAGGTCCTGAGTTCAATTCCCAGCAACCATATGGTGGCTCACAACCATCTGTAATGAGATCTGGTACCCTCTCCTGGTGTGTAGGCATACATGCAGACAGAACATAGTATACATAATGAATAAATAAATAAATAAAGAAATCTTAAAAAAATATATATTTAGCTAAAACTATTTGGGTGGTTGCAGCATATGCCTTTAATTCCAGCACTGAGGAGGCAGAGGCCAGGGGATCTCTGAGTTTGAGGTCAGCATGGTCTACACAGTTCCAGGACAGCTGAGGCTACATGGAGACCATGTCTCAAAACAAAAAACTTAGCTAGAAAATGGGTCCTGGAGTCATGTCTAAGTTCACGAATGACTCCTGCACTTTCATCCGGGACTCCTGGGTAACAAACTTCATCTGTACCCTCAGTTTTATCATCAGTAAAATAAAGACAAAATGCTTAACTTGTAGGAGATGTTGTGAAAACAAAATTAACATACTGATAGCATCATGACCAGCTCGTTGTAAGTTTTATAACTCAAAACAAATTAAATAATGTTTACTCCCTAAACTTTCAAAATGTACAGCAAAACCGATATGAAAATGTCTTTTTCACATCTTGGTTACATGTGGCCATAAGTGACATTAAGGAAATGCCCAATAAAAAGGAAAGAACACAGCTGTTACAGGCTGTAGTAAACTGCTTGGCACTTACCTTGTTGCCTACGTGAGTGATCTTAAGAACTCCATCTTGCCACACTTTGGACTTCTTCATCTTCTGATGAGTATATAGGACCTTATTTCCAAAAGTAAGGAAGACATCATTGTCACTTACACATATTAATATATAGTTTACAGGCCATATAAAAATAAAGACATTCCCTATCAAAATCATAGCCCAGGTATCATCACAATAACAGTATCAGTGAAGAGCTGCAGCTCAAGGATAAACTTCAGGCTTAGCATCATGAGGCCCTGAGTTTAACCCCCAGCATTAAAAAAAATCAGAAAAAACAAAACAATTTTAAGGATGGGTAGTACCAAAAGGTAAAGGAAAAAAAGAGCAAGTAAAAGTCTAAGTTAACTGAACATCAAAAATAATTTTAAAGCACCACATCATCAGTAGCAAAGAAACATAGCTATGAGTTATATATTACTTCTTATTTTCATAGCTCTCTGAGTACAGTCCAAAGACGACAGTCTCCTCAACTTTCACAGCATCCGAGGTCTGAACAACTTCACACTGCTTTTAACTTTAAATTCTGCCTCCATCAGTGGAAGAATGGAGTTCCCAACTGTTATATGTGGTGCTGGATTCAATTACAGATTCTTTTCAAAGATTTCTTTATTTTATGTATGTTAGTACACTGTTGCTTTCTTCAGACTCAGGAGAAGAGGACTTTGGATCCCATTACAGATGGTTGTGAGCTGGGAATTGAACTCAGAACCTCTGGAAGAGCAGTCAGTGCTCTTAACCACTGAGCCATCTCTCCAGACCTTCAATTACAGATTGAATACAGAAATAAGTGTGAAAAATCCAGCTATTACTAGATCAAATGTTGAAAAAATTTAAAGGAAAAAAATTGTCTAGCACTGCATAGGCTGGAGAATTAGCTTGGTTGGAAGCTGTCTGTCTGCCTCACAGGCATGAGGACCTGACTTTGAGCCCCAGAATCTGCATAAAATGCTGGACATGGTAATGCATCCTAAGGACACAGGATAGCTAGGATCCCTAGTCAATCTAACCTAACTGGTAAGCTCCAGGCCAAAGAGAGAGCTTGTCTCCAAGGATACAGATGGCATTTCTAAGGATGGCACATACATGTCCATACACACATGTGCATATACACAAGCACACGTACACATTTAACAAACTTCATTTATAGCATGACTTTTATAGCATATACAAATAATAAGTAGGAAATAGGATTTCCAGATAAACTACAATAGCATATGTGGGACACAATTATACTAGAAAACTATTCGCTGTTTATCTGATATTCAAATTTCATTTTATATCTGGTCTCTTATTTTGATGAATCTGGCAATACTATCAAGATACTTGAAAGAGACAGGAAGAAATAAAAGGAGAGGGAAGGAAGAGAGTAAGAAAGGATGGCAAACTGTTTTAGAGTTAGTCAGACGTAGGGCTAGGGATGAAGCTCAGTTAGTCCAGTGTTTGCCCAGTTCTGTTTGCACGAGACTGGTTCCGATCCCCAGCACCACACACAGGATGTGGGGTCGAAGCTGGTAATCCCAGAACTTGGAAGAAAGAGCATGAGGATCAGAATTCAAGGTGATCCTCAATTCCATTGAGGGTTCAAGGTCAGCCTGGGATACATAAAACCCTGTCTCTCACCCCTCCCCCACCAAATAATAATAATAATAATAATAATAATAATAAGACTTACAATAAATTCTTGACATTCCATTGTTTCTTCTGAGATTATAAACTAGTCAGGTCCAGAGAATAATCAGTTTTTATTCAACATTTACATCCTCTAAAATGAAAAATAGCAAAGAATGGTCAATCAGCCCTGATAAAAAGAATAAATATCAAATATAAAATTTTTCAATAAATCTTGACAGGAGACAGAAACCAAAGAATTCCAAGACTATGAAGCCACAAAAGTGTATCTGTCATGGACAGAACTGCATGATACCACACAATGGAAAATAAAGGTAAAACTAAGGAAATTTATAGTTACTAGTAATTCATAAACATCTCTCCTAGTGCCTTGCTATATATCAGAAAATGAATTCCTTCAACATGTATTGTTCCTTAGGACCCAACTTCATTTTTTTTTTCTAAATCATTATACTTACCACAAGATGGCCCCCTTGTGTCTTAAATTTTTCCTGTTAGAGTAATCCTTAGGTATCTAAGAACCAGTTTCAGGACCACAAATATCGACATCTGGAGCCAGCCACTTGAGTTCACATATGTCATCATAGGTTTTTTTGCATATGATATAGGAGCATGTACATATTCTCTAACAAAAATTAAATCATCTTTAGATTATGTATACCTAGTGGACTGTAGATGATATATATGCAAACAGTGATTAAACTGTATTGTTTAAGACATGGTAACAAGCCTGACTTAGTGGAACACTTGTTTATTTCCAGTGCACAGGAAGCACAGTCAGGTGGATCTCATGACTTCAAGGCCAGCCTTGTTGCCTGGTCTACCTACAGGAGAGTCAGGACTAACTACATAGATAGACACTCTCTGAAAAGAAGAAGAAACAAAGATGATAATTTTAAAAATCTGTATGCTCAGTACTAACAATTTGTTTTTTGACTATTTCTCATCCATAGCTGGATGAATACAGAAACAGAAATTACAGTTACAGAGCCAATATAGCACAGTATCCTAGCATCAAATATACATTATGCAATTGCTCTGCAAGGAAATTTTTTTTCTTTTTTTTTTAACCCAGTGCTAGGGGCTGACAATAGGGCCTTATGTAAACTAGATAATAGTGCTCACACATGTCCAGTCCTCTATGTGTGTTTGAAATATGATCTGGCAAAATTTCACAATCTTGTCCTGGCCTCTGGAATAGCTGGGATAAGCAATACACCATCACATCCAGGAAGAAAAATCTCTTGGACAGTGCTGCAGCAGCTACTGTAACTGTTACTGGTTAAAAATATAAGGTCAAATTTTGAAATCATCAATGGTGACCTGAATATAGATGCCAAAGTACCACCACAGACATGAGCACACATATTCAAGTGGTTCCAGGGACATGATCTGACAACTAGTTAGTTATGAACATTTTAGGCCCTATGTTTGATATATTACATTAGAAAGTCTGGCTCTGGAGCTCGACAAAACGGTTCTAATAAGCCCTCTTCAGTGATGGGTGGCTCCCAACCCGGAAACAGTATGAGCAGAGGCCTGATCCCTAAGCAGCACAGAACAGAGGGCGAGGATGGGGCGGCAGTCATCAGTAGTCGGATGTATATGACCTTCTGTTAGGCTGAGAGCTTTCCATGAAGAGAACAGGAGCCGTGGCATAACCTTGCTTTTAGAGAAAAACTGTTACAGTATCTCAGAACAGCACCGCCCAAACCAGTAAAGTTCCCAAACCACGAACGGCCTGTTAAATCACAAATAACAGTACAAATACCTAAAAGAAACACAGATTTACTTGCCAAGATTTGACAAATCAAGGTTTCGTGTCACTAAATAATAATGGACCGTGGGTTCTTTGTTAGCCCCTAAAACAACCACAACCGGGATGGACCTCACTGGTGACAGCCTCACCCTGCACACTAACGGCGCCTCGTGGGCCGCTTCTGTGGAGGCGAGTCAGTGTCCAAATGCTCTCCCAACCGCGCCAAGTCGCTCGGTCTATCCACCCTTCTTGCCTAGAACACCAGAGAGAAGGTCTCCATTTCACCTGCTCAATGACATAAAGTCCACTTTCGAATTTCTCCCGCGAACTTGTGTGACGTCATCAAGCAGGGACGCTACGCGCTGAGGCCCCACCGCCGCCGTCCGCAAACCACCAATGGAATTCCGCATCCAAGTGCAGTCACCGCGCGGCTCTTCCCCCGCCCCAGATCCCGCCCCCGAGATGCGTCGCCTATGACGTCAGCGACGGACACTGGGCCTCGGACCCGGCTTTCCGTAGTAGGCTGAGAGGAGCGCGTCGCTGGTCGGATGACGCAAATTTCCGCCGACTGCAAGGGTCGGGAGACGGAAAGCGTGGGAGAACACAAGCGCTGACCGTGGATCTGGGGACGTGCACGGAGTAAGTCACAAATGGCCTGTAGAGCCTCTCAGACCCGGTGAGGTGTAAACTCCTCTCAGTGCGGTCTCCCGAGGTCTACCCTACATCTATGGTCGGGTCACCCCGCCCCCCTCACCACGGTTCCGTTGGTTTGGCTACGTACGCCGTGCGCACGCGCAGTTCCTTGGCGGCCCTTGCAATTCCAATTTTAGTACGGAGGGGGCGGGCCGAGCTTGGTTTTTGGGGTGTTGGGGCACGCCCGGCTTCGGGGGCGCAGTCTGTGCGGAAGTAGGGTTGCTTAGAGGAACTTTGGGTGCTAGGCAGCTTGTCTGCCCATAGGACATCAGTTGTGAGAACTCGCATTCTAAAATTCAGTCTTTGCTAGTCTTTGGGCCTGTCGGCCTTCTATAGAAAACGCTGTTGTAGAAGGGGCTAACGATAAATGATGAATGTAAATTCTGAGTGCGTTTATGAGAAACTAAGGGAAAATATGGGTGGAGATTTCATTGAAAATGAAGTCCTCAAGAAGTAAGAATACCTTTAGTAGTCTTTCGAAGCCGCGTGGTGGTGTGAAATCGTATGGCTTCATGAAACATTCACACTAAAAGATTAATTTGAAGCAAAGTTCCGGGCAGCACTAGAGGTTTGCCATGACTACAACTTTGGTTCTCAATCTTTTGGATACGCTGCTTTTTGTTCATAGCCTGAAAAGTATTATCGTCAAGTTCCTTTGGAAATTTTACAAGTACCCATGCAACGTTTTGTATGTGATTTTTTACAAGCAAAACCTATGATTCTAAAATTGTAAAAAAAAAAAAAAAAAAAAAAAAAAAAAAAAAATTTTATGTTACATGTAACATAGCTTACTTCCAAATTATTTATGGCATTCACTGTCTTTGAGCAATGGTACAACTTTGTAACTTGTTGAAAACATAAAGATGAAAACCATGATTGCCCAAGTAAGTCATTGCTCTGACCAGTATATGTTAACATTCATTTCAACTTTCTACTGTATATTGATCTGGTCTTTCCTCCTTTATACGGATTTGTCACACTTAAGTTTACCATATTCGTTTATACTTACACAAGCATAGTTTTGCCTTTTCTTTAAAAATTTGTCTTAAGGGGTTGGAGAAATGGCTCTGTTCTTCCAGAGGTCTTGAGTTCAATTCCCAGCAGCCACATGGTGGCTCACTACCATCTGTAATGGACTCCAGTGACCTCTCTGGTGTGTCTGAAGACAGCTACAGTGTACTTATATACATAAAATAAATAAATATATCTTAAAAAATTTTTTTTTGTCTTATAACATCTCATGTATTCCAAAGGTTTCTTTAAACTCCCAGAAGTGTCAGGGACTTCAGATTAAAAATTCCTCGGTCAGAATGTAGTATGAATGGTGATAAAGTGTAGAAGCGTGTACTAAAAGATAGACAGCTATAAAAGTCAAATATCAATGCTTGCTTACCTACCTAGCTTTGACTAAATTACATAACCTTTCAGCCTCCCTTTGAAAAATTGAAAGAAACTACCAAGTAGGATTGTCAAGATTTAAAACAATGTATATAAAAATAGCTAGCATTGCTACACCATAAGTTCTTTGTTCCAAGACTATAGTTTTTGTGGGTGTATATTGTTTGTTTATTTGGAGGCAGGGTTTCTCTGTGTAGCTCTGAAACTCACTCTATAAACCAGGCTGGCCTCAAACTCAGAGAACCCGAGTGCTGGGATTAAAGTTGTGTGACACCACATCCATTTAACAGTATATTTATGACACCACAAAAAAACTGATAAGCAATTAATAATGTTGCAAGTTTAGAAATAACCTTCATGGGCTGGAAAGATGGCTCAGCCATTAAAAGCTAGGCTCACTACCAAAAATATAAGAAGTAACCTTCACAAACCATGTCAGTGTTATAGGCAGGTGAGACAAATGTCTGTAAAGCATAGGTGACTTCTACTGCATATTATAAGCTCATTATATTCTAATGGGAGCTGTGTAAAACATTAAATGAGGGTAAGAGCCGGGCAGTGGTGGCGCACGCCTTTAATCCCAGCACTTGGGAGGCAGAGGCAGGCAGATTTCTGAGTTCGAGGCTGTCCTGGTCTACAGAGTGAGTTCCAGGACAGCCAGGGCTACACAGAGAAACCCTGTTTCGAAAAACAAAAATAATAAATAAAGATAAATAAGGGTAAGAGCCATTTCAAAGATCAGATTGATAGAATTTAGTAAAATATTGGTAAAAATAACATGGAATCATGTTTTCCACAGCAATTTCACTCCCCTCCTTTGGTTGGTTGGTTGGTTTTGTTATATGTTTCTTTTGTTTATGAGTACACTGTAGCTGTCTTCAGACTCACCAGAAGAGGGCATCAGATCCCATTACAGATGGTTGTAAGTCAGCATGTGGTTGCTGGAAATTGAACTCAGGACCTGTGGAAGAGCATCAGTGCTCTTAACTGCTGAGCCATCTCTCCAGCCTAAGAGTCTTTTTTTAAACTTATTTAATATATGTGTGTATGTATAAATGTATGTGTGTGCACATATGCCTCAGAAGTTGGAAGAATGCTTTGAATCCCCTTGGAACCAGAGTTATAGGAGGTTGTGAGCTTTGATGTTAGTGCCAGAAACTGAACCTGTGTTCTTGGCAAGAGCAGTATTATTAACTACATCTCTGCAGACTTCTCCACAGCAGAGTTTTTAAGTGCTTTAATTATATTTTCTTTAATTAATCTTCACAGTAACTCTATTATATAGATAAGATTTGTGTCCACATTTTATGGATCACAGAAATGAGAAAAATACAGACATGGTTTGGTTAACATGGTGAATTAGTGTTAGCATTAGTGAGAATAGATAGATTTTGGTTGGAAAGAATACATTTCCTTTGAAATGTGTGGAATGGCAATATAATTATTCATTACCTCAGGACCTTGGGAAAGTACAAACAGGATTAGGAATATAGCAAGGGATGAGGAATAGTTCAGTGGTAGGATGTGGGATGCCATGTGTCTAATTCTTCTTCCTAGTATCAAGGAGAAAGACAGACAGACAGATAGACAGAAAGTGGGTAAAGATGAGGGAGCTATAACCAAAAGGTATAGCCATTTAACTAAGTGGTTTTCTTTAGGCCTAGAGTAGGGAAGCTAAATTGTTCTATAGTTTGTGTGACTTTCTGTTTGGCCTGTAACTTGTTCAAAATTGAAGGTGTATTTGATCATCCTGAACTGGAATATGGTAAACTACAAAAGTAACCCTTAAGAGAAACAGGAAGAGTGGCCTCTGGGCTAAGATAGTGGAATCATAACTGTGAACGTCTGTGTTTTTGCAGTTCTGTCTGCTCTGCTTTAGGTCTAGTGAGTGAAGAGTAGTGTAGCTGTGGATTCCACTATACCTTACATCAGAGGCTCTCAACCTTCCTAATGCTGTGACACTTTAATACAGTTCCTCATGTAGTACTGACCCCCAACCATAAAATTATCTTGTTGCTGCTTCATGACTGTAATTTTGCTGTTATAAATAGTAATGTAAATATCTGATATGCAGGATATCTGATATGTGAGCCCCAAAGGTGTCTCACCTAGAGGTTGAGAACCAGTACCTTAGATGATGGGCTTTGACAGGGAAAAGAAAAGAACTGGAAAGCTGGAAGTTTGCCCTTTATAATTAGCAGTTAGCAGTGGAGCCTGCTCTGATCACTGTAGTCTGTATCTATATTGTTTATACCTTACCACCTTAGAAAAGAACTTGAAATGCTTAATACCTTATTTTCATTATATAGAACAGGACATTCAAAGAGGTCCACCTGCCAGTGCCTCATGAGTTTAGGTGTATACCACCATGCCTAGCTACAGGTACTTTTATTTTTTATTTTTTTTAAATCTATTTTAATTTTATTTATATGAGTACACTGTAACTGTCTTCAGACACACCAGAAGAGGGTATCAGATTCCATTACAGAAGGTTGTGAGCCACCATGTGGTTGCTGGGATTTGAACTCAGTACCTATGGAAGAACAAGCAGTGTTCTTAACTACTGAGCCATCTCTCCAGCCCAGTACTTTTAAATATATGTAACTACTTCACAAATATGGAGTGATTAAACTAAAGCCTCTGCTTCTATATACTTATACTATAGTGGGGTAGATAGATAACAAAACTCTAATTCCCAATCGTGGTAAGCATTGAAAGAAAAGTTTGGGAGATAGTTCAGATTAGGATCCATGGAACTGTTTTAGATGGATGAAATAAAACGCCTCTCTTATACAGTGACATTCACGGATCTGGGTAAATAACTAAACCATACAGGAGTATTAGGGGAATAATGGCAGTAAATTGACTATAAGAAAACAGTCGAAGCAAGCTATTAGGGAAGATCTTGGAATACTGCAAGTGAGACATGATAATAACTTGGACAAAAGTATTAATGTTCAGGATGGATTAAAGCCAGTGCTAGTCCAACTGCTGGTGAATTGACTGTAGAGTATGAGGAAAGGAGTGAGACTGCTTTCTGGTTTTACAGTTTTATAGTTGGTATTTTGCAAAGGAGTAAAATCTTAAATTTGTAGAATTCTGGTTTTGTCAGGTTAAGTTTGCAATATCCTCTAAATGAACAAATGGAGATGTCAGGTGTGTAATTGACTGTTGGAGCTAATAGTGTGTGAGGTAGAGAGCCCGGTTCTGAGGAGCCAGGACCCTCAGAAAGGACAGGTAACCGTTGGGGTGAGGCAGACACTGAACTCATTGCATGGTTGATGTATTCACCTCAAAAATCCACTTGCGTAACCAACCAGCTTTTAAAACATACTGTGAAATATGCCAAAATTGACTGAGGGCAGCAGGAAGGCTCAGGTGGACATGCAGTCTGCAGCTGCAGCAGCAACCTCATCTGGAGCCTCCCTCATTGTTTTTGCCCTTTCAGAATGGAAACTGAAAACCAAAAAACTATGGAAAGCACTGAGAAGAGAAAAGAAGAAAAAAAGAAGCGATCACGGGTTAAACAGGTGCTTGCAGATATTGCTAAGCAGGTGGACTTCTGGTTTGGAGATGCAAACCTTCACAAGGACAGGTTTCTGCGAGAGCAAATTGAAAAATCTAGAGATGGATGTAAGTTTTTCCTAATCTAAGTTATAATTCATGTAAAATGGAATTTAACTCAATAGGGAAATTATTTATGAGGCAGATTGTACACAAGAGAACTTGTGTATGTATGCACTTGTGTGCACAAGTATATAACATCCCATTATCCCCATTTTACAAAAACTAGATGTGGACATTTCTCTCCTGGTGTCTTTTAACAAAATGAAGAAGCTGACAACTGATGGGAAGCTAATAGCCAGAGCACTGAAAAGCTCATCTGTTGTAGAGGTAAATCCATTTCCATTTCAAGTCACCCACATCCAATTAATTACTGACTTTATTTAGCTTTTTGTTTTGTTTTTATAAAGTTGGACTTAGAAGGGACCAGAATCAGGAGGAAAAAACCTCTAGGTGAGAGACCAAAGGACGAGGAGGAACGCACAGTATATGTGGTAAGAAATGACACAAGTTTTAATTCTAGTACCATTTATTGATGAAAAAAATGTAGTAACTTTTAATAAAATGTTCATGCCAACTGATTTATTACAGGAGTTGCTCCCCAAAAATGTTACACATAGCTGGATTGAGAGAGTATTTGGGAAATGCGGCAATGTGGTTTACATAAGTATTCCACATTACAAGTCTACGGGGGATCCTAAGGGATTCGCCTTTGTGGAGTTTGAAACAAAAGAGCAAGCAGCAAAAGCCATTGAGGTGCGTGTACTTCTGTGGGACCCTGTAAAGAAACAAATAAGACAGAAATAACTGAATTTTGCAATCGTTTCAGTTTCTGAACAACCCACCAGAAGAAGCACCCAGAAAACCTGGCATATTCCCCAAGACAGTGAAAAACAAGCCCATCCCTTCCTTACGAGTAGCTGGTGAGTGCTTACTTAGGTTAGCCTGAGTATGAGTAAATAAACCGTGACTATTAATATAAACTATGACGTTGTTACAGAAGAGAAGAAAAAGAAGAAAAAGAAAAAAGGCAGAATAAAGAAGGAAGAGAGTGTGCAGGCCAAAGAGTCAGCTGTGGACAGCAGCAGCTCAGGTGTGTGTAAAGCCACGAAGAGACCAAGGACTGCCTCTGAGGGCTCTGAAGCAGAAACCCCAGAAGCTCCAAAGCAACCTGCAAAGAAAAAGAAAAAGCGGGACAAGGTTGAAACATCGAGCTTACCTGAAGTCAGGGCAGGGAAGAGGGAGAGAAGCAGCGCCGAGGACGAAGACTGTCTAGCCCCAAGGCCGAAAGCAAAGAAAAGGGCTCAGAAGGATGGTGTTGGCCAAGCTGCTTCTGAAGTCTCCAAGGAGAGCAGAGGTACCGTGGCAGTAGGGTTACACAAATGTTTTAGCTACTTCACAACAACAATCTTACGGAAATCTCTCTCTAGACTTAGAACTATGCTCTACGGAAGAGGAGAAGGAGACGGGAGACGGAAAAGGTGACTCGCTCTCAAAGGTGAAGAGGAAGCATAAGAAGAAACATAAGGAGAGACACAAGATGGGCGAGGAGGTTATACCATTGAGAGTGCTGTCCAAGTAAGTACCCATTCTCCATGGCCACGGACACAGCTCCATCACCATTGCTAAAGTGCAATTCCAATTTCTATTCAACAGAGTTGCATATTAGCAACAGTAACGGCCCTGGTCTATCTATGCAGCACAATGAAGGTTAAGTAGGAGCCACCACACTCAAACATGGAAGCACTTATTTTTAAAGGCACAGCAAGCGCCTCCATGTTAAAGTAAAGGAGGCCCCTTAAGCAGACTTCAATGAGGTTTACAAAGACATGAGAATACAAAAGGAAAACTTACCATCACCAAAACATGGAAGCACTTACTTTCTTAGTTCCAAAGCAAGTACAACCACGTTTAAGTGAAGGAAGCCCAGTCTAACTCCATTAACCGACAGCATTTTAAAGAAAATGTTGACCAGTTTTGAAGACACCCCCACTGAAACATGGAAGCACTTGCTTTTGTTTAACACAGCAGGTAATCCCATGTTAAAGCAAAGGGGACTCCCATCAGACTCTTAAAAGTTAGCTTTTCCACTCCAAAAAGTACCTTGAATTCACTTCTACTAAAACATGGAAGCACTTACTCTTAGATGAGACAGAAAGCATTCCCATGTTAAAGTTGAAGGGAACCCACCCACCAGGCAACTAGTTAAAATAGAAGTGCAATCCCATGGGGAAGGGAAAGTAAAGTGACCCAGGTTCTAGAAATATTCTTTACCTTGGTGACCGGCTTCCAGAGAACCTGGTTCTCTCCTTGGAGGGTGAAAGACCATGACTTTAGGCCACTTCTATTTATACTACTCCTAACTCCTGGATTCCTTTGGGCTTCTATCTCAGAGAATCATTACAAGACCCTTTGTTATTTTAATGTATCAGCTCTCGGGGAAAGTAGATCCTGGGGATCCTGGGTAGGTCTGGATTTTTTTTTTTTTTTCCTTTTTTGAAGTAAACAGATGTCAATGTTAACTGTTAAAACCATTACCACAAGATATCCTCCGCTTTTAAAAAAAAAAATCTCTTATCAGCCCATTTGATGGCACAGATTAGGGTAACAATGAGCGCTCCCACAGAGCCAGGAGGTGCATTGTGCTTCTCGGGAGGAGCCCTAGCTGTTTGAAGAGACATTACATGTTAAATGTATGTAAATAAATAAATTGCTTCCATGGGGTGTTTTTTTCTTCTTAGAAATTCCTTTAGATTCAAGTAAATCCTAAGGAATGTTATCTCTCAAATTGGAAGCAATTTGAGAAATCTTTGAATTTTAGTCTCTTACTTTTCCTCCAAGTTGCCTGATTTAGTGATTGTTACTTTTAAGGGAAGTGACTCAAAAGTGATTTTACAATTAAATATTGGAAACAACTAGGAAACTCAAGCACTTTCCTTGAGTGTTAAGGAAGAAAAACTTCCTTTGTGTGTTTGTTGGATAGATTTATGGTGTAACACACAATGTAAATATATGCCTTAGAAAAAAGAAAAGTTGGAAAGACTTGGAGTTACTGTGAACAACTTCATTTAGATAACTTCAGATTTCTAACGAGATATCTTGTCACTGTATTAGCTCAATTTTTGTTTTGCAGGACTGAATGGATGGATTTGAAGAAAGAGTATTTGGCACTGCAAAAAGCTAGCATGGCTTCTCTAAAAAAAACAATAGCTCAAATAAAATTGGAGTCGGAAATGGAAGCAGACTGTAACGCACCTAGTAAGTCTGCAGCGGGGGTGCAAAGAGTGAAGCTCACATAGTGGCATTCGGTTATTTACACATTAGTCTATGGATATTTTCAGGGTGGTTTTATTTCGGCGAATAGAGTGGCTTCCCTAGTTTTAAGCGGACCATCACCAAAAAAAAAAATGTTTTAAGAAAAGAAAAAATGCGGAGGTTTATATTACACAGTAGGTTTTAATAGCCTGCTTTTTCTTTCCGTACACTACCTGCAAGTGCCTGGAGGTAGGCATGACTGCAGTTTTAGTGGATGGTGTGCACCAAGCAGGAACATGTTAAAACACTATTCTCATTCGTTGTAGTATTAGTAAAGATTTTAAGTTCTTATAAATTATACTACAAATTCTCGCATTTGAATGGTATATTTTGAATATTCTTATGTTTATGTTGATGACTATTCAGGTTTTATTCTTTGGTTTAGAGGTATAAAGCCTTTTATTCCATGTTGATTCCAATGAGCAGTGTGATTCCTTAATATTAATTTACAGTTCTGAGTACCTTAAATTAGCCTGAGAAGTCACTGCTGCTGTTGTAGAATAGTGCTCCTTGTGTGAAGTGTCAGGAGAAAGTTACCTCTGCTTCCTTCCTCTTCACAGCAGCAGGCAGTGCTCAAGAGTGCTCCACCCAGGAGAAGGTGAGTGCACAAGGCCCACAGTTCGTGACTGGAGTGATTGTGAAGATCGTGAGTGCAGAGCCTCTACCTGGCAGGAAACAAGTCAAGGTAATGTTTATGAACCCCATGTGAAATGTTTTCAAAATAGTATGCAAAACAAAAGAACTCCAGTCAGAATTTGTACCTCTCTGATAAACTACTTGTAGAGTCCATGCTAACTCTGATAACCGGTAGATTTACTCTAAATACCAAAGTTCCTCAGGAAGTAAGGCGAGCATCAAACAGCCTGAATACCTTTCTTGTTTCACTAATGGTTGTGTTTGTGTGGAGAATGATATAGTGATTCTAACCTGGAGTTGTTGAAATAATATAATATGTATTCAATATTTTGCTTTGAAAGAGTTTTTCCGTTTATAAAGATATTTGATACCATTTTTTTCTTTGTTGGTTGACAGGTTTTTTTCAAGACAGGCTTTTTCTGTGTATCCGTGACTGTCCTTGAACTCACTCTGTAGACCAAGCTGTATTTGCCAATCCCAAATTCTATTAGCCTACATCTGAAAATATGGTAACAATACAGAATTTAGATTAATAACCTAAACAGACATCAGTAAGCAAATGCTTTGCAAGCATGGACACCTGGGTTCAGTCCCAAGCACACAAAGGAGGATTCTGTAAAGCAACAGTTGAAAGTTCTGTAGTAATTACTTAGTTTTTCTGAAACAAAAACTGAGCTCTGTTGCTTGTTTGTAACTGATTACCAGATTAGTTTGTCATTATAAAGGTTTTTAAATTAGGAGATCAGTCTGACTTCATAATGAGAAAATAGTAAATATCTTTTGAACTGAAGTATGGAAACTATCTGAAAAAATCGGTTCTAAAAGTCTTATCACTAATAGGAAATACGTTACAATTTCATCAACTTAACTACAGACTAGTCTCTTGCCATGTATCTTACTTAGATTAACTAGATAAAAACCTTGGAAGATTCCCAGGTCTGCTTCTCTCCAGTCCTTTTTTTTTTCCTTGATTGATTGAGGAAACATTCTTCAGTAAGAGTGTCTTATATTACAGAATATTGTGTATTGAGTTTCTGTCTTCTAAAGACCCGTAAATCTCTATTATCCTTTACAATTAACTAATACTACAATATTTTATCTATTAGTAGTGTTTTAAAATACTACAAATTTTATCCTACAATGTCTAAAATCTCCTCACTTTTTTCTATGACATTTTAAGGGAATTTGAGTTCTTGTGCCTAGAAAATTCTCGTCTAAATTAATCAGGGTTTCTTTATTTCTTTAGTTTTAATGAGTGAAATTTAACAATAAAATTACTGTGACATTCCTGCATAAATGCATTGTGTTCTGTGGAGAACCTGGTGTGAAAAAAAAAATGATTAAGAATGCAGGAATCTCCTTAATTAGCCCTCACAGTAGGTGTTATAGGTAAAACTCTTGGATTGCTGGGTGACCTCAGCTTGCTTAAACAAGGTTACTTAGGTATTTTATCTAAAACTGAGAGCTGTTGGGCTGTGTTCCAGTAAACCTACCCAAGAGCTCTAGGGTTTCTGTTGGTTATTGTAAAATGGTGAAAGCTGGTTCTCTTGTGTTCTAAGTCACACGTGGTGTTGTGTAGGTGAGTGAGACTCAACTTCTCCAATCCTATCTTTCTTTTATTTTAAACTTCCTGGTACTAACCTCCTTCCGGCTTGCTGAGGAGTCAGTCATTTGTATACCACTCTACAAATCTTGCCCTTAGCCAAAGACACATCCAAGAGGATGAGCTACAGTAATTTGGGATGAGTTGTTAAATTGCTTCTCATTTTTGTGTAAATCTATTTGTAGAGTATTTCTGTATGTTTTATATATTTTACCCATCAACTACAGAGTAGCTTGATAGAATACATTTTGACAATCTCTGTGGTTACATTCATTTATTGTCAAACATCATAAGTGTGATTTTTAAGTTTTCATACTTCTTTTCCATATAGGATATTTTAGCCACAATCTCAGAAGTTGTTTACATTGATTTGCTAGAAGGAGATACTGAATGCCATGCCCGATTCAAAACCCCCGAGGATGCTCAGGCAGTAATGAATGCACAGACTGAAATTAGAAAGAAGCACTGTTGGAACCTGGAGGTCCTTTCTGGTAAAACCTGATTGTGTTTCTAGTAAACAGTTTTATTGGGAATTATTTTACTAGTTCTGCATTGGGCCCATGGAACTAACCTTCTTTCCCAACACTCATGCTGATGAGGTAGAGTGTGTATCACTCTGTGATTGGAGCTTTTGCTTCTTTTTAAGGTGATCACGAGCAGAGGTACTGGCAGAAGATTTTGGTAGATAGACAGGCCAAACTTAATCAACCTCGGGAAAAGAAAAGAGGCACAGAAAAGGTAAGGGGAATGGTTATACGCATTTCCTGACAGTAATAAATGAGGATAAATTCACTTTGGATTTCCTATTAGAGAGTGCTGCTTCAGACTGAAAAAGAATACAGATTTCTCCTCCTTTTGAAGTGGATAAAATTAAGATCCTTTGCTCATAAGGATCCACAATTGTAATTTCATTTTAAATATACATGGTCCTGATTTGGAGCTACTGGATTTTGTAGTTTGCAGATAAGTGCCTGTAGAAAGATTATCTTCTATACAGGGTTGATACATGTATGATTTCTGATGGCAATGAGAAACTTTACTATTCTTATGAGAATAAGTGGCCAGAGCAAATGGAAATAATTAAAACAAACTGGGCTGGAGATATGGCTCAGAGATTAAGAGCACTGATTGCTCTTCCAGAGGTCCTGAATTCGATTCCCAGCAACCACATGGTGGCTCACAACCATCTGTAATGGGATCTGATGCCCTCTTCTGGTGTGTCTGAAAACAGCTACAGTGTATTTATATACATAAAATAAATAAATCTTTTTTAAAAATTAAAAGAAACTGATTCATTCAACAATTTTATTTCTATGATAATTAATGTAATATGTTGCTCACTGAGAATGGCATTCATTCTCTTTGAAAGCAGGTGATTTTTCTTTTAAATATTGTTGTAGTCAAAGTGCTTAGAGTAGACTGTTAAGACCTTTGAAAGACCTGGTTCAGATTTCCTATGCATATTGGCTTGGTGTGTTTTTCATCTTCCTCCTTTGGCATTTCTGATGATTAACAGGACATTTGCTACTGTTGATCTTTGTCAAGTTTTTTTCTTCAATGGAGACTGTTCTTGCTGAGATGGGGAGGTCTCTTCCTTCCTTGGGGCTTTTTCTTCTTGAAGGTGTGAATTTCAAAACTTGTTAGAGATGTTCAGATGTTAATGTCAGTAATCCAGAACAGATAAGTGATCTTTATTCTTCTAATTGGTGTGAAGGTTTGTTTGAATTGGCTATACTTTTTTTAAACTGGTAATTAAAACTTTTAATTTTAGAAATTGATTAATATTCCTCTTAGTCTCAAGCAAAAAAATAAACATTGCCTATCATATTTTATAAAATTAAGCTGGATAACAACAACAAAAAACCAGTTACTCTTTCTGAGTTAATGTGCGTCATTATCAGGGTTGTTAGCATGATCTAGGTAGGAACAGCTGAAGGCAGCTGACTTCACAGATTAAAATTCCATGGAGCTGCCATGCAGCTAGAAGAAAGGGAACCACAACTAACCGTTTGCAGATCTAACTTGTTTTCTGGTGCTGGAGCTTGAAGTCCGCTCCTTAAGAGTGTTAAGGAGTGCTTACTCTGCCACTGTGGACTGCCTGCCAGCGCTGATGCCTGCGCTCTCTGCTCCTGCAAATAGAGTAGTAGGCATGAAGAACGCATCTCCCTCTTCTCCCTTAGCTTGCTTGTAAGTTCTGTGCTTAACTTGCTTATGCCAGTGTGGCACAGAAGACTAAACCAGGTGGCTTTTACATCTACTAAAGAGAATCCAGAAGTGCAACATTCTAGACTAAAGTAATGGGAATTATTAAGTATGTAGAAAACAATGGCAAAATCTCAGTGATTCTTATATAATTCCTTCCTGATATGATAGCTCATTGTTTCCATGAGTGAAAGACAGAAAGAAGACAAGTAAATCAGTAAAAAGTGTATACTTTCTGACAGATGTTTACAAATGACAATCAGGCACATGTAAATGAACTCACAAAGGATTATGAACATAAGGAAGTTATGACTTGGTTTTTCTGCCCCAGGTCATGGTGGGATGTGCTTTAACTTTGACTTCTTATTAAGTCAGGAATCTGCCAGGCCTTAAGGTGCTAGGGGAGTGCTCTTCAGGTGTTTAAATATTCTTTAATTATTTTAATTATATTTTTAAATTTCATGTGGCTGTGTCTGCCACAGCATGCGTGTAGAAGTTAGAGGGCAGCTTGTTCTCTACCTCTACCCTGTGGGGTCCCCCCCCCCATGGAACTCCCGTCCGGCTTTAAAGGGCGTGCCTTATCCCAGAGACATCTCCCAACACCCACATGTTTTAGATATTTGACTTTGTTTTTAATAAATACGGACTTTCACTGGAATTACTGCTGGATATTACCCAGCTAAAGGCAGAATTCCTGTTTGGGAACATATCATTAGTGTGCTAGGCTAGCCAGCATTTTTATTCTTGCCATTTGTAAACAGTGTTTTAATTGAATCCTGTCATGGCCTCCCATCAACAGGTATGACATCGGATTTGATTCATGAATTGAGTGATTGACACAAGGTTCCTTGTATCTCATGCTGACCTCAAGCTCACTGTGTAGGCCTTGCACTTCTGATCCCCTAAAACTAAGCTAGAGCTTTTTGTTCTGCTAAGGAAACTTTTTGCTGGCTGCCTGCACCTGCGGTCCCAGCTACTCAGGAGGTAGACAGATGAGTGATCTTCAGGCCAGCTTGGCTTACACAGAGACCTGCTGCAGAAAAGCAATAGCAACTACTTTGGGAATGCTTCAATCTGTTGTCTTCTGTGTTTAAAAAAAAAAATATTTTCTCCGTTTAAAAAATATATATTCTTGTATTTTATATAATATGTAATGTATATTTTTATTTGTAGGGTTTTATCCTAATTTTTCATTTGTAAAGCAAATTTTAAGCTTCTAGATGTTATAATTGGCACAAAAGAATTGTAACATAAGGTAGATGTAGTAAGGCCAGCCTGGTCTCCATTGTGAGTTCCAGAACAGCCGAGGCTATAACAAAACAGAAAAAGAATTCTATGTATTAGAGGTAGAGTGAAAGAAAATAAGCCTGGTGTGATGGTGCACACCTTAAATGCTAGGACTGGAGGCAGCCTGGTCTATATAGTAAGTTACAGGCCAAACAGGATAAAATAAATCTTTTTTTAAAAAGTAATAATATTAATTTAATGTACAGAACTGCTGTTCGCTATAGTCACATCAGTCTGCTTGAATTATCCTTCCAGTAAGCAGTTTGTTCTTTGGGGGTTTTTTTGGGTTTTGCCTTTTTTATTTGTTTTTCTGAGAACAAGGTCCCACTGTGTGACTTAGGCTAGCCTTGAACTCATAGAGATCCCTCTGCTATTGGAATGCTGAGATTAAAGAGATAAGTCACCATACCTGGCTAATAAACAATATGTAAAGCAAACTGAAAAGTATACAGCCCAGAAACATGACATTTCATTCAAATCATATCTAAATCATTAATCACAGTGTAATTAAGGATCTCACAGCATTTAGTCTTAGTAATTAATATGCAAGTCCAGGGAGTATACAAAATAATGCTAAGGTGTGGCTCTTCCTAAGAAAGGCTAAATGACAGTAGTGAGTAGGCGTGTCAGTCAGTGAAAGATTTTGAATAACGAAACGTAATTGGAGGGAGGTGAAGGTTTCTAAAAGTTAAGGTCTGTTTCATAAAAATCTTCCAGTTTTCTGTAAATTGATTTGATCAAAACGTAATGATTTCATTTGTCTTTCTACCCCAGCTTTTGAAAGTGTTCCTCAGCCTGGCAGTGGTAAGGCTTTCAGAGGGATGCTTGTTTTTCATTTTGGAATTCCCAAGACATTCTAATTTTTCACCTTCTCTCTAGCTAATCACCAAAGCTGAGAAGATTAGACTGGTTAAGACTCAGCAAGCCAGTCAGCACATTCGATTCTCTGAGTATGACTGAGAAGACTTCTGGGCTTCCCCTGCTGGAGTGTTCCTAGTACCAGGCTGCTTGAATGTTGTGCTGAGATCTGCGTTAGAAAAGAAAAGGAAGAAACCTTGGCTCCTCAGTGTGTCAATAAGACTTCTCTAATGACAAGTGCATTGTATGTCAGATTTTTTTCTTGTTGAAATTATGCAAGTCAACTTCAGATGATTTCATAAATAAATGTGTTTTGAACATAATTGTTTTGTTTTTATTTACAAAATAAATATGTAATTGCAAAAATAAAAATGCAGGGTTATCAGATGCAAACTAACTGTAACTTTTTAGATTTTCCCTTCTGTTTTTTCTCATCTTTCCTTCCTTTAAGCAGCAAACTGTACCAAATGTTTCTTATTAAGATGTTGAATTTTAAAAGCATTGAGTTACTCATAAATAGACATTTTAATTAGATGATGCGCCAGGTACTATGAGCTTAGAGGGAGTCTGAGAATTGATCTTCAAAGAAAACCAAAGTCTTATTTTTCCAGAAATTAGCAAGATTCAAGTAATTAACTTGTTTCCAGAAGTGTATTTACAGTACCTATGAAGGACTGGCATCCTAGATTTCATCAGAATCTCCTGAAAGTGTTCTGTGTTTGTTTCTCAGACAATGCACTGTTACTGCTTCCACTGCCGTTGACCCATTGCCTGCATGAGTGGCAGTTCTGTGCACTGCATGCAGCCTGTGGTCAGGCCTCTTCTGTCACTGACCCACAAGGAGGGCCACTGGCTAGGGAACAATAGCTGATCACTTCCACATATAAGTACCCTGGCAAGTTGCCTGTCCCTTCTTTTTCCTCCGTGGGGGATTTTATATACATAAACATACTTTTACATGTCTATATAAACAGTTGTTTCTGTATTATACTCTCTAAGGCTTATAACTAAAGGAGCTCCGATAGTAACGGGTTGACCATTTAGGGCTGTATGTGGTGGAAGCAGAGGCTGGCAGATCTCTGTAGGTTCAAAGGACAGCTGGAGTTACATAGAGACTCTCAAAGAAGAATTGAACATTTACTGTGGAGTATCTTTGGATGTTGCTATAGCACTAGGGAAACACTAACAAAGCAAGTTGTGGTTTTTTTTGTTTTTTTTTCTTTTCTCATGAAACCTGTATTGTATATAAAAACAAAGTTTTATAAATGAAAGCTTGTTAGAAAGTGTATTTCTGGAACCTGGAAAGATGGGTCAGTGGGTAAAAAGATCTCCTGTTGCAGAGCATGATCTTAGTTCAGTCCCTGAAACCCACATGATGGAGATCCCCACTCCTGCATGCATGGTCTTCCCCCATCACAAACATACTTTCAAAAAGGTACCAGCCATACGTGTGGTACATATGCGTACAAAGCATATGTATAAAGATAAGTTGTAGACTATGTCCAGAAATCTTTTCAGATGTCATTTTAAGAGAACTGGGCTTGGTGATACACACCTTTAATCCCAACTCTCAGGAAGCAGAGACAGGTGTATTTCTGTGAATTAGAGAGTAGCCTACTCCACATAGCAAGTTCTAAGCCAGCCAAGATTACACAGTGAGACCCTGTCTCAAAAACAAAATTTTAAAAAGGTAGTCTTTTTATATTGGAATAACCTGTCTAGTGGGCCAAATAGATTAGGCAGGGGTTTAATTTAATGCTGTTTTATTTTTTAGTTATATATGTACATTTCTTTCACTCTTTTTGTCTTTCTATGATTCAGTTACTGAATCAAACGAGAGTATCCCAAAACCACTTGAAAGGCTTAGTTGATGTGGAGTTACAGGGAACTATTTTGTGCTTAGATTCCATTGATTTCCTTCCTTCTTTGTATTGTTACCATGTATGTCTGAATGCACACACATGAGCATGTGAAGATCAGAGGGCAACTTTTCAGCATCTGTTCTCTGTACCCACCACTGTTTCAGGGATCACCCAGGTTGTCAGGCTTGTACAGCAGGCATTCCTCCTGCTGAGCCATCTTACCAGCCCTTAGTTTTTGACATTATCTTTGGCCTGCAGTTGATTTGGGCTTGAATGTTTATACACCTCTATTATTGTATAAAAGTCATCTTGATACATGGTTTGGGATGTAGCTCTGTCATAGAGTACTTATTGATGTGGGCCAGACTGATGTCTAAAAACACAAAGATTTGGATAATTTATTATGTAGAATTACTTAAAAAATAAGCATGGGGTCCCTAAAGAGATGGCTGCAGCATTTGAGAGTTCCTGCTGCTCTTTCAGAAGACCTGAGTTTGGTTCCCAGCACCCACATTGGGCAGCTGAGAACTGTTCCTCCAGCTTCAAGAAGACCTGATACATCTGGCTTCCAAAGGTACCTGGACTGTCATGAGCACACACACACACAGGAGAGACAGAGAGAGAGAAGGGGGGAGGAAGGGAAGGAGAGAGAGAGAGAAAATTAAAAATAAACTTTGACTTATATTTCTATCTAATCCTTATTTTAATATAAAAAAGATATGTAATAAAATTGGATGAGCATTTCAAACTTAATCATGATAGTAGATGGGCTAGCTAAAGAAGTCAGGATGTAGTTACTTAATGAGATTTTGAATGTAATGTGAATGACTAGTCAAATAATTTTCATTTCATACACCTTTACCTAAAGTATTAGAAAATCTTGTCTTTCTCCTCCTATTCAAGTCTCAGATTACAAAATAAAATATAAAAGGACTATAACTTAAGCCAACTGGCAATGTTTCGGACCTGCAGACTCTCCTGCACTGGAAAGGCAAAGGCAGGAAAATTAGCCCTGGATATACAGCAGACTGAGAGACCATAAAGTCTACAAAAGTCTATCTCAAAGGAGCAACAGAACAAATCAGAAGAGGAGGAAAAGGAGGAGAACCAGGAAAAGATGTAAGTTTATATATAATTTTATTTTCAAGTCAGATGTGGTAGAGTGCCTTTCATCCCAGCATTATGGAGGCAGAGGCGGGTGATCTCTGTGAGTTCAAGACTAGTCTGGTCTATACAGTAAAGTTCTAGGCCACTGCTATATATGAGACCCTATCTCAGAAATGTTTTTTCTGTAATTCAACTTTATTTTCTATAATGCTAATTAACTACTTTCATTAAACCCACAAAGATTTATAGTGTCACTCTGATTTTAGATCTCTTTAATCTGATAGTAAAGTGAAAATTGAAAGTTAGAGGCTTATTCAGTAACACTTTGGGGACCTCGAGACAACTGTCTTAAGAAGTCCATTCTTCAGCTTTGCCCCAAATCTAAGTCTATCCTGGTTGTTCCTGCACAGTTGGCACCAAAGTTCTCAAAACCATTTCTGAAACATGCTCAGAACGCAAAATAATGGGAGTGATACTGTTGACCTTGGAAGGTTGTTGTCTCCATTCTTTTTGTCCTGTCAAATCAAAGCAGGGATAGACTAATATGGGACACAACAATTTACAAAATTAAGTATGCAAGAACAGACAGGCAAAACAGCTCAGTAGCAAAGATGCCTCTTGATAAACCAGAGGACCTGGGTTCAATCTCTCTGGGACCTCCAAGGTAGAAGGAAAGAATCGACTCCCCATAAGTTGTCTTTGGACTCTGATATGTGCTCCCTGGCACGGGAATACCACCTCCATATCTTCATGCACACACACACACACACACACACACACACACACACACGTTAAATTGTTCACTAAATATCCAAGAACATGTGAAAAGTAAATTGTATTATTTATGATACCTTTGACTGCAAGAAGCAAAAAGTAACTGCTGCACCAAAGAAAGGGAAAAGATCCTGAGATCTCACAGTAGGCTTTATGAAATTGAAGGAAAACAAAACAGATCCAAGGATTCAATGCTATGTACCCTAGGGAAACACCGGAGCCTCAGCCACTGTAGAGGGCTCAATAGTATGGGCTGCTTCAGGACAGGAAAAACACAATGTGTTCCCACTCCAAAATGCACTTCCTGTTCCCAGGTCTCAGAGTTCCATATTCCATAGTAGAGCAATTACACATTCCACAGACATGTGACACTCTGGGTTTGATCATGAACCATTCTGAATAACCTAAATGTATCCACTTTTGTCTTTGCAAAACAAGGCAGTTTGTTTCAAAGCACAAAACAAATAGTAGAAAGAACAAAACGTCAATAGAACTGTCTCATGGAGATAATCACAGTAAACCTAAATGAAGACATTGGACATTTCAAAAAATCCTAATACTTTCATTGGCTTAGAATATTGCAATGGATAATTTACAGAATGTTTGTGGTCTTTAAGGGTATTGTGGAGCAGGCAGTGGTGGCAGTGGTACACACCTTTAATCCCAGCACTTGGGAGGTAAAGGCAGGCATATCTCTTGAGTACAAGGCTAGCCTGGTCTACAAAGTGAGTTCCAGGATAGCCAGGGCTACATACAGAAATCCAATCTCAACAAAATAATAATATTAATAGTATTATACCATGAGAGTTGGTTAATAGTGCCAGCTAACAAGACGGGATAGTACAGTCTATTATCTTGACACACAGGAAGAAGCCTAAGGCATGAGGACCTCAAGCTGGAGGCCAATGTGTGCTGCAGTTAACACAACACACACAACACAGCATAACACAAAAGACAACGCACGATCCTAAATAAACTTATAGATTCATTTATGAAATTTTTACTTTCTTTATTTGGATAGTCTCATGTATCCCAGGCTGTCCTGGAACTTGTTAGGAAATCAAGGATGATCTTGAACTTCCGATCTTCCTGCCTCTGCTCCTGAGGATAGGAGGTGTGCACATCCACACCTGATTGTAAATGGTATTTGGAATCAAACCAGGGCCTTTATCCATGCTAAGCAAGTGCTCAACTAACTGAGCTTCTTTCAGCCATTTACTTTAGACATATTTTAATATGTGTAAGTTCATGATATTAAATATCTTTCATCCTTTAAACTTCCTTTTGTGCTTTAAGTGGCAAATTAACAGTAGGCTAAATAGGCTCAATCACTCTGTCTTCTCTGTGTCTCTGTGTCTGTCTGTCTGTCTCTCTCTCTCCCTCTCTCTCTGACAGAGTCTTGCTAGCCAGGCTGACTCTGAACATGACAATTCCCTGCCTCTGCCCCCACCACACAGACATGAGACCACTGAAAAAGATTAATTCTTTAAGCCCAACAGAGCCAATCTCCCACCATTGTTAGAAACAGTTTTCTGTTCCTAAAGCTGGACACCAACGTATAAAAGGTCAAGTCGTGAAAAATGTGTATATTCACATCCACAGCTTCACTCCAGAGGACTGTGACGTTCACACCCACAGAAGATGCCAGAAATGAAGGAGTGTTTTCTCTTCATCAAAGAGACTATTTCTGATGCCAACTAAACTGACCCTTTCCCTCATCTCTCCTGTGTCTCCATGTTCCTTCCTTCTGCTCTGTCTTCGTGACACTTGTTAAAGTCAGTATATGTACGTTATGACTCCCTTGGAGTTTTTGGTCCCCCTTGGCCACAGGAGCCTGGCATTGACAAGAACAGAGATGAAATGCAAGACACATAGGTGTCGCTAGGGAAGAATCTAAGCGACCTTCTTTGGCTTTATCTACACTTTATCTTTACACTTCTCTCTCCCTTTCAGTTACCACTCTCAGTCCTTATCTCCCAGAGCTTATTAGCACTTTTTCCCCAGAACCCCAAGTGTGCTGCACTAAACGCACCTGACTCTGCATTTTAGGACCTTCCTGTCTCCAGTTCCTGGTCCCTGGCAGGTTTCAATGCATACTGAATCACTCCCTGGGCTCTCAAGCCCTGGCAGAATTCCTGCAGGGATTTGTTATCCATCAGCTTTGTCCTTGATTTCAATTCACTCTTGGATTTCTGAGCTACATGGCCCTGCAATTAATTATAGGTCATTATAATTAATGGCTTCTTACACTTGTCTTTTTTTGTTTGTTTGTTTGTTTTTTTGGTTTTTTGTTTTGCTTCTCAAGATGTGAAATGTTAAAAAATGAAAAAGAAAAGAAAAAGAAGAATACAGGGTTGCTACTTTACAGCATAGCACCTCATTTCCTCTTTGGTTTGTCTCAAGATTTTTAGAGCTATTTCAGCTTGGTCATGCTGTAGTTAAAGATCAGACGGCTTAGGAGCTAGAGAGATAGTTCAGCAGCTGAGAGCAATTGCTGCTCGTGTAGGTGGATTTTCAGTACTTACATCAGGCAGCCCACAGCTAACCATAACCCTGTGTCTGTGAGGTGTAACACCCGCTTCTGGTCTCTGTGGGCATCTCCGAGTTGTTGTGTGGGGTGTGTGTGTGTGTGTGTGTGTGTGTGTAGATGTATATGTGTGTATGGATATATATATATATATATATATATATGTGTGTGTGTGTGTGTGTGTGTGTGTGTATGAGTGTGTGTATGTATATGTGTGGAGATGTACATATGTGTGTGTGGAGATGTATATATGTATATGTATGTGTGTATATGTTTATGTGTATATGTATATGTGTATATGTGTATATGTGTGTATTTGTGTGTTTATCTTTGAGTATATATATTCATATCTCATGAGAATATACATACTCAAACATAAACACACACATATAATCACACACACACACTTTTTTTTTTTTCCGAGACAGGGTTTCTCTGTGTAGCCCGGGCTGTCCTGGAACTCACTCTGTAGACCAGGCTGGCCTCGAACTCAGAAATCCGCCTGCCTCTGCCTCCCAAGTGCTGGGATTAAAGACATGTACCATCACCGCCTGGCTGCACACACACAATTTTTAAGGAAGAGAATGCCCGGTGACTGTAGGTGCAGTTGTCCTCATTTGTAGCTCAAGGCACATGAGAAAAGCTCTAAGAGGCCCAGGCTTCTCCTGTTGCACTGAGCCAAAGTGGAACAGTTTACAGCTCGGTACAAACTGAACAGGATATTACTTCCCATCAGCATAAGAATTTTTTCAAGAAAGCCTAAGCTAATTCTATGGCAAGAATTACTTTCTAACATAAATAATTTACATTAGAATCGTTTCCCACTGTAATGTTGAGGTAAATAGGGCAGAGCTGTGGCAGCACATTAAATAGAAAACACAGCAGAAGAAAGCCTTGATAGTACAAACAATTACATCTTTTTCATTTAAAAAAAAAATAAAGTAGCTAGGCTTGGTGGTGCATGCCTTTATTCCCAGCACTTGGGAGGCAGAGTCAAGTGGACTTCTGTAAATTTGAGGTCAGTCTGGTTTACATATCAAGTTCCAGGCCAGCCATGGCTACACAGAGAGAGAAAGACCCTATCTCAAAACAAACAAATAAATACAAAATAAGATATTTACTTTTATTTTATGTGTCTGTGTGTGTGTGTGTGTGTGTGAACATGTTCATCGTGTATGTATGCAAGTGCCCACGACAAAGGCTAGAATGGTGTTGGATCCCCAGAATTACCGGAGATTTGTGAGCTTCAGTGTGTGTGGTGGGGACCGAACCCAACTTCTCTGCAAGAACAGCTCTCACTGTTAATTGCTGAGCAATCTCGTCAGCTCCTATATATCTTGCTCATAAAACTATTGCTTCAAGCTTAAGCATGGTGGAACACACACACACACACACACACACACCTTTAGTTGCAGCGCTCTGGAGGCAGAGGCAATTGGATCTCTGAGTTCCAGGCCAGCCTGGTCTACAGAATGAGTTCGAGGACAGCCAGGGATGCCTAGAAGAAACCTGTTTGATTGTCTCAAACAAAACAAAACAAAACAAAGCAAAGGCTGCTGCTGATAACAATAATTATTAATAACTAGTAAAGTCAATTTATGTAAATATTAATTAAAATATTTAATCATATTAATAAATAATCCTTCCAATGGTTTGTTTCACCAATTACCCATGGATTTTATTTCTGTAATGGTATTTACTTAGTGTCAACTTTTTTTACAGGAGACTGTGGTTTTTGGGATCCCATTGCCTCTTTGTGACTGCATTGGGATCCCTTGTTTACTGGTGGCTGTATTTCTGGGTTTAGCGTTCTGGGCTTGCTGTCAACCTCATTTTTGTTATGCCCCAACATGACCTTCTTCTCCAGCCAAGTTAATTGGCAGATAGCACCCAGCACATGACTTGCTAGTTCCTCTCCTTGGGGCTTAGAAAGGCCATTCTCTAAACCTGGAATGCCTTCTCCACTCTGTGCCAGTGTGTCCTTCGCCACTGCTTGGCCTGTGTTGACTAAAACTGCCTTTTATTCTGGGGGGCCTTCCCCTTGTCTTCTACTCACCCCTTCCCATCCCCTCATCACTTAAGCTGTGAGAGCTACTCACTGTGGGAGTTTCCTAAGCTACCTTTGAGTGACTATTGTCTCTGCAGAACCCAGAGTCAATCCTTTGTTTCTTTGTTATTAGAGCTGCATTTCCCTGCATGGTGGCTCTCAATGTGGCCTTTAAGAGCAGTTTCAAACACTGTTACCTCTGCTAGTCATATAAAGTCATAATTAGGTCATTTTATTAAAAAAAGACACTGGGAAATTATAAACCAGAAAGATACCAAAAATATGGGCTAAACTAATACATGCAATACATGAAAGTGCTATATAGTAACCTTAAGTATTATAAAGGACAAGCAGAAGCTCCTACATACATGTGTGACTTACACAAACACACACATGTGTGACTTATACACAAACAGACATACGCACACAGACACACACACACACATCAGTCAGTGGTAGAATGTGTACTTAATAGCCACAAGGCCTTAGATTTAATTCCTAGCAACACAGAATTTAAAAATATCACACCACACATCACAGAACAGTACATAAACATTCTTTTTTTTTTTGGGGGGGGGGGGTTGAGACAGGGTTTTCTCTGTGTATCCCTGGCTGTCCTGGAACTCACTCTGTAGACCAGGCTAGCCTCGAACTCAGAAATCCGCCTGCCTCTGCCTCCCAAGTGCTGGGATTAAAGGTGTGCGCCACCACCGCCCGGCATAAACATTCATTTTAACCCTGAGAAATATCTAGTAGGCACAGCTATTTGATGCAATGTGAATGGTGCTGTAGTCCTAATTGTTTGCTGCTGTAAACTTTCTGCATTATACAAATGAGTACATAATAGTTGAGCAGCCATGATGTCTGGCTTTCTGTGTGTACTTGATGCATCATCTCTATCTGCTACCATGTCTTGTCCACAGGAACTGGTGATGCATGCATTCAGCACAGTGCATCAGAGGTGCTCTCTGGTGCCAGATAATGTGTCCCTTTTGATAGTGTGTTTTTTAGTTCTGTATATTGAATTCAGGGCCCTCTGCATACAAGGCAAGTGTTGTATCACCAGGTTTGCTGAACTCAGAACACATAGTGGTGTGCTTCAGCAGGTCTGCCGTGGACGTGAGACTTCCTCTTTTCAATAAGATCTCAGGTCCTGGCTCTGCACTGTGACCATCAGAGTTCTCTAACATTAACTATGGAGAATGTTTATTTTTTTAAAAAGTCACTTACAGCCCTATCATGTCCTAAAAGTACAGGCCTGTAATAGAACAAGTTATTCCACACCATTTGGCTGCTTCTGTTTGTGTTAGCTCCATATCATATTCACTTGTGAACAAACCTATTTTCTTCTTTCAATGTGCTCCTCGATGCGTGCAGTTTCCCATCTCCTACAGCATCTATGCAAAAAAAAAAAGATCTCCCGTCCTCTAAAACAGGACCTCTCCCCTCATTCCTTCCTGGCTAAGAGCAAGAGAAAAAAGCTGTATATTCAGTCAAAGCCACTTTGCTTTGATGTGGTTACAACTGTTTCACTTGTCATAAAGCTGATGGGGAAGCTTGGAGTTGGGAGACCCTGCCTCTGCCCAAAAAAGTGTTTGGTTTCGCCATCCTTCTGGCTTCACGCCACATAGCATTGACATACCATCTCTACTGATTACATACTTTGGAACGATGGGAAACAGTGCAGTTAAGCTTGTCTTCACGCTTTGCTTTCAACGTATGCTTGAAAACGCTGGTCTGAGATCCAGCTAGCAGCAGCAAGACAGATTCCATGAACACGCAGGTGTCCCAGCAGCAGCTGGGAAGGCAAGGGCGGCTTCCAGGCTGATACAGTATATTTTTGTCTGGAGTCACATAGTTCCTGCCTTTAAATATCCAGGTTGCACTTTGAAAGGACAGTCCAAATGCTAGGTCATTTGAAATCCTGGAGCTGGAGTGTGGTTCAGTGATAGAGGGCTTGCCTAGCTTGCATGAGACCCTGAAGGCAATCCTGTAAAATTCTAATTACTATATAAAACAGAGGGTTGAGACTACTAATTTTTAGCCTTTCTTGCATCAAGGTTGAAATGAAGAACAACATAATGTATTCCTTGTTGATGGGCACCAGCTTTGGCAGGCTTACATAGCTGTGCTTTTTACAGTACCATGTGGCTATATTTAGCTACTTGTTCCCTTCGAGGCCCTTGAAGTAATTTCCTTTGGCTCTACTGCCCTGAGAGGAAAAGGAGAACTCTGTTAACATGAATGCAACATGGCTATGACAGGGTTTTTGGAAGGCAGTGGGATTTCTGAGGTCTTAGGTTTTCCTGAATTACCGGGATCTGTTGTTTTATTTATTTATTGTTGTGAATACACTGAAAAGGGCTAGCCTGTGGCAAAATTATCATTAGGAAGTATTTGTCCTTCAGATACCCTCAGTGATCCTCTTTCCTCCTAGAGATACCCCCTTACTGTTTCTCATGTTCTGTGAGTGATTGCACTTCTTAAAGTATTTTCTCTTTTCTCTTTTTTTTTTTCTTTTTTTTTTTTTTTTTTTTTTTTGGTTTTTCAAGACAGAGTTTCTCTGTGTAGCCCGGGCTGTCCTGGAACTCACTCTGTAGACCAGGCCGGCCCCGAACTCAGAAATGTGGCTGCCTCTGCCTCCCAAGTGCTGGGATTAAAGGCGTGCGCCACCACCGCCAGCCTAAAGTATTTTCTTAAGTCACTATTGCCGCTGCTTGCCTAGCATACAGGAAGCCCCAGGCTCCATCCAGAGCATTGCAGACACCAGGTGTGGTGTGGCACATGCCTAGCACCTTGCACTTTGAGATGGAACCAGAAGTTTAGCATCATCTTTGGCTGCAGAGTGCTTTTGAGATGCATGAGACCTTGTCTCCAAAACCAAAAACAACAAGGAACAGCAGGAACAACAAAACAAACAAAACACAAGGGCAGGCAGTGAGTGCTGCAAGCAGAACACACAGAGTATGTTCCTCAGGACCCACATGGTAGAAGGAGAGATTTGGAGCCTGCAGGCTAATCTTCTGACTTCCCATACACATACATAGAAATAAATAAATGTAAGTTTTAAAAACCCTGAAATTAACCAGCTAAACAACAAACAAAACTCCACAGTAGTTCTGCATATCACTCATTCTCATTAATTACTTCGTATTAGTTGTGCAGCTACCAAGGGCTAAGCATCAGTAACAAAATAACAAATCTACTCCGTCTGTCGAAGCTATACTACAGCGTAAGGCGACAGCAACACATAGTAGCTATTTACATATGATCTATCCTATGATGACACACACTACAAAGGCAGGAAGGATAATAGGGAACCCAAGGAAGCCATGGGGGCTGGGGGGTGGGGGCGGGGATACTGGAACTTTTTGTTTTCTCTGTTTTTTTTTTTTTCAGACAGTCTTTTGTGTTGCCCAGGCTGTCTGGCTCTTCCTCCTGGGCAAGAGATGCTCTTCCTTGAGTCTCCTTTGTAGCCATAGTGCAGGGGCCAAAGGGGATGTCCCAGTTTTCACAAGATTGGTCTCACTGAGAGAGCAGTAACTTTTCAGCCAGAAATCACCAGAAGGTGAGAAGTTGAGACTAGAGGAGAATCATTTAGGCCCCATGACTCAAGCATGAGGGCCTTGGTATGGGAGCATGCCTCGGGTACTGAAATCCAAACGCCAGTTTGGCTGGTACTGGAGGAACAAAGGCATGTGTGGCGGGAGACAAGCCAGAGAGCTGGAGGCCAGAAGCACAAAGTCCTGGGAGGCAGAAATAAAAATGTTACATCTTGATTCTGAACCAGCAGAGAAACCTTTGAGAACTGCTATTTGTTTTGCTTGCAGTGTTTTGAGACAAGGTCTCACTATGTAACTCCGATGACCTCAAACTCATTGTCCTCCTTTTAACTGGTAGGATTTTAGGCGGATACCACCATGATTGGGGAAAACAATTTAAGCAGAGCGATAAGGCTTTATAAAGCCTAGAAATACTGTCCCTCTCCGAGTTCCTAATTTGTAAAGAGAAAATAAAAGAACGATAGCCTGTAATATCGAACGTGATAGGGTGGTAATTCTAAGCTCCTGTGTTGAGACGAGGTACTGTGTAAAAGCGCCATGACAAGCATTTTACAGAGGGATTCTGTCCCAGTTTCAGGAAAAGATGGATCTTTTTTAGGCAGAGATCCTATTATCTTGAAGTCATGCCATTCTCGCTTCTCTTACACGTGGGCAAGACTGGCTGTGTGCTGCTCTTAATTTTGCTGGTGATGTGAGAATGGGATTATTTTTCAAAGAAGTGAAATGAGAAACATGGGAGATGTTTCAGATCACACTGTTCTGAAGGTACCCGTGAAGGTATATCGCATATAAGCATGTAACCATAACAGGTTAATGATGAATTTCCTTAGGGGTGTGTGTGTGTGTGTTGGCACATATACATGTTTGTGTGTATGATTGTAGAGTACAGCCCGGGGCCTTTTTAAATGCTAAACCAGTGATTTACTACTGAGCTGTCATGTAGCCCCAGTGACCTTATGTTTTGATTGTGACCTAGTATATCAGGTCAGGTGTAGAATTTCTACCTTTGGCATGATGCAAGAGAGTGCCCCAAAAGTTCTTGATTTGGAGCATTTCAAAATTCCAAGTTTTGGATTCAAGATACCTTTGCTATTAGTTCAACAGTGTCGGCTCTGTGACATCATTTTGAAAAACTATAAGGTCTGGGTACTGTTGACTGCTCATGCTCAAGTAAATGGCAGCCTGGAGTCATATTGTGCTGAATTAAAAGGCCATTAAGTCAGCAGGAGGGTAGTGGTATACTCTTTTAATCCCAGCACTAGGGACGCAGAGCAGATCTCTGAGTTTGAGGCCAGCCTGGTCTACAGAGGGAGTTCCAGGACAGCCATGGCTAAATAGAGAAACTATGTCTCAAAAAGCTAAAAGTAACAGAGAGGTGGAGAGAAGGAAGGAAGGAAGAAAGAAAGGGAGGGAGGAGGAGGGAGGGAGGGAGGGAGAGGAGAGAGAAGGGAGGAGAAGAGAGAGAAGGAGGGAAGAAGGAGAGAGAGGAGAGGAAGGGAGGAGAGGAGAGGAGAGGAGAGGAGAGAGAGGAGAGGAGAGGAGAGGAGAGGAGAGGAGAGGAGAAAGGCCACTAAGCTTTTTTTCTTCTTTGCAAAAGTTCTCAGATGCATGTGGTGGCAAAGAATTAGAGTCGTGTTTATTTTGAGTTTCTTTGTTTAGTTCACTAGCCACAGACACACAGCAGATATCTTTTGAGAACTAATAAGAAAATACTTTTAAAAAATTTACCTAGGGGGCTGGAGAGATGGCTCAGAGATTAAGAGCATTGACTGTTCTTCCAGAGATCCTGAGTTCAATTCCCAGCAACCACACAGTGGCTCACAACCATCTATAATGGGATCCGACGTCCTCCTCTGCTGTGTCTGAAGACAGCTACAGTGTACTCACATAGATAAAATTAAAAAATCTTAAAAAAAAAATCTACCTAGTTTTGCATAATTTTTCAATACATTTTATATTTACATTGCAGTTAGACGATGCTAATCTCATTCTGCCTAAGGAACCTGAAGCAGAGAAATAAAAACAGATGAAGTTCCTATAACCAGTAAGTGACCAAGCCAGCCATAAGATTTTAAGTTCATCTGACAGGAAAGGCCAGCACAGATAGAAATGCATTTTCAAACTAAGGTGGAATTATCAAGTATATTTTGTAGTTTCTTTATTCTCTGAGATATTACACATAAAATGTCCTCAATGCATATTTTTGTAGTGAGCAGTGCTTTGATCTTACATTCAACAAAAATGTTGCCCAAACACAAGACGTTCCCCTAGAGACATTGTTGGCTGCTGGGAACCACAGGAATTACTTTGCCTAGCGAGAGTATCATGGGACTTTTGTTGTACGGAGAGGACTGAACAGTAAGAGCCGAGGCCTGAGTATGTGTTCAGGGCAGGATGCAGGAGGGAAGTAAAGAGGAGGCTCTTGGTGTTGGGCTACAGGCCAAGTGCAAAATGAGAAGCCACAGCTGTTGAGGACCCAGCAGAAGGAGCGACAGGTCCTCCCCACAGCGCCCTTCCTTCTCCCTCTCCGACCTTGACTCATTTGTTCCACTGTACTCTGGTTCCAACGTCAAGCCCTCTCTCCATGTGCCACTTCCCAGAATAGGTAAATCTTCCTAAATCTCTCTGAGAAGAACGTGAGATTAAGAAACTTTAGTCAAAAGATGCTGCAGATTTTTTTCTTTTCAAGATGGAGAGAGGTAGGTTTTTCTCTATCATTGGAGATTTTTAAAAAGAATAATGGGGAGCAGGGCAGTGGTGGTGCACGCCTTTAGTCCCAGCCTCTGGAGACGGAGGTACAGAGGGGCGGGGGTGGGGGGACGGTGTATCTGAGTTCAAGGCCAGCCTGGTCTACAGAGCAAATTCCAGGACAGCCAAGGGGGAAATATATATATATGGAGAGAGAAAGAGAGAGAGAGAGAGAGAGAGAGAGAGAGAGAGAGAGAGAGATGAAAAAAGAATAAAAGAAAAGGAAAGAAAGAAAAAAAAGAAGGCAAGACAAGTTCAGGTGAAATTCAATTCATTCATTTAGTTTTAGTTTAGATACAAGGTCTTACTATTGTTATCCAGGTCAATCTTGAACTCCTGGACGCAAATGATCCTCCTGCTTCAGACTCCCAAGTAGCTGAGACACATTATGAAACTTGATTCAATCTTTTTTTCAAATGCTCAGGGTTAGGGCCAGCAAGATGGCTGCTGTAACAGGTTAAGGTACTTACCAAAAATCCTGGCAACCGAAATTCAATCCCCAGGATCCAGATTAAGGTAGAAGGAGAACACCAACACCCCAACCTTGCCAGCTGACCCCACAAAATAAATAAACAAATATACATTTTAATAGTCTGTGTGGTGTATATCAGTAATCTTATCCCTGGCTAAGACAGCACAATCATGAGTCACATGATAAGACACTGTTTCAACCAAACCAAAACAATAACAATTCCTGAGGCAAGAAGAATCACTCTGTATAAGAACAAATTTTGATGCTGGATGGATGGCTCCGAAGTTAAGAGCACTGGCGATTCTTAGATTCTTAGACTCAGATTCAATCCCGAACACTCACATGACAGTTCACAATTGTCTCTAACTCCAGCTCCAGGAGACTCAATGCCCTCACATAGACATACAAACAGGAAAAACACCAATTCGAATAAATTATTAGAAAAAAATAAAAACAAGTTTTAAGAACAACTAGTGGAACCACCCAGTGGTGGCACACACCTTTAATTCTAGCACTTGGAAGGCAGATGGATTTCTATGAGTCCAGGCCAACCTGGTCACAGAGTGAGGTCAAAGCTATCCTGGTTTACAGAGTGAGTGAGTTCTAGAGCAACCAGGGCTACAGAGAGAAACAGTGTCTCGAAAAGCAACAAAACAAAAAACAATACTAACAAAGCAAAACAAACTCAGTATAGAAACAGGGTTCTAGCTCAGTTGGTAGGATGTTTGCCTGGCATGCCTAAAGTCCTGGGTTCAGATCCCTAGCATCCCATAAAACTGGTCTTAACACCCCTGACTGTAATCCTAGCACCCAGAAAACTGAAGATCAGGGACATCTTCAGCTACCTAGCAAGTCTGTAGCCAGCCTAGACTACAGGTGACCCTGTCTCAACAAACAAACTGTGACCTGTAGCTAATGACAGGAGAAGCCAGCTCTGCCACATGGGACTGTGCATTCCTCATCGCCTTCAGGTCCAGGTGTCTCATCTGTCAAAAGAAATGACAACAGCAAAAGCAGTGCTGTCTAGGTAGCTAACTTAAAAGTTAGCAACGGAGCTGGGCAGTGGTGGTGCATGCCCTTAATCCTAGCATTTAGGAAGGAGACTGTAGTCAGATCTCTGAGTTTGAGGCCAGCCTGGTCTACGAATCAAGTTCCAAGATAGCCAGGGCTACTCAGAGAAGCCCTGTCTTAAAACAAACAAACAAACAAACCCCCAAACCAACAATAGCAAATAGCCCTTTCTTTGTTTTCTACCAGGGAGCAGGTACCGGATAAATAAAGAATAAGAAACACAACGGCTTAGATAGAATAAAGCCACAGTACCTGGGCCACCATGACTGTTTGCTTTCCCCTTTGTCATATTTCTAAGCCATCCTCAGAGTTTTGTCTGCCTTGGTGACATAACAAACGCAAAGGACTTTTGTCATTTCCTGCACTGATACTATCAGGTCAGTAGGTCATATCCAATCGGCCCATTTCCACAGCATCTTACCCAGTCCCTTCTTGCATCTTACAACCTATTCTACATAAAGCCGGCAGGGTGACTCAGAACTTACTCACTCCTCGATTCTAAAGTTGACCGTCACTGTCTATCATCAATAAATGTGAAACCCCTGCGTGGCTGCGCTGTTCTGCGGCCTTGTGTGAACGCCCCTGCCCCACTTCTCTCTGGCTCCATTTCCAACCCTTTTCCACTCCACTCTGACCATATTAGCTGTCCGCTCTTGCCTTAGGTCCTTTGCACTTGCCTGCCTTTGTCTGGAATGCTCGTCCCCAAAATAACTTCATGGCTGGCTCAACTGCCTCATTTATATCGCCGTACAAATGTCAGCGTATCCGAGAAGCCGTCTCAGAAATTAGAAATCGCACCCTCCGTCTCCATCATCGTCTCAGATGCTGTTCATTTCCCCATGTAATCTCTTAATTCAACAGGATTGATTTGTTTTGATATCTGTCTCTCCTCCCAAATCTGTGACTGGGTGTCAGTTCCACGGGTGTCAGCGTTTTTTCCTATCCTCCCGCCCCCTACTGATGTACACAAAATTAACTTCTCCTCAAACTAATTTTTGTTATTGTTTTGAGGGAAGATATTATATAGCCCAGGCTGGCAAGAGGCAGAAGACCAGGAAGTCTGCTGTGTGATAGCCTCCCTTAGAAAGGGGTGCGTAAACAAGACCGGGACAATGACAACATCAATAGGCATGTTAACCAGAAAGGCGAAAAATATCATTGGGTCTGACCCTAGAGAACTAAAAAGAGAAAAAAAGAGAGCATGGAGTTAAGGGGAGGGAGAGGTTGGGAGGACGTGGAGGAGTTAGAAGAGGAAAAAGAATGATCAGAATATATTGTATGAAATTTTATTTCAATAAAAAAGCTGTAAGGAAAAAAAAAGCGCTAAGTCCAGAAAAGAAAAAAAAAAGAACTTCCCAGTTTGAGAGAGGGAGGGGATAAGAGAGGGGTTGAAGGAAGGAAAGGCAAGAGGAGAAGTGATATAATTATATTTTAATTTAAAATATAAAATAATTAAAAGTTATCTAGTGCTTATTTATGGGGGGAGGAGAGGTGCGGAAACGGTGGTTGGCGCATAGCTTGTTGGGATTTGATTCTTTCCTTCTGGGTAGGTCCTGGGAACCGAACCCAGGCTATCAGCCTGGGTGGCAAGCACCTTTACCCACTGAGCCATCTTGTCGGCACAATAGTGTGTTCGTCTCTCTGAAGCATCTCAGATTCTTGTAATAGGATTACACTAAATTCATTTCCTTTTTAACCTCAGCTTTTGAATTCACAGTTTCCAAGTCATACAATGTGGGAAGGTTGGCTGCGTTGCCGGAATCACCACCACACTGAGATGCAGTGTACACGACAAGACAAATTATGGAGATGCTGATTGATTGTATTTTGGTTGGTTGCATCATTAAAATCTCTTACTTACTAGTTAGCATTAATGTGTGATACAGATATCCTGTGACCACTTGGCTTTCATCCTGCCTCTGACACTAGTAAGGTGACCCGAAGCAACTTGATAAACAAGCTCCTCCATCCCATAGAAGCATAATGTGGATCAATGTTGTGGGATCATAATGTGGGATAATGTTGGTCAAGAGAGCTTGGGTCCCAGAACCCTGACTTGGGCCAGCAAGGGAAAGAAGAAAGCTGCTGTCAGGTGTGCTGTGCTGTGCTTGCTCAGATGGAGCCAAGGCCATGAAACAATTCGGAGCCTCAGTCGGTTCATTATGTACAGCACAGGGCTGGGTCGGCTTAGCTAGGCTCAGTTGGAGATCTCTGCAGGTCTCAGGCTGTGAACACCTGGGAGCAGAAGCTGTACTTGCTGGGTTTTGAACAGTGCACTGGCTACTTTTATGCCAACTTGATACAAGCTAGAGTCATGAGAGAGGAGGATGGAGGGAGTCTCAGTTGAGAAAATGCCCCATGAGATCCAGCTGCAAGGCCTTTTCTTAATCAGTGATCATTGCAGGAGGGCCCAGCTCATAGTGGGTTGGAGAGGCTGGTTTTCCTGGAGATGTAAGAAAGCAGGCTAAGCAAGCTATGTGAAATAAGGCAGTATTGTAGCACACCTCTGTGGCCTCTGCCTCAGCCCCTGCCTCCAGAATCCTGCCTTACCTTTGACTTGACTTCCTTTGGTGATGAACAGCAATGTGGAAAGGTCAGCTGAATAAACCCTTTCCTCCCCAACTTGCTTTTTGATCCTTGTGTTTTATTGTAGCAGTAGAAATTCTGACTCAGACACAAACTGGGACACATTCACATGTGGATCAGAGAAAGGATTTGCCCTCCCTCTGAGCCTTATTCTAGGGGAAAGACTTAGCCATTTCTGTGGGTCTGAGGGACGAGTCCGTGGTGTGGTCACGCCCAAGTCAGTTTTGCACATTCACTAAAGTGTTCCTTGGTTTCCTACACATATAGAAGTTTAAATTCTCACGTAGCCGGGTTAAAGAACACTAAAACAAACCGACGAGGGTAGAGGTGTAGGTCAGAGGTACAACACTTGTCAGAGACTGGTTATGATTCTCCAGCACTGGAAAAAGCAAAGGGAGGAAACATAAGTGCATTCCACTTAAGTCAGTATATCAAAAATTATTCCAATATGTAATTGATGTAAGCCAATACTAACGAGGGAATGTATTCTCTTCTTTATGGTGTGTTTTACAATGTGCTCTCAGTTTGGATACACTTCAGGCACTCAGTTGCCACATGTGCTATTATTGCCTAAGATATTGAATAGTGCAGACTTCAACTTTCGCTCCAGTTTCCACTGTAAAATGTGATTGGTGGTAACTAATAGCTATCTCATCTGATTGAGTTCATTAGCATAGACTCACATTCTGAGCTTGAAAACTGGGTTAAAGCATTGCATGAAAAAAGCTCACTGGTCAAAGACTGGGGCCTCCTTCCCTCCAATTATACACACACACACACACACACACACACAAATAGAACCTTCTCAGTCCATATAATGCTACTGGTATACACAAGACTTCAGGGCAGACCAATTGGCAGTGGACATTGGGGGTTTTATCCCCCAGGGAAGCCAACTTCTTCCTTTCTCAGGATCCCGATGTTGCCTGTAGTTCTTTGCCTAGAGTCAAGTTGAAGCTTGAGAGTTTCATGTTAGCCCTTCTGTGTTAGCATGTCCATTGGCTGTTCAGGTCTTGTTTTGGCAGACACGCTGATGAGGTATCATGGGTATAGCTTCTCTCACGTTTCTAGGAGACAAGTCTTATACCAAACCCCCTGTTCCTCTGAATCTTTCTGCTCCCTCTTCTATAATGGTCCTGAGCCTTAGGTGCAGGAATTGTATTGATATGTGTAAGGTGGGACTAGGTATCACATGACCTCTTGTCTTCTGAATTTGGATTGGTTGTGATTTTCTGTAATGGTCTCCATCTGAGGCAAAGAAAAGTTCCCTTGATGAGTGGTTATTTTATTTATTTGTTTTCATATGAGTCTATCTGTGTGGGCATACGCATGCCCTGGTGGGAGTGTGGAAGTCGGAGACAACTTTCAGGAGTTTCTTCTGCCATCATGTGAGCCTCAAGGGTAAAACTAAGATTGCCATCTGTCTTAGAAGCAAACACCTTTTCTAGATGAGTCATTTGTATAAAATATTCATTCTGTAAGTTCTGTTTCTCTAGAGAACCCTGAATAATCTGAGGTGGTAATTACTCTATATTTAAAGAATATTCCAAGACCAACAATATTTACTAAAAGCCTCCCATGTCCCCAGCATTTACACTCCACGGCCACTATTGTGTCTGGGTATGTACTCCCCACTAGAACTTAAGCTCTTTAGATATGGGACTTAATTTAAATGTAGTAAGATGGATGAATTATCGAATGGTTAGTGAGACTATCCAACTTTGTACTTTAGAAGTTCCAAAATATTTTAAGATTAACCTTTTGGTGTAAAATATTCTAAGATATGCAATAGCTTTTCTGCTTTATAAAAAGTATTAAGACTATGTGACCCCACTAAGTGACTATCGTTTGTGCATGTATCTAGGGCCAGTATATGGGAGAACACTGAGCTATATACCCTAGACCTCTGTCCTTTTCTTTATCGCTCTTTGGAACGCTTCATTATCTCTTCTAATTGTTCCTGTGCCCTTCTTGTTTGCAGGAAGTCACTTGTCACTCCTGGTTGTTAGTTTGCCACCTGAAAGAGCTGACATTACTCTAGCATTATTTGATCTGCTTCAAGTCTGGACGTCACATGACGCCATTTGCTGTGAAAATAGGAGCACACTGATTCTCAGTGAAGTCGTGGAGTTTGTCTGAGATTTGGGCTCAGGAGTTACTAATTGTCATATTCTCTGGGATCCTGAATTTTCTGACAATTATTTTCCTATTCAGAATACTTCCTGTACTGCATGATTTTGTTTGAGACAGGGCTCAGACAAGTGTGTTTCTATGTATAAAATATTTGCTATCATTTCAAAGCTAAAATCTATAAAAAATTAGGGTCAGAGGACTAGCTCACTGGTAGATTGCTTGGCTGGCATGAACAAGTCTCTTGATTTAGTGCCAGCAGCCAGTACCATAAAATAAATAAGATCTGCAACACACATACACACAATGTATACATTATGTATCCCCAGATGGCCTTGAACTCACTATAAAGACCAGTTGGCCTTGTACTCAAAGAGATCTGCCTGCCTCTGCCCCTGCCCCTGCCCCAGCCCTGCCCTGCCCCTGCCCCTGCCGCCCTGCCCCTGCCCCTGCCCCTGCCCCTGCCCCTGCCCCTGCCCCTGCCCCTGCCCCTGCCCTGCCCCTGCCCCGAGTAGTAAGATTACATTGCAAGCATGTACCAGTGTACCAGGCCCTGTACCTGATTCTTTCCTCTAATTTTGCTGTCTTAGCATTACTGTTCTTCACATTCTCATTTTCAAATGAGAGAGAAGGCAAGAAACTCAGAGATACAAGCTGAAAGTTTGTCTGTGTTCAACGGAAGAGAAAACATTGAGGTAATTATCTTTAAAGTGAACATATAAGGCATTTCTTAGCAAAAAAAAAAAATAAAATTTTTGTTTCACATCTAAAGTCTAGATATTGTTTCTTTGTCTCTGAAATACATTTCTCTCATTTCTCCCTGTCTCCTTGTTCTCTATGATCTATTTTTGCAAAGTCCCATTTACGCACCATCTGCAAACCAATGATTTGCTATTCAAATTTTTCCTAGTTGCTTCTGAATATTCTGCTTCTATTTACAGATCCTTAGTTCCTGTTTTAATTGATAAAATTCATACAGGGTCAAGTGTATGTTTTCCCACCTATACACTATATACATCCAGATCTCCTTTGCTGTGTCGTTCCCCCCACCATGACTTTACCAGGGGAAACTTCATCACTTGGCAGAATTCTTACATGTATATTTGTACATTTTGTGTTCTAGTTTCCTCTTTTAGAAGCATGCCTTCTGCACAGAGTACTACACATTTTCTGAAGCACTTTACGGATTCCCTTGAGCAGTGGTGAAACCCAATGTGATCTGAACCAAGAGTGTTCTGCAACCTGCCTTTCCTTTACAGTTTCTTAGAGGCTCCTCATGAGTGGTTCTATCTACATTCCCTGCTCATCTGGTTCTCAATAGGAAGCTGTCTAAACACCAGCTCAGGCTCATCCTCCTACTTCATCCTGCTCTTGTTTTTACCTCGGCTGCTCCTTTTCCAGGCATGTTGCCCTGTGAGACCTGGAAATTATCCCAGTGGAGAAGAAGGTTAGAAGCTACTTCTGGAAGCTTCACTTAGTCTAAGATTACTGTCCTCAGCCCTCAAGGTTAAAGTCAATCACGCTGACCAAGTGACTGAATAAACCCAGTGGTATTTTCTAAGTTTATATACTTCCCATTAACAAGATCCCCCTGAACCTCACCCAGGGCCATATTCAGAAAGTTCATACCACACTCCTGAATACAACGTTAAGCCTGGGCTGAATCATGACACTGCTTCATGGGGCGGAGGTGGGGGAGATGTCACATGTGTTTAGGTTCTTAAAATGGATTACAGAGGAACACACTCTGCTGTCTGGTATTAAGACCACAACTTTCACTAGTCTACAATAAAAAAAAAAAAAAAAAAAGAATGAAGTTTTAATGCATGCAACAACATGAATAAATCTGAGAATTTCACTGAGCAAAAGAAACTAACCCCCAAAAGATTATATAAACTGATATTCCATTCATAGACACTTTGGGGGTAGCATTTTAGAAACGGAGGACAAATTGGAGTTAAGGAGGAGGTGTCTATAAAATGGAGAGGTTAAAGGTCCTGTCTGTGGTTGTGGATACAAGAATCTGAGCAGAATTCTGAGGCTCTTGCCTTACCTTCCCAAGTAACTGGGACTACGGGCATCTGTCACCATGCTTCTCTATACAGGACTTTGCACACACACACACACACACACACACACACACACAAGAGAGAGAGAGAGAGAGAGAGAGAGAGAGAGAGAGAAGAGAGAGAGAGAGAGGAGTCAGTCAACAAAGGGAAATTTGGAAAAAGATAAGTGGATTGTAACATGTCTTAAACATCATGGTTATATGATACTCTATCTCTTTAAAAAATAGGAGACATTTAGGGATGTACACAAGGGCTCTGTATTTTTTTTTTTTTACAACTATGTGACAATCTACAATGATCTTAATTTAAAATTTTTAATTTAAACCCAAAAGTTAGCATTAAGAATTTATGATGGGGGCTGGAAAGATGGCTCAGCTGTTAAGAGCACTGACTGCTCTTTCAGAGGACTCAGGTTCAATTTCCAGCACCCACATGGCAGCTTACAGCTGTCTGTAACTCCAGTTCCAGGGGATCCAACGCCCTCACAGAGACAAATGTGCAGGCAAGACACATACAGTTAAAAAAAAAGTTTATGAAGGTTTTGGGAGATGGCTTAGTCACTTGCAGAAATATGACGACTTATGTTTGGTCTGGAGCACCACTGTAAAAGCCGGGCTTGGGAGGAGTCTCCAAGCCCCATGCTGGGGAGTAAACCAGGAGGATCCCTGGGGCTTAATGAGCAGCCAGTGTAGCCGCAGCAGTGAGCTCTCGGTTCAGAGAAAGACAAGTATGGCACCCGTGCATACACATGCATACACGTAAATAGATCCATCTGCACCCTGCTTTCTGAGTTCTGTCTACAGTCTTAATTTTTAAAAAAGAGACACTGGAGATTAGAAGATCAGGATGTTTTTTGTTTTTAAACAAATAGTAACATGCACACATGTATGTATATACCTATTGCTTAAGGTATGTCATAGCATATATGTTAAGGTCAGAGGACAACTTTAGGGAATTGGTTCTCCTCCCACCTTGGGTACTGGGGTCTGAACTGAGGTCATCTGACTTGGGCAACAGGAAGCATCTTTAACTGAGCCATTTCACCATTTATAATGAATGCCAGATGTCACGAATACACTACATCTGAAACATAGACAAATTGTTTGTGTCTTTTCACAATGTCAAAATTCATCGACTAACAGTAAATTTACATGGTCTAGAGGTTTCAATGACAGCAATGATTGCTAAACTCCTCCTATCTTGGTAGCCTGGCCAAAGTGCATGCAGGTTCTTTTATTCTAATTTTAATCACTAATACCAACTCTCACATCTTAGGACTTGCATAACTATTGATTACCAGATGCTGCAGCAGAGTTCTAAAGGGGTTAAGAATATGCCGAGAAGAGCTGGATTAACACGATAATAAACCAGACCAGTGCCTTGATGGAGTAGCTACCGCAGCTGCTGCAGTCAGGTTTGAGAGCAAAGCTGCCAAGTTCAGCTGAGAGGTTAAAGGCTGGACTGGGGGCTGAGGGCAGGAAATAGGTCAGAACAGGGTACTAACAGATCAGGTCCAAATGGGCCAATAGGTGGGTGAGCAGGTCATCAAATAGGTAGTCAACACAGGTACACCAAGCTGAGCCCAAACTCCAGGAGCAGATGGCGGGGAGGGGGACTGCTTGATCCTTGAAGCACACAGTGGGTATCAGATGATAGGTTGAAGCGGCACCACGCCACCACAATGTCAGCTGTCTATCATTTTAGCGAGTCCAGGCAAGGAGGTTACAACCTTTCCTTGGTCTGGCACGTCTGATAAATTCTTGGGCCTGTTTTTCCCTGATATGATTTGAATTGGGTACATGTGTGGTACAGTCGCAACACAATAAACTTAAAGGGTAATTCCCTTTGTCTTCCCAGGGATAACTCATCTATCAGCCTGTGCTCGATGAGAGGCAGCAGGCAGATGGTGCAGTTTCTAAGCCACCCAGTCGTTCTTCTCCCCAGAACTGAGTCAAAAGCTGTTTGTAAAATGGAGTCTCCTAGGGCAATGCACAGCTGGAAAAGCCACCGTTTTACACGATATGCAGTGACTCTGATTAGGGATAGCCTGATCTCAGCACAGGTCCTCCGATTCTTACAGGGTTGTATTGATCATTCTCCCGGCCCCATTCCCCGGCACCCTCCCTTTCTCATCTTTCTCCTAGAACCGGAACATTTTCAAGGATCATTTTCATATGAGACACACTTGCAAACATGAAGGGTGATAAATACTTTTAAAGATTTATTTTTTACTTATTTTGTGTGCACATGTATGTGTGTCATATGTTTGCAGGTACCTGCTTCCCTCAAGGACAGAGAGGGTCTGGATTCCCTGGAGCTGGAGTTAGGATAGTTGTGAGCTGTCCAATACCAGAGCTGGGAACAGAACTCAGGTCTTCTGTAAGAGCTCGTAAGTGCTGAGCCGTCTTTACAGCCCCACAGGGTAGTAAATACGAATATTTAGAATCACTTTCTGTAATTATGGTACCAACAATCCATCCCTCCAATGAAACTGGTGATTGTTAATTGTTTTTTAATTTGGATCTTGCTATGTATCCCAGGCTAGCCTCAAACTTGTGATTCTCCTGTCTCAGCTCACCTAATTCTGGAATTATAGGCATGTACCTCCATGCCCTACATTTTATTTTAAAAGTTCTTCTGAACAAAATGCCCATTCCTAGTGATTTTTCCATTTTTGATGAGTTCCTCCAATGGTCAATAGTCATCTATCTTATTTATATGATTTGTAGAACACATGCTGGGGTAATAATTATGATACAATCATTGTCTTTAAAAAGTCACTGATTTAGCTACTGAGAAATAGGATGTGAAAGAGAAAAATAAGTAACCCTATAATATAGCATAAATATTATGTGTATTGTGTTAATAATACATAAATTATAATTTAGCATATGATCACTGTTACAGACAGTAAAGGCTAAAAATAATCAGAGGAAAGGTAATTCCAGAAGTCTAGGGAAATCCAATAATGCTTTTGCTTACAGAAATAAATTCAGTATTTCATTTAAGATTGAATAGACTGATTTAGCTGCATAAAAGGTTTCTGCAGGGAAAAAATAGAAATATTGGAGGAGAAAGAAATAGTTTTAGTGTGATGACTCTTAATTTCAGCTTCCCGTGTTCAGTGTATATTCAAAATGAACCGAACTTGGCTGGAGATGCAGGTAAGCCAGAATATTGCATTTCAAGCTATTGGCTTGGTAGATATGGCCACAAAACCTTTGGATTGATGAGTTTTCAGATTGCTTTGGGCCTGATGCATTTGGGAGCGAGCACACTTCTCTGTGGGGATTGATTACCCCTCTCACTTTTGTCTGGAAGCTGTAGTGTGCAGCGACGTATTAAATCTTAGGACGCAGGATGGAACAAGGGCTGCAGTTTTCAGACTACAAACCCCACCTGAAATGGCAACTCCATAGAGACTGTCTTGTGATGAGAAGGGTCTTTAGCCTAATTCCTGCTTAAATATGGAGGTAGAGGAGAAAGCACCCAAAAGATAAGACATCAGGTGGTGCGGCAAAGATAAGGAAACTTGGTTGTGTGCTAGGGCCGCTTAGCATTTCCATTGTTCTGTCACTGGGCTTGCTTTCCCTTCAAGTGCAAACACCAGAGGGGTTGAGGGATGCATCTTAGTAGTAGATCTACTTTCAGCTTTCTCAAGTAAATTCTGCATTTTATACCTCTGTTACAGTAACAAATTGAAACATTCATTTTGGTCTTGTTCATATTGAGTCTAAATGAATAGCAGCAGTTCTAGTTCATGGAGATACTAATATGACCAAATCTACGGAACTGGTTTGTTTTGAGCATGGTGAATCACTCAACACATCACACAACACACACACACACACTGTAAAATGGGCACTTACCACTGAACCAACACATTTGAACTCGCACATCACTCACACACACACACACACACACACACACATATTGGCTTTTGGGTTTTTTTTTTCACAGGTCTAACCAAATAGCCCTGGCTAACCTGGAACTTATTATGTAAAGCAGGCTGGCCTCAAATGCAAAGAGAGCCATTTGTTTCTTCCTTCCAATCTCTGGGATTAAAGACATGTACCACCACTGCTGATACTCTATACACATATTAAATCCTATCAATTAAAACAAATGCATCATAACTTACATAAATATTTGATGAATTTGTTATATTTAAGATCACATACAGTATATCTGTTACTCTAAAAATGTTAGAATCTTTTTGAGCAAGAAATGACACACCTCTGAGAAGTGTCGACTGAATTTTACTGTATTTATTTATTTATTTATTTTTATTTATTTTATTCCAGTCTGTGAGACAAACTCACTGTGCTGCAGCAAAGGCTGGACTCGAACTCGGAAAGTCGCCTGCCTCGGACTCCCAAGCTCGGCATTACAGCGAGTGCGCCACCGCTGGCCGGCTGCTGTTGATTTATTTTTTTATATGTATGTGTATGAGACTGCATGAGTTTATGTTAACCATGTACATGCAAGAGCCTGCAGAGCACAGAAGGGTGTGTTGGATCCACTGGAGCTGGAGTTACAAGCAGTGTGAGCATCTACATGGGTGCTGGGAACCAAATTCAGTTCTCTGCAAGAGCAATGAGTGTGCTCTTAATTCTGAGACTTCTGTCTTAGTTGCTGTTCTGCTGTTGTGGGGAGACACCAGGACCAAGGCAACTCTTATTAAAAAAAAATTAACAGGGGGCCTGCTTACAGTTTTAGAGGGTTAGACCATGGTCATCATGGTGTAAATCAGAAAGTTACTGGAGCAATAGCTGAGAGCTTTATATGCTGGAGAGAGAGAGAGAGAGGAGAGAGAGAGAGAGAGAGAGAGAGAAGAGACTGGGCCTGGTATTTGCTTTTGAAATCTAAAAACCCACCCCCAGTTATACACCATAACTCCAAAATAACTCCAAATTCTTCCCAAACCGGTATACTACCTGGAGTCCAAACCTTAATATGTGAGTTTACAGAGGCCATTTTTATTCAATTTGTCACACCATCTATTCTGCCCGTTGACTGAATTTGAGAATTCTCTAAAATGTGTGTTATGTTTCTTTGCTTCAAAGTTCAGACAGTGGTCTCTCCAAATCATTTATATGATCATTCACATTCCTATGTTCTTTAACTTATACACCGCGGTAGAACTCCGATGCTGGCAACTAGTTGGGTGTCCATGTTACTCCAAGTTGTACTTCTTCAAATCATAGGCTTTATTCAACATTTGTTAACTGTCACCACCTTTGGAAGTCACAAAATAATTGCTCATAATCAGGTTGGAGAATCCATACAGACTGATGGATGTTGCTCAGTTGGGAGACTACTTGCATAGCACCAAGGCATTCCTGGGTTTGATTCTCAGCATCACATAAACCAAGCATGATGGTGAATGCTCAGAATCCAAACACTGGGAGAGGAAGGACACAAGTTCAGCAGCATAGTGAGTCTGAGGCCAGCCTAGGCTACATGAAACCCTGTCTCAAAAACCAACAAGATGGCAGGCAAAATGGTTCAGACAGTTAAATGTGTCTGTCACAATGCCTGATGACACAGTTTGATCCCAGAGATCAAAATACATCGAAATAGAGAACAGCTCGAGTCAACTGTTTTCTGATCTCATACAGTCTCTGTGGCATGACTGTAGGATGTATACACACACAGACACACACACAAACATATGTACACACACACAAGTCACACACATGCATATGTACATATACAGATATAGTAAATAAGGAAAATTAAAAAAATGAATAATGGAAGGTTTTATGGTTGCCTTTGTTTTCTAATCCTCCACTTGAGGCCTAGCCTGGTTACAGAAATTGGTCCTGTCTGCAGGGTGTGCTAGGAAAGGAGCCTAGCATAATCATCATCAGAGAGAAGAGAGAAACTTCATCCAGCAAGTGATGGGAGCAGATGCAGAGAACCACAGGTAAACATTAGGTGGACCTTGGGAGTCCTGTGGAGGGAGGAAGGGCCAGAGGAGTTGGGGGCAGGGAGGTTCAAGATACTACAAGAACAAGGCCACAGAATCAACTGACCAAGGGAGCCTCTTGGAGTCTGACCTAGGTCCCTGCCTAATACATTATGGTTGTGCTTGGTGTTCTCCTGGGACTCCTAACAGTAAGAGCGGGGGTTAGGGGCTGACTCTTTTGCTTACTTGTGGGATCTCTTTCCTTCTATTGTATTACCTTGTCCCAGCTCTGATGTGAGGATGTGTGCTGGGTCTTGTAGTTTGTTGAGTTTGGTTGGGAGGCCTGCTCTTTCTTAGGGAGGTGGAGAGGTAGGGCGGATCTGGAGGAGAGAAAGGTATTTCAGGGGAGACTAGGGGACAGGAAAGAGGAGGGGAAGCTGCAACATGGGATGTAATATATGAAAGCAGAATACATTTTAAAAAGTAAATGAAAGAAAAATAAATGAATAAGTAAATAAAATAGATAAATAAAATAGAATAAGAAAAAATTTAGGTCTAGGGCAAAGAACAAACCAGGGCTTATGAAGCACTGTACTGTGTCAACTGGGGTACATCTCTGACCCTAAGGTAAATGTTAATATGTAGGGGGTTTACACTTTGTATTCTAAAATTATCTTTTTTCTCCTTATCATTTCTTTAGAGCTGTTGGTCTTAGTAATATATTCCTTACTTCCCTTAACACCAAAACCATATAAGTGCTGAGAAGGGCTTTTATTTCAAAGCAAACAGATGCAATGTGAAGACTGCGAAGCTTTCTAAATGGGAGTTTATTTATTTATTTCGTGGAAGATACAATTGATAAATTATGCAGGATGTTCCAGGATTGGAAGTGCTTCGGAAGGCCATCATCAGGAAATCACAGTATACGGAGAGTAGCTGAAAGCCTCGGTTAGCGCTTTCAACCCTGAGATGAGACAAATACTGAGAGAGCAGAGACTTGGCTCAGGGTTTCAGGGGACTCTGCCTGTCCCTGCCCAGAGGGCAGGGAGGGCACTGCAGAGTAGAGCAGCTGATGTCATGGCAGCTGGGAACCAGAGGGAGCGAATGCTGGGCTATTGAGCTTTACCCACTGTCCCCCTTTATTCTATTACAGGAAACACCAAGGTAGGATAGAGACCTGGAAGTCAAGTGAAGAGAAAGAGACAGCTGACCAAATTCACCAAAAGATAGAATCTCAAGGCAGTGAGGAACCACCTTTACAGCATTAGTGAAATGTTAAGGGAAAGCTCTAAGACAGTGTCTTAAGGAGATTTCAGGGGACAGGGATTGGTGGTGGCAAGTACAGCTGGCACAGACAGCTTATCAGAGGTGGTTTTCTGCTACTGCAGCAGAAAAGGTCAGAGCATGGGAGTATACAAGATGGTCAGTGACTGAGGAAAGAGGGTAAGTGCATGTGTGTGGGGGATGGAGAATGAAGAGAGAGAGAGAGATGGGAAGAGGGTGTCCTGCAAGAAGAATGTTTAAAGTGTAAGATCATGTGTTCTCAAATGACCAAGTGGAGAGCTTGGCGGTACATGACAGCATGTTTAATTCATCACGGTAAAGGGATAAGAGATGACATTCGAAATCTTGGCAGACTGAAGGAAATGATGGGATTGTGTTTTGGTTCCTTGACTGCGTAGTCAAATAAGGAGATCAATAGTTGAGAATGAAAAAGCTGACGTTCAAGGACCAAGAAGTGGCTAATGATCGTCTTGGCGAGTGGAAGAATGAGTTGATTCATAAGTGCAATAGGATTGCAACACTCCACCAAGGATGTTCTTGAAATGAATGACCACCAATAGCAGAGATTTTTTTCTCCAGGTATACAGGGCATGCGTGGTTACAGGCTTAGAGTAGATAGAAAGTTTCATTTAGTTAAGATGTGTGCCAACTGTTGTGGGTGCTGGGAGTTGAACTTGAGTCTTATGTAAGAACAATATGTGCTCATAATCACCCAGCCATCTCTCCGGTCCCCTAATTAAGATACATTGTTGCCATGTGATTATAATACAGACTAACAGGGGCAAGTTGAAGTTTATACCCAGTGGTGGCTATAATAGTATAATAGTACTATTATACTATTATATATTATGTTATGTTATATTATACAGAATCACACTGACTTAGGAAGAGATGGAGGACGTGTAAGGGAACAGAGACAGCATGAAGGAAGTAGGACCAAGAAGAGGTTTCAGTAAGACTAAGGGGCAGGCGGTGGTGGTGCACGCCTTTAATTCCAGCACTTGGGAGGCAGAGGCAGGCGGATTTCTGAGTTAGAGGCCAGCCTGGTCTACAGAGTGAGTTCCAGGATAGCCAGGGCTACACAGAGAAACCCTGTCTTTAGTCCCCCATCCCCTAAAAATGAATTCTTGGTGATAGGGTAATAGGTGAAGTCAGCTAGAAAGCTAGCAAAGGTCAGAGAATGGAATGCTTACTGCTGAGGTCAGAGACAGAGAGACAGAAGTCATCGGTAGCCCTAGGCTATCGCCAAGGATGAGGGTAATAGCTGTCTTGGGTGAGCTGGAGGCCAAGATCACTGGGCCTGATACTGTTTATATAGGTTTTATTTTTACTCAGGCTGACCTCAAACATTGAGGGTGACCTTGATTTTCCTCTTCTTGTTGTATGTGTGTGTGTGTGTGTGTGTGTGTGTGTATGTGTGTGTCTGTAGGGGGTGCTTTACATGTGTATGCCACCAAACCTAGGTGAGGGCTTGAGTTTATTTTAATGGAAAGGGAGACACAAGCAGTTGTAATGATAAACCCGGGCGACATCCCCAGCAGTGTATCCATTCACATTGCCTTACACATTCTAGGCAAGCGTGATACTCTTGAGCTCTGCCCGCAACCCAGACAGTAGGCACTTGAGAACATGTAACATGTAGAAAAAGTTTGGGCTTTTAAGTGGTGAACTAGACGTCAAAGCATGGCCTCCCAACCTTCCAAATAACCTTAGCAACCATTCTTAGATCTTAAACATTTTCTGGATATAATAATATTCAAGGTGCTTGGCTGTGTTCTCATGGACTCTGCCTTCAGGTGCTAGATGAGCCTCAAAGAATAAACAAGTAAATACAACTCCCATCAGCAGGAACAAGGTGCACAGAAGGGATGCAATAAGGAAGATGGGAAGCGAAGGATAGGCTGTCACATACCGGAGTGAGTGTGTCTTTCTAGATCTATTTCAAGCTGTGCAGAGCACAGGCACGAACATGCAGTCTGGTTTTGTGCTGTGTATATTAGAATGTTGAGCCACCATGGTGGTTCGAATGAGAAGAATAGAGAAAATACAGATGCGATTGAAGTGTAAAATCAATAAGATCTACCGATGATCGAATATGGGACCTTAGAGCATCAATAATTTATGACATTTCTGAGGATTTGTCTATCTGTGTTGCAGGGTCATTTCTGTCTTCTCACAGTAACCGACCTGTCCCCTAATTCCTGTGTGCAAGGATGCCCTTGGCTCAGTCTACCTGCCAGTGCTGGGACTCCAGGTATGGGTCATGGAGCTTGGCTCTGTTTTATTAAAACTGAAGAGATTCATAGGAAAAGGAAAATTAATGGTTGGAGAGAGGACAATTAGTCTCATGAAAGCCATTTTGCTAGACTTTATTTGTTTATTTATTTATTTATTGTTTGTTTGTATGTTTATAGATGGTCCCATGTACCACAAGCTGGCCTCGAACTCACTGCAGAGCCAAAGACGACCTTGAACTTCTGATTCTTCTGTCTCTACCTCCCAAGTACTGAGATTGTAGAGGCGTGCACAGCCATGCCTGGTTTATCCATTACTGGGGATCTAGGCTTAATTCAGAGCAGGCAAATAGGTGATCTACTGAGCTACGTTCCAGCTCTTGCTGCTATTGAAAACAAACAAACAAAATTTCCATCTCAGTGGGACATCACTAAAGGGAGATGATCAGGTCTTGGATGGCGATTTTTTTCCTTCTAGTGGTAGTTCCAGGTTTATTGCAGGGATTCAGCAACACAAACTAGGCCAGCCATCCTGCAGTGTGCATGACTTGTGCCACAAGCTCTTGCATGGGTCTGCTAAACCTGGTCCTTTCGTCCCAAGATCTCCTCCCAGGATCTATGAAAGTGCTCAGGGTACCTTAGAGAAGATGTGGCCAAGTCATCACCCAGAAGGGTAGCTGGAAGGCTCTTTCTCATAGAAGAAAAAAAAAAAATAGGTGGAAAGAGGAAACGCCCAAAGTGTGAAAGATATACAGTTTGTGACATTTCACCCTCCTCAGCCCACATTTGACAGGAGCTAAGGTCTCAGTGGTAGTCCCCATTCTGGTCACTTCATATAAACGACTTGTTCCTCATCAGAAGGGAGTGGTTGGAAGGACAAAGAATGCGTGCGCTAGAGGTGGGTGGGTGGCTCGCCCACGCGGACAGGAGATCTGGCGTGTAGCGGGTGTGAGAGTGAATGGGAGCCGAGTGGGCCCGCGCGGGGCAGGAAGGAGCAGCAGCCGGGCCTCCCCGGGGACGTCTCCCGGGCTGCGGGAGCGCCAGCGAGCTTCTTATCCCCACCCACCTCGCGAGCTCCGGCAGGCAGTGGTGCATATAGACATATTTCTGGGAGCTGTCCATGAGCTCATCGCTCTCCCGGCGCGCGGCGAGGGAAGGAGCCCTCCTCTTTCTCCCCGCGCCACCAGCAGCAGTAGCTTAGAGCGTTGTCGCCGGTCCAGCCCGCAGCCCACCCGGCGCGCCATGACCCCACGGCACCCGGAGGGGAGGTAGGTGGGCTTGGGCAGCAGTCCCCCCACGGGCGATCGCGGCCACGGCCGACCTTCTGCAGCCGCCTAGGAGCACGCGGGTCCCCGGGTGAGCCCGAACGCCGCAGGCCCGGAGCGGAAGAGACGAGGACACGCGGGACGGCCGGACTTGACCGAGGGAAGGAGTTCCGAGAACGTGGACATGGCTTCTCCCACCTCCCCTGGCCCGGAGGGAGGGGCCTGCACCCCACAGAATCCACCGCGGATCCGTCAGGTGGGTGCTGGGTGTAGGGGGAGTCCGCCCCCTACGTCCTCGCCTCCCCAAGGACCAAGACATCGACCTCAGGGGACAGGGGCTGGCCCCACAGGGGACCCATTCATGCGAGTCTGGGCACTTCGCCTGGCCCAGGAGTATTCTCGAAACCTCTTTTTCACGGTTCACTTTGCACTCATGCCCCCTCACTCCCCCCCGCCCCCCAGGCGCGCCTTTCTAAACCGGGCGTGTAACTTCTGTCCGTACACCCTGAGGCACACCCGCAAACTGATCTCTCTGCGCAGCAGGGAGGCACACACCCAGCTGTCACATGACCCACTGCAGAGAGAGCTATACCGTTAGAAGCCACTCAGGGTGCTAGGATGGGGCTGTACCCCTGAATGGAGTTCCCTTAGGACCTTTGCCAGGGATGGCTGCACACGTTGGCTTCTCACCCACAGGAGAGAAGGGACTTCAACTTTCAACACAGCTACCCCCAAAATTGCAGTCATGTGGGTTATAGGGAAGATGTTCATGCTCGCCTTGCATCTCTACTCACACGGTTTGCCCAGCACTCTAGCACCGCAAGAAGGGCTTGCCCACTTGTCTGGCTGTTTGAATAAGTCCTATTTTCTGTCTATGTTATGTATATGTTAATAATTTTAAAAGGGAGTAATGGTCCAGCATGGCGGCCCACGCACTCCAGAGGCTGAGACTGGAAAATCCATGTGAGTTCGAGGTCAGCTTGGTTTACCTAGGAAATTCCAGGACAACTGGGGCTACATAGTAAGAGCCTATCTCTAAAAATAAGGTGTGGTGGGGGCTGACGGGGGTGGGGGTTGGGTGGGAACATAGTACTCCATTCACTAGTGATCTGAGATTTCATATTCAGGCTTTTTCTCCTGCCCCTGATGCCACAGCCAGGACCTCCACCTTTACTTAGCACTTCGATCATCATAGTGGTAGATTGTCCTCCTGCCTGCTCAGATGTGATGGATTATTCTGAGATGTGTTTTGCCAATGGCAAGGAAGGACCTTCTTTACCAAAGAGAACTAGATTCCTATTTAGAAACAGTAAATATATGGTTACTATCTGGGCAGAAAGGTAATTCCCAATCGAAGGGAATGCTGTCTTTCCTGGCAGTGTGAACTTTTTGAAGAACACACAGAACTCCATAATTTATGAATGGGTGACAGTAAAATTTGGTTAACACTTAACAAGGTCTTTGTCTCATTTGACCCCTGATATCTCTAGGTAGAGTTGTATTATGGTATGCTCTTTTAATGGGGATTTTTAATACAATACCTAAAAATTAACAAGAACTTCTTCTTTTGATGGCAGTCTATTTCCAAAGGAATTGTTAGGGTTTGAAATCCTTATGGGGCCAGGATTCCAGTTTTATGACAGTATATTTTAAATTGCACTTGGAATCATATTTTTTTTCCTTCAGAATTGTGAGAACAGGTATTAAATCTGGGTTAGAAATAGTTATGCATGTAAGAATGAAAATGATGTTGCCATGTAAGAGAAATTGCATGCTAAACAAAAATCATTTTTATAACTGTATTGGCTAAATTTGTTTAATAGGCACATGTGACACTTAGATACAAATATTTAGGAAGTAAAATGTTAAGTATACTAATTTAAATACAATATAAGCATGGGCAAACATTTCTGTGAAGCCTTATTCTATATTTAGAACACTTTTACTGACCTTAGATATACTAGGGATGAAAATAGTTACTTGGAAAAATTTGCCTGAAAGGTCATTGCTGTTTCGTAAAGTGGATGCTTTACTGAGAAGACCTCGTTAGAAGCTGTGTAAAGTGACATAATGCCGTAACACCGAAGTTACCAGCTGATGCCCTCTGTGCAGGGTTTCGGTTTTTGACCTTCCAGTACTCTTCTTCAGTGATTGGTGCATTAATTTGCATAGGATGTAGAAATGGGTTGCCTAGATTGGGCATTGCCCTCTATCTGACTTACCAAGTCAGGCGAACAGAAGTACCGAAACCTCTGCTGCAGAAAGGAATCTCCTCTGTTTGTCTGCAGTGATTCTATACAAATTAGAAACAGCAAAACAGAAGATATAGCTTGGATGATCCAACTATGTGATGAGCTGTCATATGTCCCAGTCATTCTGTGTTGCAACTGTGTCACAGTTTCCGGGACATGTTTCTCTATGTCCTTTATTCTTTTTCCTGTGGATTCTGGGTTTAATTGGCTTAAAATATGAATCTTCTTCCTCTTTCTGAACCATGTTAGGAGAAAAGTATAATTAAAAACACAGAAGTCCAAAGGAGTCAGAATTGTAATTAAGCACATTAAATGGCTTTTGGCAATAAACTCATTAATCATAATTTTAATGTGTAATGAAAATTCAGAAATAAAAATATTTTAGAAAAGTTCTGAGGAGTATATAATAAATATAATTTGTAAATTAGTATATTTCACTAGTAATTTGAGTGAAATTATGCTATGTTGCTCAGCAATGGTGCTTGACTTTAATCCCAGCACTCAGGAGGCAGAGGCAAGTAGATCTCTGAGTTTAAGGGCCTACAAATTGAATTCCAGAATAGCTAGAAAGCTACACAAAGAAAAAAGGGAGAGAAAGAGGAAAGAAGAAGGAAAGGAAAGAAAGAGGAAAGGAAAGAAAGAAAGAAAGAAAGAGTGCTATGTTGAAATTTACTTACTCAATATATACTCATTCCTAAGGTTTTTTTTTTTTTTTTTTCCTTTTTTAAGTTAGAGGAATTCTTAGGTTGTATTTTGAGCATATTCCCCAGGCTCCACTCCATTCTCTTTGGTCTTGTTGAAGACAGCATTTCACAGAGCTCCGGTGGCCTCCAACTTGCTGTATAGTCCAGGATGCACTTGAACTCCAGATGCTCCTGATTCCAGCGGGGACTTACCGAGCAGGATGCAAAATAATGTTTTGTATCCTAAGGTATGGAGATGAAGAAGACAAGCTGGGGATGGTGACACACACCTGGGACCCTAGCCCGTAGAAGGACAAGTCAGGAAGATCACCCTGAGCTCAAGGTTAATTAGAGCTAGATAGCAAGGCCTTTTCTCAAAAAGAAAAAAAAAACAAAAGAAAGAAGAAGGCAAAACCATTTCTTATAAGTAATTACGGATTTTAAAATTTTATGATGAAAGTATCTTTGGAATTTTGAATTGTCTATGGGGTCCTCTTCAAATTTCGATAATAGGGATAGTTTTCAGTATTTTGTTTTGATTCTTTCTCTAGTAACAAACCTAAATAATACCTACGTTTGCATAGCTATAAGATTATCAGTGTATGACTGAATTCATTTTTTTAAATCACTTACCATATGTATACTCTTGTTTAACTATTTGATGTACTATTGGACTTTTATCAAATGCTGTTTTTGAAACTTGATCTTTTGGAGTAAGAGATTATGTTATTATTGATGTGTGTGTGTGTGTGTGTTCGTGTGTGTATGCTTGTGCATACACATAGTGTAAGTGTGGTTTACATATCATGGTGAACATGTGTAGAATCAGTAGTGAGGATTGAACTTAAGTCACGGGGCCTGCAAAGCGAATGCTTATACTGGCTGAACCATTGAGAGGCTTTGGATTGAGATTTTTTTTTTTTTTTTTAGAATTTTTATATGATGGTACAACATGAAATATCCAATACATATCTTTGTATAAAGTGATTTAAAATGTATGTTTCCAAAAATGAGAGTCAAGGGAAAGTGACCTTCAACTTCATTTTGTCCTTACGGAAGGCCCCTTAGAAGAAAGAAAACCAAAACCAAAAAATATATCAATATACTGTATTATCATGCCAATAAGAAAGTGGATATAACAGTAACAAAAGGGGGAGGGTGCCTAAGGTATAACCCGTGAGGATATCTTCTGGTTTCCAAGTTTAGACTTTCCATTTAAACACACTCACCGCCCCACACACACACACACACACAATACACACATGCACACACACACCAACACCAACTTCAAACAAGCAAAAAAAAAAAACTCATTTTATTTTCATAATAAAGTCCAGAAGTATTATTTGCTCCTTTCAAATTCATAAGTCAAACTAGGAAGACAGATATCCTGCATGTCAGCTTGTGTTCCCTCATGCTTTTCTTTGTGTGGTATTTATTTCCTTATGGTACAGAGGATTGACACCATGGCCTTGCTGTGCTAAGCAACACTGTATCAGTGAGCTCCGTTCCTACCCCCACCCCATGCTTTTTATTAAGACAGAGTCCCCTGTATCCCAGGCCAGCTTCACACTTGCTTTCCAGCTGAAGATAATCTTGAGTTTCTCTTCCTGCTGCCTCTACTCCCAGTGCTGGGATTCTAGGAATGTGTCACCATGTCACCACACCTGATTTTATGAGATGACCAAACCCAAACCCTGTGTTTTATTAACTAGCCTTTAAGCATCCCCCACCCGCATGATTTTAAGATAGAATCTGGTTTTCTAGGCTAGCTTTGAACTTGTGATCTTTCTGCTTCAGTCTCCTAAACACTTGGGACCAGGAACATATACATTATGAGCCTTATGTTTATTTTTCATTCATTTTCTAATCTCATTTGAAAAAAGGCTTAAGAAACAATAGTTTAGGTCAGCCCTTTAATTCCAGCGCTCAGGAAGCAGAGGCAGGCAGATCTCTTAGTTTGAGGACAGCCTGGTCTACAGAGTGAGTTTCAGGACAGCCAGGGCTACACAGAGAAATCCTGTCTTGAAAAACTAAAAAAACAAAAAACAAAAAAAAGAAAAAAAAAGAAAAAAAAGAAAAGAAAAGAAAAAGGTTTGCAACTGAATTATTGAATAAATATCCTTACATACCATATATGTCAAGAGACCCTACAGGTTTATGGGGCTTCTATGGTACTGATGCTGCATGTCTTTGAAGACCAATTAGATGATCTCAGTCTTTGTGCCACAATATGTTATGCCTTACTTCCTTGGTGATGAGTTTTTTTTCCAGGGACTCTGGTATTGCTGTCATTTCATTCTTGGAAACAAAAGTGTTCTTTTTGTGTGTCCTATGGTAATTTAGAAACCCCTCATGAGGCAGTAATAAAACGTTTACAAGAAGCCAGCGTGGTACTCAGTTTAGTGGTACTCCCAGTAATCCTGGGAAGAAGAGATATTGTTATTCCCATTTTCGAGACACATAGTATGAATTTAGGAAAATGACTGTGTGTTGAAGTTCACGGACAGAGAGTTTCAACCTGGGGATTTAGAATGGGTCTTGGTGGCTCTGTTTAGTGTCTTGCTCTCATTCTGACCCACTATACTATGGCTGTTGTAGAAGCTCCCTCCAGCCCTCTTGGCTCTCCTGGGGGCTACAATTATTCTCATGGAATTCTCTTTTGAGCTACCTTCACTTGACTGTGGGTTTTAAGCAGAAGTGAAATTACTCAAATTTGTCAAATGAAAATAATCAGAATTCTCTTTCCATGTCTATGATCTCTAAAAGAGGGTTTCTCCAACATCTGGGGTACTGAAAGCAGAGACTGGCTCACTTAGATTTTGTTTCTCCTGGGAGCTACCCCATTATTTTCTGCTATCTGTTCCACACTCCTGAAAAAGGTCAGCTTTTGAATCATTTGAGCTAATGAGGGATCTTCTCGAACAGGTTCTCCCCTTGCCCTAAAATATTTATATTTTGAATGTCAAGATTTTCTATTTCTTCTACTAATTCTATTCTTTGTATAGGCTTGTCAAGTTGCTAGGGATACACCTCATTGATATGTATGTATGTATGTATGTATGTATGTATGTATAAATATATTTACACACACAACACACACAACACACACTTGCATCTTATGTAAAGCCCTGTGTTTGGTCCCATCACCGAACAAAAGATGTTATATTTTGAATTTTCTTTTTTTTTTTTTTTTTTTTTGGTTTTTTGAGACAAGGTTTCTCTGTATAGACCTGGAACTCACTCTGTAGACCAGGCTGGCCTCGAACTCAGAAATCCGCCTGCCTCTGCCTCCCAAGTGCTGGGATTAAAGGCGTGGGCCACCATCGCCCGGCTTGAATTTTCATGTTCTACAAAGTGTTGGAGTTTTAGGAAGAGTACAGTTGAGTTTGGACAGTGAAGGGATAGAAGAAAGAAGCAGTAAATTAATATAGCAATGTATGACCATTTAAATTTATGTTTCAAATTAAAATTTTTTTGTTTGTGTTTATTGTTTTTTAGATACAGGACCTCCTATAGCCCAGGGTGGTCTAGAACTTGCTATGTAGATTAAGATGGTCATGGATTATTGATCTTCCTGCCTCTCTTTTCATAGTGCTGGAATGACAGGCCTGTGTTTCCATGCCAGATTTTACATTTTGCTTCTAATTTGTGTATAGTAAAATTCTCTTTGATATAGTTTAACAAATTTTGACAAATGTTCAACGTATAATGATCACCATCTAGGTACAGGGTAGTTCTACTACTCTGTAATATCCCATATGTCAATCCTGTGGTCCAGCACTCCACCCACATGTGACACCTGCTAGCCAGGGTTCTGTTCTCTCTGTCTCTGTCTCTCTCTGCCTGACTCTCTGTCTCTGTCTCTGTCTCTGTCTCTGTCTCTCTGTCTCTGTCTCTCTGTCTGTGTGTGTGTGCGTGTGTGTGTGTGGTGTGTGTGTGTGTGTGTGTGTGTTTACTTCCAGTGCTGGACACTGAACACAGGAACTGATATATGCTAGGCAAGGGCTCAGCCACTGAACTATAGCCCAAGCCCAAGCCCCAGACCTTACGTTTCTCCTTTCCCTGAATGTCAGATAAGTAGCATTACCTGGACTACATCCAGTTGAAATTGATTTTTTTCCACTCAGCCTGTAAAGCCCATCTAAGTTATTGCGTGTGTCAACATTTTATTCCTTGCTGTTGCTGAGCTGTATCTATTGTGTGGTCTAACATTCCTGGCCATTCACTAGATGAATATTTTGGGTTGTGTCCAGGTTAGGGTAATTATGAATGAAGTTGTTATTAAATATTTGTATATAGGTTTTTGTGTGAGTATAAGATTGTGTTTTCTTGGGTATGTTTTTGTCTAGGAATATTTGTCTAGGATTGCTAAATGACATGTGTGCTGGATAGTTTTATGTCAACTTGACACAAGCTAAAGTTATTTGAGAGGAAGGAACCTCAAGAAAATGCCTCCATAAGACTGGGTTGTAGGCAAACCTGTAGGGCATTTTCTTAATTATTGATTGATAGAGGAGGGCTCAGTCCAAGGTGGGTGGGAGGCTGGTAGTCCTGGGTTCAATAAGAAAGCAAGCTGAATAAGCCATAAGGAACAAACCAGTAAGCAGCACCCCTCCATGACCTTTGCAGCAGCTCCTGCATCAGGTTCCTGCCCTGTTTGAGTTCCTGCCCTGACTTTCTACAGTGATGGACTAAGATGTAGAAGTGTAAACCAAATAAGCCCTTTCCTCCCCAAGTTGCTTTTAGTCATGGTGTTTGTCACAACAATAGTAACCCTCAGTACAGTATTGTAGGTACATGTTTATCCTAATAAGAAGCTTCAAACCAGGCAATAGTGAAGCATGCCTTTAATCCCAGCACTCTGGAGGCAGAGACAAGCAGATCTCTATGTTTGAGGGCAGCCTGATCTACAGAGCTAGTTCCAGGACAGATAGGGCTACACAGAGAAACCCTGTCTTGAAAAACAAAACAAGCAGGGCAGTGGTGGCGCATGCCTTTAGTCCCAGCACTTGGGAGGCAGAGGCAGGTGGATTTATGAGTTTGAGACCACCTGGTCTACAGAGTGAGTTCCAGGGCAGCCAGGGCTATACAGAGAAACCCTGTCTCAAAAAACCGAAAAACAAAACAAAAAACCCAACAGACAAACAAAGCACAAAAGTGATTAGTATTGTTCTATACAAGACTAAAACAACAAAATGCATACATAGTACTAAATGCCCTAAGATGTTAAAAAAGTAACTAAAAAAATTATAGAATGTTTTATATAATATAAAAATGGCATGTTGGAGGTTGAAAAATAAAAAAATTTCCAAGTCAGTTTTGTCAAATACTAATGTGAAATTAAGAGGGACTTTAGTCTTCATTCACTGTGAACTATGAAGATTAGCATTTTATGGTGTTATAAGTAGTTATCATATGGTCAGATTATGATATATCCAGGAACTAATTACCTATGTCCAGTGACATATGGGAGCCTTGAGTTCAGTAGCCCATTGCTGTAACTTTTGTTTGAGGGAAAAATAGTTTTCTAGATAAATTCCTGCATAACAAATCACTGCAGATACAGGAGCATCATACAGCAGCAGTATATATTATGATATATACTGCTCATTATACTGCATTTTGCTCATTAACCTGCAGTTTGGTTAGACTGAGGAATCAGCTAGATGACTCCTCATCAGGAGCAGGAATCACCTAAGCAGACACTTGTCACATATCAGTGCTGGATGGGGTCACAGTCAAGCCATAGACACTGCAGGAAAGGAGGGATAACCATTACCACAATGAAGCTGCCCTGACTAAGCACCAGCCACACAGTAGCACTGTTCTGAGTACTTCCTGTGACTAACCAGTTTAACCACTACTGATGGAAACTGCAGCTACAATTATAATCCCCTTTACTGATGGGGTAAAGAAGGCACAACTAGATTAAATAATCGGCTTATGTCATGCAAGCAAATGACAAGAGCCAAGACTCAGACCCAGGCAGTTGTGTGGCAGGAGCATCCTCTACTATCTCCAAGAGCAATAAGATGGCTAACCGTCAGTGCCAGGGCCAAGGACAAAAAAGTTAGTAACCGAGATAAATAGTATTATAATGCAGTGTCTCTAAGTAAAAATTAATTTTTACAAACCCATGACGAGTAAAATATTAGTCTTTTCAATACATGCTTTAGCTCCAGACTCATTCGTCCCTGTTTTATTCAGTTTTCTATAATCATGACCAGGAATCAGACCAGCTCCCACCCAGCTCCTCCCTGCATGCGCTGGGTGAATCTTCTCTACCTTGACACATAGCTTCCACAGCATGGTGAAGAGTACGAAGTGTAAGAGTTCTGGGCCACTTTTGCAGAAGTGAAAAGCATCTTTGTGATATAGCTCTGGAACCACCTAAGGCTCCTTTGTTGTATTCCATTGGTCAAAGTGGTCCAGGTTCACCTAGATTCAAGGAGAAGGATCCAGAGATGAGCATTTGATACACACCAGAGCTGGAGAGTAACATCACATGATTAAGAACAGAGTGTGGAATGGTGTGTGAGCCTTCTTTGAAAGTATGCCCCACTACAGAGAGTGGGCGCTAAGTTGACAGAAAGTAAGCTGGTGTCAAACCAGACTCAGCCTGGTATTTGTCATTGTGTCAAGAACTAGTCAAAGATTATTTTATAGGAGGTAATTTGTCACATCTTCATGAATCAGTGTATCAAGCAGTACACTTGATTTGTGCCATCTCCTTAACAGGCCGGAGATCCTGGATCTGGATCTGCTTGTAAGTTTCTGACAGTGTTAGGCTGTACCACCCTTAAGGTCAATAGACATTGTACTTACTGTGGGTCTCTTCTGACCATGCCCTTTCCTACTGAGTGAAGAGTGCCTGGAGACGGGAGAAACACTCACGCATCATCTCTTCACTGTTCCCTGGGAGTCAGGACATGGAATTCCTGTCAAACTGATCTCAAAGGTGTGGTAATCTTTTCCCTTGAGCCTGTTTGAGGTAGGCAGCCTGTGAAGCCAGTATGTATACCCTGAAACCCAATGATGACCATTTGTTGGGTTTAGAGACTGATAGCAAAGGCTGTGGTATGCACACATCTTGTGTCAAATCCGGCTTCGTTACTTAATAGTTTTGTAACTTTAGGGAAGCTACATAGCCTATCTGTGTCTAACTGCACTTTAGAAGTAGAGGTCATACTGGTACACTGAATACAATTTGTTTAAGGTTTAAATAATATACTTTTATATTTAGCTTAATGCCTGTTCCTTGTAAATACTTCTTTTATGGTTATATAATAAATGCTCAATAAATATTCACTTCTTCACTTTCCTAAGGACAACAGGAGGAGAGACAGATGTTCTCCTGGGTGATAGACACAAGCCATCATTAGACTGTTATATTCCCCTGTTGCGGTCTGAGTAAGTCTCAGTAAATCATGAGCATTCATTTTGTAATCTAATAATTAATCTCAGGGATCAACTATTAAACCAAATAGAATTAAGCTTGTAGTTCAATAGTGGACTGCTTACCTATACCCATCATACAGTGTGGCAAAGATTCAAAACAAAGCAAGAAAGCAAACACATAAAAATTTGGATGATATAGAATTGTATAAAGACTTATCAATAGTAAAACGTTACAGGCTGGAAATATAGCTCAGAAGGTAGAGTGCTTGCCTGGTATGCCTGGAGCCCTGGCTTCCATTGATAGCACTTAAACCAGGAGTGGTAGCATAAATAGCTGTAATACCAGAATTTTTGAGGTGGAGGCAGGAGGATCAAAAGTTTAAAGTCAAAGCTAGAGAGGCCACTTAGTGAATAAGAGCACTGGATGCTCTTCCAGAAGATCTGAGTTCAATTCCCAGCACCCCACTGGCAGCTTACCACTCTCATTAACTCCAGTTCCAGGGACCCCACACCCTCACAGACACAAGTGCAGGCAAAACACTGAGTCACATGAAATAAAAATAAAGATTTAAAAAAATTTAAAGTCATCATAGGGAATATCTTGTTGAGTACCAGCCTGGAATACAAGAGATGTCCTTGTATCCAAAATAATAGATAGATAGATAGATAGATAGATAGATAGATAGATAGATAGATACATACATACATACATACATACATACATGTTTATGTTGTGATAAAAAAACATAGTTTTTTGAATCTCCTGATTCTTATGTTTTGGTTAGCCAATTGTCATTCACTATACTACAAGTTTTATTTTTAAAACTATTATTGTGTTTTCATTTGTTTATTTTGGTGTTTTGAGACAAGGTTTTTCTGTGTGGCCCTGTCTATCCTAGAATTCACTCTGTAGACCAGGTTGGACTTGAACTCAGGGATCTGCCTGCCTCTGCCTCCCAAGTCCTGAGACGGAAGGCATGTACGGTCACACCCACCTTCCTGTGCTTTTTTAAGTTGAAGGAGTTACTGAAGAATGTTCACAAACTTTTGTATGGGAAGAGTAAACCACTCCAATTTCAGCCTCTACAATCCTCTAGTTCAGTGGCTCTCAACCTTCCTAACACAGCAACCCTCCATGAGGAAATACAGTTCCTCACGTTGTGGTGACCCCCCAACCATAGGAATTATTCCATTGCTACTTCATAACTGTAATTTTGCTACTGTCATGAATCACAACATAATATCTGATATTTCCGGTGCTTTTAGGCGACCCCTGTGAAAGGGGCAGCCAATCCCTAAGGGGTCACAACCCACAGGTTGCGAACCACTGCTTTAGATTGTGCTTTTGAAATAAAAGTGTATTCTAAAGCTGGGTGTGATGGGGCATCGTTTTAATCCCAGCACTCAGGAGGCAGAAACAGGTAGATCTCCCTGAGTTCAAGACCAGCCTGGGTCTACAAAGTGAGATCTTGTCTCAAAACAAAACAACAAAATAAAAGAAAAATAAAAAGAACAGTGTGTACGGATAGAGAGACATCTTTGAAAGAGTCACTAGGTCACTAGGTAGATAATTCCTAGTTCCATCAATTGTTCCATCAATGGCTTCTTCATCCCTACTGAGTTCCTCAATGTCGAAACCTCAAGATGATCAACGCAATACTGACTTTTGACCTTTTGTAAACAATTTCCAGTTATGCTTTATTACATTTTGTTAATTCTTTGTTTCCTTTTTATTGTTGCCTGCTTGTCTGGGGGTCATAACAGAGTGCTAAACACTGAGTTCAATTTCTAAAACTAAAATTAAGTCAGGAGACAACTTTGTGGAGTGGTTGTTCTCTCTTCTGCCAGGCTCTCAGGACTGAACTCAGGCTGTCTGTCAGCTTGCATGGGGGGCCCCGTGAGCATCCATTGAGTATCCACAGAGCCATCTGATCAGCTCCAAGTAGTTTATTATTTATTTATTTTGTTTTATTTTTAATGTGTATGTGAGTTTTGCCTCTGTGTATATCCACACAACATGTGTGTATATATATATATATGTCTCCCAGAGCCCAGGACTGGGCATTGGAAAACCTGGAACTGGATTTACAAATGGTTGTGAGTGCCGTGTGGATGCTGGGAAAGGAGCTGGGGCCCACTGGATGAGCAGCTAGTGCCCTTAGCCTCAGAAGCATCTCTCCAGCCCCCCAGCTATCTTTTCATAACAATGCTTGGGAAGATGTTTTCAATTCAGAACTTTTACGATGCTAATAAGAGAATTAATAGGGAATAACAAAAGCCGTAATAGAATGGATTTGGTCACAGAGTTCTGTGCCTTTTCATTAGCAAGACTCAAATTTCATATTGTTATTTTCCAGCAATGCCTTTGCTGGGGTTTGTAAACTTCCTTGTCTTAGGGTCATTATCATTTATAATTATTATTATTATTTTTTTTTTTGGTTTTTTTGTTTGTTTGTTTGTTTGTTGGTTGGTTTGTTTTTTTCGAGACAGGGTTTCTCTGTATAGCCCTGGCTGTCCTGGAACTCACTTGGTAGACCAGGCTGGCCTCGAACTCAGAAATCCGCCTGCCTCTGCCTCCCAAGTGCTGGGATTAAAGGCGTGGCCACCACCGCCCGGCTTATAACTATTTTTTATGTCAGTCTTTTTTTTTTTTTTTTTTCTTTTTTCGTTTCTCAGTACTAGGAATTGAAGCCGTGGCTTCACACAAACTGTATCAGTATTTTACCACTTGACTACATCACCAGCCCTATTCATTAATTTTATTTGTGTCCACGTGATTACATTTAAAGTGTGGGGTTATCCTTTGATTTCTGAGGTGTTTTACTTCTGTCAATTTTCTGTGAAAATCTTACACTACATAACTGCTTGACAAGCTGACAATAACATGAGTCTAACCAGCCTCTTCATAAATTTTATTTATTTATTATTTGCTATACTGAGGATTGAACCTGGAGCTTCTCATATTCTTTTGTCTTGAACATAGATGTACTTGGCCTTGGTGGCTGTTAAGCTGTGGCTGGGGTTGAGAATGAGTATATAGGGTTTTTGTTGTTTGTTTTGTTTTTTGAGACACAGTTTCTCTGTGTAGCCCTGGCTGTCCTGGAACTTGCTCTGTTGTCCAGGCTGGCCACGAACCCAGAAATCCTCTAGCCTTTGCCTCCTGAGTGCTGGGGTTAAAGGTGTGAGTCACCACTGCCCAGTTTAGATGTTCTAAACTATTGCTCTGCGGATCATTTCTCGATTGTTTTTAGGCTGCAAACAGAACTGTCTAGATTAAGGTTTAGACTAGTAGCTCTTCTGTGAGAGAGGACTAGAAGTGGCTCCTTTGAGGACATGCCCCAGTTCAGGGCTGGAGGGACAAAAGAGTGTCCCAGCCGGAGGCTGGAAGGGAACTTGTCATGATCCTGTGGATGCATCACACAGCAGGAAGAAAGTTCGAAGCAGTTCTCTGACCTAGGTCACTGGAACTTGTTTTTTCTTTTAATGAATTTAAGCAAACATTCCTTTATTTTACCTGAGCAGGACTGAACAGGTTTGGGTGGTTTTTTTTAAATTAGCATAGAAAGTAATGAATTTTATTTCAGCATTTTCCATAATTACTTTGTTTTTGTTGATTGTCCTTGCAAACAGTTTTGTTCATGTTTTTCCTTCAATGAGGTACTGAAGATTGAATACCTGACTTCATGGTGCTATGCAAGTCCTTGTCCTGAAATACATCTCTAGTTGTCCTTTGAATCTCTCTTTTGAGCCACTGTCTTACTAATGTGCCCAGACTTGAACTAACTCCATAGTCCTCAAACCTTCTTCTCCCCACTTCTGTCTGCTGGGATCAGGGATGGAGAGGTCTGAGGAATCCTGAAGGCTGTATGGCAGAGTGACCATGTAAGGCAGTGGGGAAGGGGAATGTGTGAAATATCCACCCTCACAAAGCCCTTAACTAAAGGTATCCTAATCTTTTTAAAAGCTATTAAAAGATTTTTTTTTTTTTTTAAATTGTATGTTTCACTAAAGAAGTGAACTCTGGGAATCGTCCACACAAGCTTAACCACGCGCTGTTTATCTCCAGTGTTCCTATATAACGGATGGCCTGTTGCCAGGCACTTGGCATTCAAAGCCAGACTCCTGGAAATGCAATTTTTCAAATCCATTAACCTTTATTCAACTCTTATGAAGAAGAATCATCATTTTTCTTCTGCAGTCTATGATCCAGTATGAGCTGGATTTGACTGACCTTTTGCCCCAAGTTTGTCCTAAGATGGGCTTATAAAACTAAAATCTTTTTAGGGGTTTTATGGAAACTGAGCTTCTCTTTTGCTGTTCATATCATCAGGCAACCTCTCCCTCGTTCATTTGAGTACTGAACACGCTGCATAAAACCCTTTCTGGAAGTGGTTTCCTGGGGAGAGCATTCTGCTGCACCATGGAGCAGCCATGGCATGAGGGAAGATGGTAAATGCATCTTGTGGTGTTACCTTCGACTGTGAACCTGATCCAGGCCCAGGGACTGGCTTGTAGTTCCAGCACTCAAAGAGTAAACTGAGAGGATGCTTTGAATCTACAAGCCCACATCTGCCTGGGCATCACTGCAGCAAGATGACTTCTCAAACCTAACTAAGTGATGGAACCGGAGAGCTAGCTCAGCAGTTATGAACACTCGCTGTTCTTTCAGAGGCTCAAGGTGGTTTCTAAAGCCCATGCCTGTCTCACACAGCTTGTTATTCTAGCTCCGGGGATGTAATACCCCTCTTAGGTCATCTGACACAACTCCATACACATGCCATACACATACAGATACACACATAGAGAAATAAGAGTAGAATAAATCCTTATTAAAATTGAATATAAGCCGGCCAGCAGTGGCGCACCGCAGTAGTTGCTGCGCTTCGGATTCGGAGGCGGCCGTCCGTCCGTCCGTCCGTCGTCTCTCCCGAGTTCGAATCCCGCCTGTGCAAAAAAAAAAGCCGGGGGTGGTGGCACACGCCTTTAATTCCCAGCACTGGGAGGCAGAGGCAGGCGGATTTCTGAGTTCGAGGCCTAGCCTGGTCTACAGAGTGAGTTCCAGGACAGCCAGGGCTACACAGAGAAACCCTGTCTCGAAAAAACAAAAAAAAAAAAAAAAAAAAAAACAAAACAAAACACCTGAATATAAATGGGGCTGGAGAGATGGCTCAGTGGTCAAGAGCACTGACTACTCTTCCAGAGGTCCTGAGTTCAATTCCCAGCAACCACATGGTGGCTCACAACCATCTGTAATGAGATCTGATTTTTCTCTTCTGGTGTGTCTAAAGACAACTACAATGTGGTCACATTATAAAATGAATAAATCTTAAAAAAAAAAACAACCCCTGAGTATAACATGTACATCTCTAACATCATACACACTAATCACTGTCACAGTGCTAACTGGGCTGACGTGTTCTTTTCCTTCATATGCTGGGCTTTTGCTCAGCAGTTCTTTTCTTTTTGCCCTTACCCAATGCGCTTCTTTGCTTATAGAGACTGGGCCAAAGCTCCACCTGACAGCAATATTAAACCAACTCATTGATTGTGGCAAGAGGGATGCCTCACTTGAACATTATGCAAACATCCTAAATCCTACTAAGCTGTTTTTTTCGCAGTTTTGGTTTTGTGAACCCTTTTGTTTCCGGAAGCTATTCCCACGGAGGCTGGAGAGCATCGTTCATATACTCAGATGAGATCGATGTGAGTTCAGGCTGTAGACACCATTCATCATGCAGCAATTAAATCCACTCCCTCTAAGTCCGAATGTCCAACTTCCTTAGCTGGCTTGTGTCTGAACCCCTGTGCTAGCTCCTCAAGTGTGCTATCTCCTCACTCTCAGGCGTGATAATGATCACAGGTCAGAGATAAAAAGGTCAAGGGTGTTGGGGCATGCTTGGAATCCCAGCACTTTGGAGCACTTCTCTAGGATTGCCAGCAGTTCAAGTCCTGTCTGAACCAGAGTCTGTCTAAAAAACAAAGCAAAGGCTAGGTGGGCCTGGTGGCACACACTTTTAATCTCAACACTCTGGAGGCAGAGACAGGTCGATCTCTGAGTTCAAGGCCAGCCTGGTCTACAGAACAAGTTTAGAGACACCAGGGCTGCTTATCTCAGAAACAAAGCAAAACAAACAAAAACCAACCAACCAACCAACCAACAGACAAATATAATAAAACCAATACAAAACAAAATAGAACTAGGAAAAGCCAGGACTGTCTATTCATACCTGTCATTCCAGCTCTTAAGAGAGAGGCAGATTGATTTTACATTTGAGGACAGCCTAGACTATGTAGTAAGATCCTATTTCAAAAAAGTATTGAGTTCCTGATGATGCAGCTCTCCATTAGAACACTTGTCTTGTTTGTACATGGATTTGATCCCTAGCAAGGGAGAAAGAAAGAAAAAAAAAGAAAAAAAGAAAAAAAGAGACTCAGACTTAGCAGATTTCTTAAGATCAAAGACACGGAATGGCAGAATAAGGGCTCCACACCCACATGTGTTAGACACGGAAGCCTGCACCCTTAAATAGCACATGGAACGCCACCACCTTATGGCAGCTGTCATGCTGAAGCCTGGAAACAGACGCAAATACTCTCAACAGTTGGGAACTCAACCAAAGGATACAGTGGGATCATCTCAGTGGTGGAGTTTTATGATCCAATACAATGGAGACCTTCGTTTGCTTGGTAAATTCAGAAGTCACCATGAGAGGCTGGAGCCTAAAGACCACTGAGGGCTTGAAGCAAGATTAAGACCAGGAGGGAACTTGTCAAGGTTGTAGGAGAGGGGACAGAACATAAGCAGTGTGTTTGTCACCATGGCTGGTTCACGGTTTTCCTACCAGTGTTTCTCCTGCCGCATAGTCACTCACCCCCATTACCACTGCTAGTGTCTTTCACAGTTCTGCTTTTTATCTTAGATTTCCTCTCATATATTTACACTTTTCCTCAGACCAGTCACTCATACCTGCAGCTTCTATTATCATGACAGGCTACTGTCCCTTCAGTGGCACCTCCTCTTATTAGTCCAGGTTTTTCTCTGTGCGCTTACCCATCAGGTCTTTAGACTGGACTTGGCCCCATAGCTCTCGCTCTCTGCAGTCTGCTCCAGTTGTCCTCTGGGATGGTACCTATCTTGGGTGGTACCCTCCTGGCAGTCCTCTTTCTGAGCAGGAACCCTTGAACTACCTTTGATTTTTCTCTTGCTTCCTCTTACTGTCACTGCTCAGGTTCAGACCTACATGGTGCCATTTCCAGCTTAGACGGTAGTATTTCCCAATTGGCTTCACTCTGCTCACTGCATCCCTTTACAAGCCTTCTTCTATACACTGGGGTCTGATCATGTCATTCCTGTTTAATGAAATCAGATGTGTGTTTCCTTAATTGCTCTGTTGGGTGCTGAGAATGGAAACCTTTCTACACCAGGTGCCTAACATGACGGATGATGACAGATGCTCCGTGAGCAGTTTAAGCTTCCAAATTGATAATACAGTCACTTCTGTGGACTGTACAGAAAATGCAGAGTTGATTTTATAGTGTACTTATGAGAACAAAGGTATTTCCAAGCACTCTATTTGTGAACTACATCACTCAGGTCTTGGTCGCCTAGAGATGGTGCTGACAAATTACAAAAGCTATTGTGCAAGGAATAACTTGTTCTTGGTGGAGGACAGAGGATATCACCGTTATTTTTAATGCATTTATTTTAATGTGTTACTGGGTATGTTTATTTAGGAAAGGCTCCCACCCAGGTTCCCCCTACCAGTATCTACTGGCTCCCTCTACCCACTTCCTGCTTCAGAGAAAGCAGGAGCTCATACTCCAAGGCCAAGCTCTGGGGTGGTACAAGGTAAGAGTGAGGAAGAATGCTGAGGTGAGGGTGGGACTGAAGATGGAAAACCACTTATAACTCCGGGAGTGTGCCGTCGTGATGAAGATGATAGATTTGAGTTGTCCTAGAGAGACACAGTTGGCTGCCCCTAAGAAGGTACTATTATTGAGAGCAAGGGAGAAAGGCTGTGAGCTTAAGGAGAGGGGAATAGAGGAGTCATGAGTCCTGAAGTGAGGGCACCAGGCTGATTGGGTTACAACTCGGAGGCGGGTGTGGTGGGAATGTCACCACAAGCCTAACATTAACAGGAAAGATGTCCAAAGCAGGGCTTTGGGTCAGTGAGTCACCTGGGATCATGCCCATCCAAAGCCAGGGTCTCTACACTGATCTCTGAAGTAGGTAGGGTTCTCCTCTTGGAAGGGAAGCAGAAACTTGAGAAAGGGAGTTTTCCGTACCTAGGTGTTTCTATCAAATGCCAATTGTTAGCCCTTGCAGATTGAATACATGAAAGTAAACTCATAAGATGTTTCACTGTATTACATTTTCCGGTTCTGCAGTCACACCATTTGAGCCTTTCCAAAGAGCTTCAGGATTTGGTATAATATTCTAAATTGCCTCCAGGCTGACAGGGCCGGCTCTGGTAAAGACAATATAGTTGTGGTTTATCCTTTGTTGATGTATCTTCATTTCTCTTTTAACATATCCTTGCTTCTGCCTCCTAACTGTATGACAGCGACTTGTATCTCTCTGTTAATTTTGCTAAAACAAAGATCTGCAGATCCATACATACAAGTGCCTGGTGCATACTTGTATACACATAGTAGTCAAGGTTTCTACTAACTGGCCTTAAATTTTAGGGCTTTCCTGCTTATGCCCAGGAGAGTTGATTCAGTAGCTTCCTGGGGTCCTCAGTGATGCAAGCAACCCTAATCTTTCTATATTGCAACCCTTAGCTGATAGCTATGTCACAAGAATATGCTTCCTTTTCAAGCATCTTATCTTCTTGCAATGAGACCCAGAGCAGAAAGCAAGGACTGGTGGTCCAAAGCTCTTTTCACCAGTTCGGGGTACAGCTCAGTGCAAGAGCATGCTGCCTTCCCTCTAGGTTTTGAGATGCTATCTCTTGTCGTTCAAGATGGCTTCAAATTTGCTATGTAGCTGAGAATGTCCTTGAAATTCCAACTCTCCAGAGTGCTAGGATTACAGGCATGAGCTAGTTCTCCGGTTTATGTGTTGCTGGAGACTAAAGCTACAGCTTCCTGTATGCTAGACAAACACTGCCAAGTGAGTTATGTTCCCAGTCCTCAGCAGATACTTTCCTATGTGTGAGACCCTGGGTTCACTCTTCCTCAAGGTCTTTCTCTGGGCAGAGAGATGACTTAGAGGATAAAGGTGCTTCTGCCCAAGGCTGGCAATCTGAATCTCAGTTAAGTCTCTGAAGCCTACATAAAAATGGAGACAGCAACCAGGTGATGGTGGTGGTGCACGCCTTTGATCCCAGCACTTAGGCGGAGGCGGAGGCGGAGGCGGAGGCGAGGCGGAGGCGGAGGCGGAGGCGGAGGCGGAGGCGGAGGCGGAGGCGGAGGCGGAGGCGGAGGCGGAGGCGGAGGCAGATGCAGGCACATCTCTATGAATTCAAGGCCAGCCTGCTCTACAGAGTGAGTTCCAGGACAGCCCCTACTCCTTCAAAAAGGTAGAAAAGCAAACCGGCTCTACAGTCTTGTCCTCTGACCTCTACACATGTGTGACGGGAACCCCACACCTCTGTCATACACATACACACATACAGATAAATAAAGTCTTCCATGTTCACATCTCTGCCCAGGGAGTAAGTTCGCCTAGAAGTCATCTTGCAAATACTTTCCCCTATCTTGTTAGTAGAATTGGTTCCTGTGGCCCTCCACTACTAGAAAATCAGAAACTGAATTTTGTTGGGGAACATTAGAGAAAGGCTTCGTGATCCAACCCTCAACAGACGCTGTACCTACAGAGAACATTATTGAATATTAAGACTTGTAACCCTGGAATCAACTTACTATAACCATGCCTCTTGCCCCTGTTATATTGAAAGACTGAGTCTTTATTCAGTTTACCTAGCTCAACGGAAGGAAAAGCAATTTTCAGTTTCTGTTAGCTGTTGCCACAAGGGCTTGATAGAAACATCCTGCTTTTAATGTTGCCATGGTGATCAAAGCTTTACCACCTAAAAGAAAAGATTGCCTTGAGTGTTTCTTTAGAGCATCTGACAGTGAGGGACACAGGTGACCTTAGAAACAAACACAACATCATCCTTGACAGCTGCTTTGAAGGTGCTTGAAAGACATTTATTCTTCAGTGGATATGATATATTTATTACAAAATGTATCTAGCTGTAATTTTTTTATTTTAAAATTCCATTTATTGCTGGACAGTGGTGACACTTGGGAGGCAGAGGAAGGCAGCTCTCTGTAAGTTCCAGGCCAGCTTAGTCTACAGAGCAAGTTCCAGGACAGCCAGGAGACCCTGTCTTTAATACCAACTGATCCCCTTTTCTGAGATGTGGCGGTGGGTTCAGTGGAGCTCCGTTCAGTCTGCCCGCGTTCTGACTCACCTTCCTAATGAAAAACAAGTTTTCCCGGAAGCCACGCCACGATCAAGGCTTTTAAAGATACTGGAAAGACGCCAGTGGAACCTGAGGTAGCAATTCACCGAATTTGGATCACGCCCACAAGCCGCAACGTCAAGTGTCACTGGAGAGGATGTGTGCCGACCTAATCAGAAAAGAATCCGAGAGTGAGGACCAGTGGGCATGCCGACCAAGGCATTGAGAATCGGCCCAAGAAAAAACACCTCTTGGTGAAGGTTCTAAGACATGGGTTCATTTCCATATGAGAATCACAAACTCATTGACTGTCACAGTCCTTCCAGATTGTTAAGCAGGTTATTTCCAACAGTTTTGAGACAGAAATGAAGGTTGAAGTCACCATTGCAGATGCCCGAGTCAACTATCTTAATAAGTTGACTTAATCGTTAAAAACAAAACAAAAATCAACCAAACAACAACAGAAAATTCCATTTCTTAGCCATATGCAGTGGTACATGCTTTTGACCCCAGCACTAAAGAGGCAGATGGAGCTGTATGAGTTCCAAGTCAGTCAAGGCTACATGGTAAGACTCTGTCATAAAAAATAAATAAAAATAAAAATATTAATTCACTTACTTATTTCTGTGTATGGTTGTGTGTGTGTACATATATGTTAGGTGCACGTGTGAAGGGCAGGGTACAACCTGTGGGCGTCAGTTCTTTCTGTCTACCATGTAGGTTCTGGAAATTGAACAGGCATTGGACTTGATGTCACGCATCTTTACACCCCAAGTCATCTTACCACCCCTATATGTAAATTTTTAAACGCAATTATTGAAGAATCAGCCTTACTGTAAACTGTAAAACTTCTACTCAACTTAGAGGCAGTAAATATAGTATTCTTACAGTAACCATTATTTTTCAAATTGAATAGTTATGCTAATGCAGAAATATTTAAGCTGTAGTATTTTGGGGTGACTGAACAATGTTTTTTGGAAGCCTACTCTTTGTCGGACACTGTTAAAGATCTGAGAGTACACAGTGACAATCAAATCATGTCACACTTAGACCTTGCTTACTACAAGAAGCTCAGAGAACTTTGTTCTGATCCTCTCCTTTCCATCCGTCTCTACAAGTGTTCCGGGGTTTGAGCTCAGGGGGTAAGCTGTACAAGTCCTTTACGTACTGAGTCACTCAAAGGAGGAGAAAGAAAATAAAAACCTTAACATCTGTATGTGTATAGTCATACATGTCACCAAGGTGCACCCTTTGATGTGGATACCATCAGGAAAAATAGAAGCTGAGTCCCGTGGCTTGTGTCTGTCATCCCAGGGCTTGAGCAGCAGGATCAGGTAGATTGTCACAGTTAAGAGAAGTCTTGGTGAGGACATAAGTTCAAGGCCAGCCTGGGCTATGCAATGGGACTCTGTCTAGAAAGAAACAAAAACAACAAAATAAAAACCCAACCTTAAAAATGACCAGAGTCAGTGAGGACACACAGAGATTGGGAGTGTCGGTGCATTTCTAGTGGGAGAGCTGCTGTACTCACCATGGAACATTACAGAGTGCTATAGTTTGCATCTTAAGTGCCCTGCCCCCAAGGGACCATCTGGTAAAGGCTTGGCCTCCATATGGTGCTTTAGGAAGATGATGGAAACCTTAAGAAGTGCCAGCAGGAGGGCTTGTGCCCTTGCAAAGGATGATGGGACCCCAGCTTCTTCCTCCCTCTTGCTATCACTTCCTGGTTTCCAGGCCAACAGTTGACCCTACTCTGCCTTGCCTATGGTTGCAAAAGTAAACTTACAACGTACAAAAACCTAAGCTAAATTTCTTAATCAGAGTTATGCAAAATTTGCTGGAAATAGATGATGAGACCAGTTTTCTTTCAGTGTTTATAAACATCCAGTTTAAGTTTATAGAGTTTATGCAAAATTAACTAAGACATAATTCAGAGAGAAGCTGTGGTATACAATATAGAAAATGATTAAGATACTGTGATGGTTCATATGTGCTTGGTCCAGGGAGTGGCACTAGTAGGAGGTGTGGCCTTGTCGGAGTAGGCATGGCCTTGTTGGAGTAGGTGTGCCTTGTTGGAGTAAGTGTGTCATGTCGATGTGGGCTTTAAGATCCTTATCCTAGCTACCTGGTAGACAGTCTTTTCCTAGCTGCCTTCTGAACAAGAAGTGGTACTCTCAGCTCCTCCAGGCCCATGTCTGCTTGGATGCTGCATGCTCCCACCTGGAACACATGTAGCTGTCGAGCCACAGGTTAGACACACCCGGGGAGCCTTTCCTTCTACAGTATTTGGAGTGACTAGTAGTGAGAAGAAGTTGCTGAGGAAGTGTCCTGTGAAGAACTGAGTTAAGGGCCTGTAAAGGTATTTGAAGACAAGTTAGCCGCCCTCATATACTTGCAATCCCAATTGTTCTTATTAACAGACATGGGCCTCTCACCATTTTTTTTTTAGGGTCTAAAGAATAGTTTCCTTGTGCAATGTCACTGATAATAGTTACAATTAGTTTTATTAAATGCTTTCACATTATTAAATATTATTAAATTTTAAAAATTATTTTATATATAATAATTTGCCTGCATGTACATTTATGCACCACATATGTACCTCAGGGAGGTAAGAAGAGGGCATCAGGGAGTTATAGACAGTTGTGAGCTGCCTTGTGGGTGCTGGGAACTTGAGTCCTCTGGAAGAGCAGCCAGTGAGCTACTAACCACTGAGCCATTTCTCCAGCTCCCTACTCTAATTTTAAAAACGGAAATAAACAGTAATACAAAGGAAGAGGGTCTCCCACTGTTTTCTGCCCCCCTTCTTTATTGTAAGACAGTTGCTTCCATATTTAGTTCTAGTACTTTGTGGAGTGTGTGTAGAGTCATCTGGGCATTATGCCCAGTTTGTTTAATTTGTGTTTATTTGTGAAGTGTCGTAGATTTTGTTGCATTTATTAGATTATTACTGTTATTAGTGGTTACTAATGATACATCATAATGTGTTCTTATCTATCTAGCACTGAAGCAACAGTATTCCTTCCCGAGGGCAATCTCATACACTGTTTCAGTCTGAAGAAAGGATCAACTGTGGTGACTCCACAACAAATCCATCCTTGACCTGTGTCGTTAAGTGTTTTCTTTTCCTTTACATATTCTGCTTGTCACAGAGGCAGTATCCCTTACTCTTTCTGGACACTGTGGCCTTTTTTTTTTTTTTTTTTTTAACACCTCTGTGGTTTCGTTCATTTCGTCCTTTCTCATCTATCTGTCAAAGTTCCAGTCACCGTCAGGGTCTCTCATCGGCTCCCTGAGCCATTGACCTAAGTAGTGTCTGAATCACTGACACCATATTTATTTCTTTTTATTTATTGTATATATGTTACAGGTGGGTGTGTATTCTGGTTGTGTGTGTGTGTGTGTGTGTGTGTGTGTGTAGATGCCAGAGGTCAACTTTAGGTTCTGTTTGCCAGAAGCCATTTGCTTTATTTTTTAAACACTGTCTCAGGATAGTCTAAGACTTTCTGATAAGGTTAGGCTGCCTGGCTAGTGAACACCAGGGATCACCTGCCTCTTCCTTGACAGCGCTGGGATTGTAAGTGTGCACCACCATGCTCGACTCTTTTGTCTCCCTGGGTATTGAACTTGGGTCTTCATGCTTGTACAGCAAACATTTTAGTCACTGAGCTATCTTCTCAGCCACTCCGTTTTCTTCAACTGTGGGGAAAAATACATAAAGGTAACAAAATTTACCAACTGACCACTTCTATGTGTCTAAGTATCTGATGTTAGTATAATCTCTCCAGTATGCCAGATCTTACAGACTTCTTCATCCTGTAAAACTGAAACATGGGCCAGGGAGATGGCTCAGCACATAAAGGTGCTTGCTGCTAAGCCTGATGACCCGGGATTTGTCTCCAAGTCCCATATGGTGAAAGGAGGAAACCGACTTCTGCAGTTTGTCGTCTGGTGGCTGAATTATCCCACTCCTGCATGCTGATGGAGGCCACCTTGCACTGACCTCACCAGTAGACTACATAAGCCTGGAGCCAGCTCTGCTCAAAGTGGAAAGAAACAACTAACGATGAAAGAAGAGTAATAGCAACTCTCTAATTTTTTTCTTTCAAATATTTTCTAACCTTACATTTATTTTAGATGTATGGATGTTTACACCTTGTTTGTGTAGTACCCACAGAGGCCAGAAATGGTTTTGGAGCCTCAAAGGCAGGAGTTAGAGAGAGTTATGAGCTTCTATGTGGGTGCTGAAAATTGAACCCAGGTTTTCTGGAAGGCCAACCAATGTTCTAATAGCCCCAGGCATCCTTAAGAAACGTCCTTCCTAAAGAAACACAGTTAATTGGCTCTAGCCCATAGTGTTGGTGGTTGCTGAGGCTGCTTTTCTCAGAAAGCCACTCTGCTTATCAAAACCCTGGGCTTGGGCTGGGGATGTGCCTCCATACTGGTGTGCTTGTTTAGTATTTATGACTCCCCAGTTCTGAATAAACCGGGTGTGCTGGCACAGACCTATCATCCCAGCACTTGGGAGGTAGAGGCAGGAAGATCAGAAAAATGCAAAGCTGTTCTCAAGCTACCTGGTGAGTTCAAGGCCAGCAAGCTTGGGATATATGAATAAATGAGACTTTATAAACAAAAAACAAAAACATGGAAAGATTCTGTCTTCTGAAGATGTGTGTTTTGGGTTTAGTCCCCTGAACTTCCTCATCCTCTGATATCACTGGTTACCATGTTCCTAATTCTGTTTCCTTGTCTGTAAGTTAGAAATGGTCTGTAAAAACATTGTATTTTTACATTTATTTGTAGTGTCTGTGTATGTGTATACAGACATGCATGCACAGGCTAGTCACAGGACACGAACGAAGTCAGAGGACAATGTTCAGGAGTCAGTTCTCTCCTGTTCTGTGGTTCTGGGGCTTGAACTCAGATCACCAGGTTTGATGGACAGCTCCTTTACTGGCTAAGCCAGCTCTTTGGTCCTATTGTAAGAATTACATAATGCTTCCAAATAGCTGCCGCATACTAGATAGTTCATAAGGGGACTGGGGAGATGACTTAGTCGGTAAAGGCTTTGTTGCAAAGCCGAGGATCTGAGATTCCAGTAGTGGACAGGTGGATACCAGAAGTTCCTTGCAACTCACTGGCCAGTCAGCCTACCTGAACCAGTGAGCTTGGACTCTGAGAGACTCTGGCTCCAAAATCAGATGCATAGTGATTGATAAAGACATTAGATATCAGTCTTCAGCCTTCATTCATGCATGCACATACATATATGTTATACTGATACATAAATACAAAATGTCCCATAATTATTAGTTTATGTTTGTTTGTTTGTTTGTTTTTCTTTCTTTCTTTCTTTCTTTCTTTCTTTCTTTCTTTTTCTTTCTTTCTTTCTTCTTTTCTTTCTTTCTTTTTGAGACAGGGTTTCTCTGGATAGCCCAGGCTGTCCTGGAACTCACTCTGTAGACCAGGCTGGCCTCAAACTCAGAAATCTGCCTGCCTCTGCCTCCTAAGTGCAAGAATTAAAGGCATGGGGGGGAGGGGAATGGGGTAAGGGGATAACATCTGAACTGTAATAAAATATCCAATAAAAAAAAAAAAAGAATTAAAGGCATGCACCACCACCAACCAGCCATTAGTATATTTTTCATAGCAAGGAGAAATGGATTGCTATAAGTTCAAGGCCAGCCTGGTTAAACGGTGAGACTCTGTCCTGGGTAGTGGAAGAGACAGAGGTGTCAGAGAGAGAAAGAGAATAGAACATGGCATACATGGCTTTGATCTCAGCACTGAGTTCCAGGCCAATCAGGGCTACATAGTGAAACCCTTTCTCAAAAAATCCCAAAGAATAGGCAAGCAAGAAAACAACCAAAACTCGAAAACAAAAACAAAACCAAAACAGAGAGGTGATGGAAGGCAAACACTTCATAATACTTAAACAACATCAAACTATTTGATAAAACGTGTTTCATAAAACATGCACACTGTTTGTTGCCTCCTGCTCATTGCACTGATGTTTCTGAGCATAGAATTGTCCCCTGGTGTCTGTGGATCCTGTACCTGAAGATCCAAACAACAAAGGATAAAAGAAGGAAGGAGATGGGGAGGCTGGTGAGATGGTTAAGAACACTTGCTGCGCTTGCAGAGGACCTGAGTTCAGTTCCCAGTGCCCACATGGAGGCTCTCAACTATCTGTAACTCCGGATGCAGGGATCTGACACTCTCTTGTGCCTCCAGCAGCAGGTCCATGTGGTTCACGCAGGCAAAACACTCATGCTTATAAACCAATGAAAAACTGACAACAAAATTGGTTTAAATTACAACTGTATTAAAGTGACTTTTCTTGCCACTGTTCTGTAAGCTGTGCAGTATAGCACCCGCTTATCTTGTATGATGAATATTCAATTGAGATCATTTAAAGCTTATGGGGTGCTGTACAACAGAATGGTGGACTATCATGCCTGAGGTCTGAGGTTGATCCCGACACTGCAAAATAAGTAAGTAGGTGCATGCATTTGTGAGAGGGTGTGAATAGGCTCAGGGACCTAGCTTCGGCAGATTTGGGTATCTTTGGGGTATTTTGGGACAATCTTCTGTAGACATTAAGAAACTATTGTTTAGCCAGGGTTCCTGAAGTTCTTGAGGCACCTTTATCTCTCCATCACTGGTAGCAATGGCATAGCGAATTTAAAGTTCGAGGCACAGACACCATGGTTCTACATGCAGGTGTCCTCAGGACTCACCTGGCTACAGCGGAGTAGTACCTCTCGAAAAACCAAAAAAAAAAAAAAAAAAAAAAAAAAAAAAAGAAACTATTGTTTACTCAAAGATTTCCTGCAAAAAAAAAAAAAAAATCAACAAATTTACAGAGATGCCATCTACTTATCTCTCCTCTCCCTCTGTAAGCAACTTCGGCATAGCAAACAGTTTAAATAGTTAGTGGCTTACAATGATAACAACCATTTAGTAATTGTTCTATAATTCATGCAAGGGTGCAGCTCAACTCATCTGGACTCCACACAGCTGCAGCTGAGGCAGCTGGAGTGGTCACTTCCAGGGTGGCCCCTTCCCATCAGTGGCAAGTTGACACCTACTCCTAGCCAGGAGTTTGATCCACGTATTGGTTCAGTTCCTGCTCAGCTGACTTCCTCTGCTTTTGTTGTCAGCTTGGCTTTCTGTTATCTTCCATGTGGTCTTACCATGGTGATAACTTGGGCTTTTTCCGAGCCTGGTGACTCCCAGGTAGTTGGACTATGAACATGGTGGGACTAATGTCCAATTGTTTCAAAAGAGAAAGCTAACAAGGAGCTGGAACAGGTGACTTATGCTGTCTTCTGTTGGTTAAAGTGTATCAGACTTAGGAAAGACTTACACAAGCACCTGACAGATACTTAGCCCCTGTTGATGTTTGACAGAATAGCCACCAAGTCTGGAGTTGCTTCTAGAAGCATTGCGAAGACATAACTGAGCTGCAGGAACAGGATCCTCGCACAGATGGAACACACACACAAACACACACACACACACACACACACACACACACGCATGCACACACAACATTGAAGAGATTTCCATGTCCGTGACCATGGTTGCAGTGAGAGTGGTAAGGACTGTCTGTTGGCAATACACAGTTCACTCAGGAAAGTTCTGGACTGTGCTACAAAAATGGACACATCCCATGAGTTTAAGGCGGAGAAGGAGCAAGAGTTAAACTTTTTAAATTTTTAAACATTTGTATCTATTATCAGTGTGTATGCTGCAGCATTGCACAAGTGTGAAGGTCAGGGGACACGTCTGTGAAGTGAGTTCTTTCCTTTCACCTTTATGTGGACTCCAGGGATCAAGCATGTCATCACCCTTCTGCTGCAAGAATTTTACCCATTGAACCATCTGGCCAGCCAAGAGTTAAGCTATTAGTAAGCGAGGAAAAAATCGTTTGTCAGGACATGAAGTGCTCAAAATTTCAACGTGTAGCACAGAAGCCCTGTAGAAGAAAGAACTCAGTGTTGGATTTAGAATCGTGCGTGCATGCGTGTGTGTGTGTGTGTGTGTGTGTGTGTGTGTGTGTGTGTGTGTTTGGGCTCTGCTGTTCTTTCCTGCTTGCTAACTTCAAGTAGTAGGGAGGTGCCCACTGGCTACTTGTGAATTCATGATTAACCTTTAATCTGGAGGCAATCAGCAAAATTCTGGAGGGATCCACAGGGAGGGATCCTAGGGGCTTCCTCTTCCCATCTTATGCAGTGTCGCCTTCCAGTGTGGAGATGTGGCAGCGATTTCCTCCTCTTTCTCCTCTAGTCTTCTTGACGAAACTGTTTTTCTTTCAGCTGTCAGCATAATGCTATCTCTAAATACCTTTCATTCTGTAAATGACTTTGGGTTTTTGTTAGGAGAAATGGTAAGAGAACAAGTGTTGTAACCCAAATACACCAAAATGTGTTGCCAAAAAACATCATTAGTAGCTGTTGAATGGACACTGTTTGTATGTGGGAGTGCAAACACATATGCAAGCAAAATATCCATACACATAAAAAAGAAGAAAACTTCCTAAGCCCCTTTGACAGACTTGGAATGATGCTCAACCAGCAGAGTGCTTGCCTGGCAGGCACAAAGCCCAGGGTTTGCTCCCCATACTGTATAAAGCAGCTATAGTGGTGTATGGACACATCTGTGACCCTAGCATCTGGTAGTAGAGGCAGGATCAGGATTTCAGTGTCATACCCTGTTATATGATAAAGTGGGGTCAGCCTGGGATAGATGAGACTCTCAGAACAGCAACACCTCCCTCAGCAGTCACATGCTCTGCCTGGACAAAGAGAGACTAAGTAAACTTCAGGTTATTACAAAGAAATGGGCCAGGTAGTGGTGGTGCCTGCTTTAGTCCCAGCACTTGGGAGGCAGAGGCAGGCGATTTCTGAGTTTGAGGCCAGCCTGGTCTACAGAGTGAGTTCTAGGACAGCCAGGGCTGCACAGAGAAACCCTGTCTCGAAAAAAGAAAGAAAGAAATGGATAGAATTTGAAATAAAAATTATGCTGCATGAGGTAACCCAGGCACAGGAAGACAAACACTACATGTTCTCTCTCATACGTGACCACTAGTTCCAAATCTTTAGATTTGTGTGTTTAACTTGGAGTGTCTGCAGAAGCCAGGGAAGTAGAGAGGAGCTACTGGGGTGGAGGAGGCCTTAAGGAAAGGGGAGTATTGGAATGCAAGTTGGATAAAAGTAGAGAAGAGAATTTCTGGGGTCGGAGATGTTTAAGAAGGGATTGAATAGGGAATGGGGGAACAAGGTTATAGGGACAGTTACTAACCTAAAGGAGAGTTGTTTAAAAAAACCTACAGGGAAATTTACTACTTTGTAAGCCAATTACAAAATATAACTTAAGGAGCCAGTCATGGTAGAGCATACCTTTAACTCTAGCACTTGAGAAGCAAAAGCAGGAGGATCTTTATGAGTTTGAGGCCAGCCTGGACTACAGAGTGAGTTTCAGGACAGCCAGGACTACATAGAGAGACCCATCTTGAAATAAACACACACACACACACACACACACACACACACACACACACACACACACTGTAGAAGTGACTCTGGCTAAATGTAACTATTTTCACAGAAGACCCAATTGTCTTCCAGCATTCTTATCAGTTGGCTCTCAGCTGTTTGTAACTTCAGTTCTAGGGGATCTGACACCCACTTTTGGCTCATTGGATATTTACACCCATGTGGTGCACATACTTGTACTACTATAGTTACTTGCACACATTCAAGTCCACATGCATATATCTTAACACACACACACATGCACACACACACATACCACACTCACTTTGGGCAATGGTGGTGCATACTTTTAGTCCCAGTACTCAGGAGGCAAAGGCAGGCAAATCTTGTGAGTTCCAGGCCAGCCTGGTATACAGAAGGAGTTTTAGGACAGCCAAGACTACAAAGAGAAACCTTGTCTTTAAACAAACAAACAAAATTAAGAAGAAAAGGAAGAGAAGGAAGAGGGGACATCCTGAGTGGCTACAGCTAGAAAATGCTGTTCCCAAAGGTTATTAAATATAAATCCACTGCCAGGTATGAAGTGCTTCTTAATGAGTATCTAGTCAGGGAAACACCAAACGATGTAGGCACCTACCATTCCTCTTGATTGTTCAACAGAACTAGTTCATAAGATCCCGTCACTGAAGACACCACACACCTTCACTACAAGATGTAGAGAATTCAAGCTGGAACTAACCTGGGAATCTCCTCCCTGCTGGCAGCTATCCCGACTGGAAGGTGCTGCACAGGTTCCTGGTTTTAATGCGCTGTGAACCATTGCTCTCAACTGTAACACCATCCTACCAGGAAAGACGTGGTACAATAGAGGCATGACTTTTGTAGGAGTAACCAACTGGCCTCTGACTGCAACTGACTCTTGCATCACAAGAGGTGAATTCATACTTGTTACTATAAAACCTGGTAAAAAAAAGTCCATAGCCAAGTATGTTAACCATAGTGGGGAAACTTACTATTGTGTAGCAAGTTTGGCATGGCTCCAAACTTCTTTCTAAACAATTATGTTTATACCTATAGGAAAATGCTACTCCCAGTCCTAATCAGAGAAGCATTTCTTTGCAGTGAACCCTGATGGGTGCAGATATTCATGGCTGCTCTGGGTGTTGCAATACAACTGAGCGAATGCATGGTACTACACAAGACATTTATAAGCATGCCATCTAAGGCTCAGGGAATAACATAGAAGAGGTGATGGAAAGAATGTAAAACCAGCAAACAGGTAGTCTGGGAAGTATCTTCTGTTCATGACACAGCCATTAATGTGATGAGCTCATAGCAGCTGAGATTTACCGGCACCAACTAGACCTGTCATTAACCAGTGATGAACTGGAGAGAGGCTCATGAGATCCAATCCTTTCCTGCTAAACTACTGGCCACTGGTGGATTCTGGGAGAGGAGCTGTCATTGACTTCAGTTATGAACCAACAGGTGATCCTTTCCTGCTAAACTACTGGCCACTGGTGGATTCTGGGAGAGGAGCTGTCATTGACTTCAGTTATGAACCAACAGGTGAGCCCAGCATCCTCCAAATCTCAGTTCCAAACCCAGCCAAGGTCACAAATCCAGTGAGTCACAGAACAAAACAGAATGAGGTGAATGTGAGAAACGGACTTGTAGGGAGGCCTCTGCTTCTCTAGTGCTGGGATTACACGCGTGCAGCTCAGCATCCATCTTTAAACTCACTTCTTTGATTTGTATATTTTTATTTATATTGCTATTGGAATTAGCAATTGCTCTATTACTTACAAAGTGTCATTTTTAGTAGTAAGCATTGTACTTACAGGCTCGTCCATGCCAGGACAAGTAGTGGGTGGGAGGGATACAGGAGGGGCTGGAGGATGACAGTAATCACAAGGATTATATACATAAGCAACTTTAATAATTTTTTTAAAAAGGACTTCTATCCTTGAAAACAAAATGAGCCGGGCGGTGGTGGCGCACGCCTTTAATCCCAGCACTTGGGAGGCAGAGGCAGGCGGATTTCTGAGTTCGAGGCCAGCCTGGCCTACAGAGTGAGTTCCAGGACAGCCCGGGCTACACAGAGAACCCTGTCTCAAAAAAAAACACAAAACAAAAAAAAAAAAAAAAAAGAAAAGAAAAAAAATGTATATAACATGCGCAGATCACCTTCGAGATTGGTTTCCTGTCTGGTTATCATTTGGAGTAAGAGCCGTGCTGCCAGAAACAAAGTTGAAAAGCTACCAGAGTTTATGACTTTATGACCTGTGAAGATTCCTGGAGGTCAAATTGTTCTCAGATCTGTTATAAAGTAAGATAATGGGATGGAGCCAGAACTGAGACAGGAAAGTAAGAAGGGAAGGGCATTCGCTCTCATGGAAGACAACTGTGTCTCCGCAGCAGTCATCCTGATGAACAAAGGGTCTCTCTCTGTCGTGATGGAGAAATTCTGTAGAGTTGATTGCTAGCTGTCAGCCATCACATTAATAGATAGGACACACAGGTTGATGTCATCGGCATTATGTTCTTAAAAATGAGTAACACTCTGGCTGATGTCTAACTGTGAGATGGCGTGTGAGCAGAGTGGTAAGCAAGACTCAGCAAGAATCCTCTCCCTCAGACAGAATGGGGACTAAAGCCCGTCAGTGGAGATGGAGAAACACGGTTTGTACAGAGAGAATTGAGGTGTCACTGGACTGATTGGGTATGGTAGGTGAGAAATGAGCTAAGGAAGGTTGTGAAGTTATGATTGCTATATTTTCCCCTGACACTTTGTGTTTCCTGAAAGGTCACCATGCCTTAATAACATACAATGTGGACCAATATAAATACTTCATTCTTTGGTGGCATGGTCCTATAATCTTAGCAAGCTGTAGGCAGAGGCAGGAGGATCGCTATCCAGTTCCTGGCTAGCCTGGGCTACATTCGAGATTAGGGGTGTTTGCATGAGGTCCTTAGTTGGGTTCGTAGCATGTGGATAGGGAGGGAAAGAAGGAGGGATGGAAGGAGGGAGGGAGGGAGAGAGAGAGAGAAAGAGAGAGAGAGAGAATTCAGTATATAAGTTTAGAAACTAGACATTATACTGGGCTCCAGGAGATGGCTCCGCATGTAAAGATGTTTGCACCACAAGTCTGATAGCCTGACTTTTATCCCTAGAACTGACATAATAATGGAAGGAGAAACTGACTCTACAAAGCTGTCACTCTGCATGCATTAGGCCTGAGAACAAAAAATAGTATCAAATAAAATATGCTTATGCTGCAGCCAGGCATGGTGGAAGACTCTGGAGGCAGAGGCAGAAGGATCTTGAGTTCCAGGCCAGTGTGGCCTATATAGGGAGAACTTGTCTTAAAACAAACAAAAACAAAACAAAGCAAAACCAAAACAAAACCACCCAAACAAAAGCCTGTCCAGGATTGCATGGCAATAGAGCCCAGAAGTGGAGTATAGAGTCCTGGGTTGAATCCCCAGGTTCTACAGCAAACAACAACAAAACCCCCAAAGTCCTTAAACAAGAAAAGCAAGCAGCATCAATGGGCAAATTATACATTAAAATGATTTACTAATGGGAAGTTGGATTGGAACTTTTAAGAATAAAATCCTGTCATCTACAACAACGTGGAGAGTATGAAGGATGTCGTCTTAAATGAAATATTCCAGTCACACAAAGACAGGGCCACACGCGCCTCAGGGGGAAAAAACACCAAACAGAAAAGGCTGACCATATGCAAGGAGAGAGCAGAATGGAGTTTGTATGAGACTGGGAAGCAATTGGAGAGCAGGAGACAGAGGCTGATTGGAGAAGGGCTCCACAAATACAGCTAGACAGAATAAATTAGTTTTGGGGTGCAACAGCATCCTAAAGTGGCTTCCACATTTTATAAAGAACTAGAAGAGAAGAGACAGGATGTATGCTACTCTGGTTTCCCTCAGCATGGAAGCAAGCAAGCAAACAGAGACGGGAAGAGTGGTGCCTGATAGTTCTTCACGCAGATAAATGTGATTGTTCTTCTAAGTGCATCTCCGGACCCACCCTTCTGTGGAGGGTGAATCTCTCAAATTGAATCCATGTGCTTTGCTGCCTCTGCCTTTAGCGATGTTTCTCGCTAAGGCTAAGGGCAACAGCTCACCTCACTTGTTTGGTGTTTTTAGATGTGATCTCCTTGTGAGTGCAGGCTGGTCTTCAATGCATCCTTCTCCTGCGTTTGCTCCTTTAGTGCTGAGTTTCACATGTGTTGCACAGTATCTGTCTTAGACTCACTTCTTTAATATCTATATCGTTTATTTATATTGATAATGGAATAAGCAATTGCTTCATTACTTACAAAATGCCATTTTTAGTAGTAAGCTTTGCGCCTACAACCTTGTCCGTGCCAGGAAAGCATTCTGCAATTTCCCCAGCTTACCGGTAACATTTTGTAGGGCATGGGGCATAGTCTATTCATCTTATCTACAGTGTCTAACACAGTGCCTGGTACGTAGAAGGCATAAGATGCATGATTAGATGAATGAGGTGTGTGTGTGTGTGTGTGTGTGTGTGTATGTGTGTGTACCTGAAACCCTTTCAAACACATAAAAATCTTGTTTGCACGCTGGCTCTTTTAGTATATATTTATTTCTCAAATTCTTACCACCAACCTGCTGCTCGTAAATGTGTTTAGCTGTCAGTGTTTGTAGTCAGGGCTCTGTTCTGATGAAAAGAGAAAAACAAAACAAAACAAAAAGCAAAATCCAGAGACAAACAGCTATTATCAAAGGGTAAAAACATTATTCTCTTAAGGGTTATTATTACATGTGACAAGGACTTTCTCCCTAGCAACCACCGTTTGTCATGTGGCTCTGTGTCTAGAGACTCGGCTCTGGCTTACCCACCCTGTCAAAATGCAGGGAACGATGTACACCTTCCTTCAATGAGTGACTAGTTCTCCCATGCTTTTCTGTAACTAGCAGACTTTCTTTCAGCTCATCTACACGAGCAGACCTTCTTAGTGAGCTTCCTCCTCCTCACTTGGCCATCTTGACAAAGCCTGATAGGTGCAGAATCTCTCTTGGACCTGGAGCTGGGCAGTGTGCCTAGGATGTGTCAGACTCATTTCAGCCCTCAGAAGGCACATCTGTTTGTCACATCTAGCATCCCACTTCTGGCTCTCTCGTGGCTGCACCATATAAATATGTGGGATAAGCAGTCAGCCTAGTTTTGTTATATAATTTAATCATTTTATGCCACTCAGACTTTATTATTCTTTTCCTTTGATATATGTCATAAGGGAGATGTTCAGATTGACATTTCAGTTGGACATAAGGCAAACACCTGTAATCCCAGCACTTGGGTGGTAAAGCCACATGCTTGCCTTGCTCCTTTACATAAAAAAAATAACATAAAATAAACAAGATTCTATCTTCCTAAGCTAGAAAGGCAAATCTGTCCCATATCAGCTTGTACATGGCTGAGTCAATGATACTGTTACCTGAGAAATGGCTTCTTTCTCCAAAGTCTCAGTATTCTAAGGGGTTTAAAGACCTTTGCTTTCTATCTAGAACAATAATATGAAAGTATGAACATTTCCCTTGACTGGCAAAACCCATTATGGTAGAATTCTGAATAAGTAACTTAATTATTATTTATTCTATGTAAGAAACAATTATTATTTACATGTTTTCTTTCAATTTTACATATATTTTTTGTTGTTTTGGGTTTTGAGATAGTGTCTTATGTAGTCCAGGCTGACCTTGAACCCTCTAATTTTCCTGACTCTTTCTCAAGTGCTGGGATTTTAGGCATATATCATCACATTTGGCTTACATTTGGTCTTTTATTTTTTTTAAAAAAAATGCATGTTTTCTAGGGCTAAAGCTGTAGCTCAGGGACAGAATGAGTGCTCACCAAAACATGTGTATGCCTCTGGATCTGATCCTCTGCTCCAAGAGAAAAGGAAAGGGGTCCTGGTTTATTTGTTTGTTTGCTTTGTTTTTGTTTTGAGGCAGTTTCTTACCTTGTGGCCCTGGCTGGCATGGAACTCACATGGGACTATGTAAACCAGGACAGTTTTGAGCTCACAGGCATCTGCCTGCCTCTAACTCCCCAGGGCTGTGATTAAAAGTGTACACTGGGAAAGCATTTTTTTTTATTACACTATTATATATATATATATATTTGTAAACATTGAACAGTGTTTATACAATGTACTAGTAGAAATGTATTAGGAGAAAGTGCAGCTAGAGAGATGGCTCAGCAGTTAAGAGCACTGGCTGCTCTTCTAGGGGACAAAGAAAAGAAACAGAAAAGAAAAGGAAAAACCAAAAAGTGCAAATCTATCATTCCTTCTTCTCTAGCTTCCTTGCTGTGAATTGTTCAGTTTTGTGAAATGTCCATTGACTAATCAAGGTCATGTATTAATTTGGATAGCATGGAGAGATTTATCTAATGTCCACAGGGTATTTTTTTGTTCTGTAATAGATATTTCTACTCTTTTTTGTTTGTTTTGTTTTCCTTTTTTTTTTAGACCGGGTTTCTCTGTGTAGCCCTGGCTGTCCTGCTCAGTAGACCAGGCTGGCTTCAAACTGAACTCAGAGATGCGAATACCACAGCCTACCCAGTGCTTGGATTAAAGGATGTGCCAAAACTGTTTGGCCAATATTTCTATTCTTTAAGATGTTTACAGGGTTTTTAGGTTTCCGTGTTCTCAGTGTAATGGTTCCTTTTTTTTTATATACTTTTAAAACATGTTATTTTATTTTTAATTATGGTAATATGTGTGTCTATGTGTAGGTACATGTGCATATGTTGAGTACAGGAGTCCAAATAAAGGCGTCAGTCCCCTGAAGGAGTTGTGAGCCACCACGGAAACTCTGCAGAAGTGCTCTGAGCCATAGCTCCAGAATCCACAGGCCTTTGTTGTATTGTTTTGGTTTGGATTTTTTGAAACAGAGTCTCCTGGAGCTCAGGCTGGCCTCAGAGCAGCTATGTGGTCAAGACTGGCTGATCGGATCCCCCTTCCTCATTTCCCATATGGTTGGTTTGCAAGCCTTTGCTAATGTTTACATGCAGATATGCAGCCAGCTTGATCGTTTTCCTTTGAATAAAATCCTGTAGGAATAATTTCTGGGTCAGATTATGAGAGCTTTGGTTTTTGGTATATATTCCCAAATTATCTTTCTACCAAATCAATTCTGACACAGACTTACACTTCTTACAGAGGCTGCATACCTGTTTCTACAAATGCTTGCTAATATTATTTTTTGTTTGTTTGTTTTCTGTTTTATACTTGCCAATCTGATTCAAATACCTTTCTGGGTTAGAGATATACTTCCATGATGAAAAGGTTGCTTAGTATGCAAAGGTCCCTGGATTGGAGCCTCAATATTGACCACCACAACAACTACTACTACAAAAATAAATGAATAAATTAAATTAAAAAGGAGAAGAAGTGCCGGGCAGTGGTGGCCCACGCCTTTAATTCCAGCACTTGGGAGGCAGAGGCAGGCAGATTTCTGAGTTTGAGGCCAGCCTGGTCTACAGAGTGAATTCAGGACAGCCAGGACTACACAGAGAAACCCTGTCTCGAAAAACCAAAAAAAAAAAAAAAAAAAAGGAGCAGACAAGATTCTTTCCTGGGTTACTGTGTAGTTCTTCACTTAGCTGGTTAAATGCTTTTGTAAGCTACATCCTTGCTGTTTGGTTATTTCTGAGTGTCTGGTCTCAGTGTCCTTTATGTTTGTTGTTACTGACATGAGAGATTATTTTCACCCTCATGTAGAATGGAATAGTTTTCTCAGCTGTCACCCATGGTTTCTGCAGTCATATTTTCTTCCTTATTAGATTAGTAAGCACACAGTCACTTCGTTGCTCTTTTTCTGCATTATTAGCTTCTACCCTATTTAATTCTTTTTTCAAAACATTTTATTTTATTATTTAATTTTTTGTGAGTGGATGTTTCGTCGGAGTGTATATCTATGCACATTTGTGCTCGGTGTCTTGGAAGTCAGAAAAGGATGTCAGATCTCCTAGAACTGGAGTTACAGGTGGCTGGGAGCCTCCATGTAAGTGTAGGAACCAAACTTGAACCTCTTAAAGAGAAGCAAGAGCTCTTAATCACTGGGCCATCTCTACAGCATCCCCCAACCCCTGGTTTTTTTATTAAATATTTTTTGGGGACAAAGTTTTGTTGTGTGGCAAAAGCTGGCCTGGATTTTTGATCCTCTTGCCTCGGGTTTTCCATTTGAGGAGCTAAAGGTTTGTGTTTAATGCAAATACACACACACCAAACACCATCTTACACACAGAAAGTGTGATTGTTTTCAAAATAGTTAAAATATCATTTGTAGGTATGTGTATGTCTGTGCATCTGAGTGTGGCTATATACCTGTAAGTGCCAGGTGCCAGGCAGGCTAGAGCACCAGATTCCCTTAAAGTTGGAATTACAGAATGTGAACCACTGGAAGTGCATCCAGGAAACCAAACCTGGGTCCTCTGAAAGAGCAGCCTATACTCCGGGCGGCTGAGCCATCTCTCCAGGCCCCTGGATTTCTTCCTTTCTTTCCCTTCCCTTCCCTTCCCTTCCCTTTCCTTTCTTTTCCCTTTCTTCCCTCCCTCCCTCCCTCCATCCTTCCTTCCTTCCTTCCTTCTTTTGTATAGTATTAATTCTGCCCTCTCTTCCACCTAGCACAACTCATACCTCATGTTAACCTTTTAAAGGAGTCCACTGGGTTTTCAATCATATACTAACTCTTAAAGAGAGACTTACAGATTCTTCTCCTCGTTATACCTATGTTTAACGACAAGGTGGCCTGTGTATATATAGAACAGTTGTGAAATTGCTGGGAAGAGTGGGGCTTAGGTATAGCTTCCTGTGAGGCAACAAAAGAAAGATCACTTTTTAAAGCCATCACCTAAGATGCAAAGGACAGAAATCTCCAAATAAGTTGTTGTTTGAGGTGGTCGGGGCACAGAGTACCATGGGGCTTAGAAAACACCTTTCTGATGTTCTCCATACTTTGTTGGGTATTGAGGCAACACAGAAGGCACATGGCATGCTTCCTGTACACAAGCTTTAATGTTAAGTTATATTTAATGTCTCTCGGAGGTTTGTAAAAGGGACGAATACCTCAACTATTAATCCAAAGATTTTCATTATTTAATTATAACCTAAATAGTTAGAATGTGCTAGTTTAAATTTAATTTAATTATATGTAACGATAAAAACAACAGGAAGCTTCATAAAACGATTCTTTGACTTAATTATTGGGAAAAATGACATTTTTTTTTCTTTATTTTCTATAAATTCTGCCAATAAACACAGATGTTCAATTTTAAGCAGTCATAAGGGCTAATGCTATAGGCACACACTTGCAAAATTTCTGAAACAATTGCAGTCTGTGTTGTTGTTTCAGGAGTTGAGGCCAGTTAACAATGGCCTGAGACTCCCAGCAGAGGACGGTCTTCACATTCCCCAGGAGAAGGGAAGCAGCCCTGGCCCAGCTTTGAAGGTTGAGGAATTCCCAACAGGCTAAATTATAGAAGAGCATCAACACCCCAAGGTGATACATTCTTCACCCAAAACTCCATGGGGATTTTGCAAAGTGAGAAATTCTTTTGTATCTTTGAAACCAGGCAAATCAAAGGAATCTCTTTTAATCTGATTTAGGTCCAAGCCAGTGAGTGGCACTAAGAAGGAACAAACACATTAGCGCCAAAAGGAAATTATAATTAGAAGCGAAATCTTAATCCGTAGCCCACTGGCTGAGATCCCTAAAGCTTAGCCACTGGATTTTAAATGTAAAAATCATTCAAATGTGCAAGGGGCTAACGCGCGGCGTATTTGCATGTGAAAATGGGTGGTGTGCGTGCATAATTGGTGAGCTGAATACCTTTTGTTGGGAGGAATGGGGTTCTAGGAACTGTTGCTTTGGGGAAGGAAGCAAACTTTCTTGCAAAAGCCCTAAAACTGATGGGCAGATTTATTTCCAGATTGAACCTTAAGCATTAGGTGTTTGTCATTAAGGCCGGTGCTTCTGACTTGGAAGGATTTGTTTTAGTGGTGGTCTGTTAATATCTGCATCTGATTCTTAGATGCTACTTCCTTCTTGAGGGTCAGAATTAAAAATAAAATACAAAAGAAGCAGAAGTTAAATCAGGCTTTAACTCTCTAGTGTCCTTTGGGTGGAAAGGAGAAATGGCAAGAGACAGAAGCCGTTTAGGTGTCCCCATTGTTGGTGTAATCAGAAAATTCTGTGCGCAGTTGGTTAATAAGATCCTATCTTAGGGACATTTAGTCTTTCTAATTTCATTGAAAAGATCCGGCAAACCTACACAGTTGAGTTCTTCACCTCTTCATTGCCCACTGACATACAGGCAAGGGTCTTTTCTTACCTATGTGTTTGTGAGCCATCCTCTGCCTGACTCAACAATGCTGGTAGCAACCAGGAATGCGTCATGTTGTGTAATGTACAATGCTGGAAATGCCATTTTACATTCAAACTATTTAATCATCTCAAGCTTGTATCTTTGGTTAACAGCTGGTTTTCTTGTGTATGTGGGATGGTGCTAGGGTTCAAAGCTTTGTCCCCTAAGAACTGTTTTTGACGACTTTCCTCCAAGTTTCTACAACTTACAAGGTATGCCCTTGGAAAACACCAGGGTTTCATTGGAAAGGAAACACCACCAAATTTGTCTCGCTAAAGAAGCATCCTGACGACATAATAACTGTTACACAGCAAATTTAAATTGTCACTGGGGTGTAACTCCAGCTCCGGAGGATCTGGCAGTATCTTCTGGCATCTACACATGTCACACACAGAGACATATATACATAAATAAAAATGAGTATATATTTAAAAACCAAAACAAAAAAACCCCCACCAGCAACAATCCAGACTGGCAGTGATGGTGCAAGGTTTTAATCCCGGTATTAGGGAGGCAGAGGCAGGAGATTCTCTGAGTTTGAGGCCAGCCTGGTCTACAGAGCAAGCTCCAGGACAGCCTGGACTATACAGAGAAACCCTATCTTGAAAAATAAAACAAACAAACAAACAAATCCAAAACAAAACGAATAATTTCATCATGGATTTTGGAGTGTCACAAATGAGAGAACACACTCAAGGTTGTTCAGCAGTGCTGGATCTAATTCAGACTTGGTTCATTTGGTATACTTGGCCTTACTAAGATGGGAAACCACTCTCCTGACAAGCCTGGTGTGTGTCCCTTCCCCCATAGCTGTAGCTAGTACCTAGGGCCTTGTACATGCTAGGCCACCGCTCCACCACCTCAGCACTCCTAAGCCCAACTTATTTCTTCTCAGAATGTGTCCCCAGTTCCTCAAGAGGGTTCATTCACACTGATAAAATCCTCTTTACTGAAATCATGTACTTCATAGCTTGCTTCATTTTTGTCTTAAGACCACATTAATTTAATGTAAAGATAATTCTTATTTTATCTCATGTCCCATCCCCATGCAGATGGTACAACTTAAGTTTCTCACAACAGGCTTTTACTATGGATATTTTCTGAGAATGAATAAGTCTTCGACACTTAAAATATGTGTTTTACTGTGTGATAAAGCCTGACCCTCTGAAAGCCTCGTAGACTTTTGAAATGTTCCGTTTTTTCTTTTTTTTCCCATGTTTTTCGTTTTAAATGTTTTTTTTTATTTCTTTTTGTTGTTGTTGTTGTTGTTTTTGTTTTTTGAGTCTTTGTATGTTACCGAAACTGAAATCTATTTTGGGATCCTCCGGAGAAGCCTAGAGTTTCAGGGTGCATTACCACAGCAAGTTTAAGTACTTCCATTACTGGAAAGAGGAACCTCAGGTAATAGATTGAATATCCAGTAGTTGAAGACAGAGATGGTCTTTTTAAGATGACATGACTGGTGTGTGTTCCTTGGTGTAATACCTGCCTAGCAGGCCCTGGGTTTAAATTACAGACCACAAAAACCAAAGGATTGTTTCTGGTTTATTATTATTTTTTTTTAATCTAGAAACTTAGGAGAAATCTCCCAAAATCCAAATTTAAAATTACTCAGTGTTTATGAAAGAGTAAAGTTCAGTAGGATTGGGCCATTAAAAAGCAAGCAAGAAAACAACAACAACAAAACCCTTAAACCCTTGCTTGTTCGGATGTTGGGATTTGCCAGCTCTTAAAGGAAGCAGATGTTTAGGAGGCAAATCTCAGGTAAACTGAAGAATAATGTCAGGACGGATCAGGTCTGGGAGGAAGCTGCAGACCCCCTGCCTCCTTTCTCCATTGTGTGTGACTGAGCACAGCAAGAAAAGTTTAAGAGGGGGGGGGGGCTGGAAAGTCTCAGACAGATGCTCTCTAAATAGGAAATAACCACTAGAGCACCTTTCAGATACTATGCCCTTGAATTTCATGAATTAATCTCAGCATGTGCATTTAACCAGGTTCATTATTTATTACTCTTTACATGCATATGCTTACACTTACATGTGCACACGTGCGCGTGCGCGCGCGCGCGCGCACACACACACACACACACACACATCTATCATGCCCAACTCTGTTGTCCACAGCAGAGGGTACACCAGCTGGCACACTCCTTCCACATCAGCACTGAAAGCAATGTTCTTCTCCGAATCCAGACAAAGCAGCTTGGTGAGATGTGGCTTTGGAAGGGACAGATGTGTTCTGAGCAGGCTTGAGGCTGGAGAAAGGCCAGTTAGGATAGAGACCTGCGGATTCATGCACCAGAACTGGCATCAAATCTTCGAAGGGGCGGTGGTGGCGCACGCCTTTAATCCAGCACTTGGGAGGCAGAGGCAGGCGGATTTCTGAGTTCGAGGCCAGCCTGGTCTACAGAGTGAGTTCCAGGACAGCCCGGGCTACACAGAGAAACCCTGTCTCGAAAAACCAAAAAAAAAAAAAAAAAAAAAAAAAAAAATCTTCGAAGGGCAACAGTGGAGATAAATCATAACCACACTTGAAGAGTGTGTGAGAAAGATCCTGTTGGGGCTCAGAAGAAAAGCCCTTACTGCTTACTGTTTAATGACCTAGAAAGCAAATGTCTTTTTTTTTTTCTCATTCCTATCCAGATTCAATATTTATGAATAAGCTAGTGCTTGCTGGGTGAACACATCCTAGCACATCTGAGGAGGGTTGGTGAGGTGACTACAGAGTGACCTGAAGACTAGGAACAGAAAGAGGCTTCTGACACATTGTGCCATGTATAGAATAAATACTTCTTGTATTATATTAAAACTAGCTGAAGTTTCAGTCTGTCTCCTCATCTGGGCTTCCGGACCTTTCTGGGTAACACTCCCCAGGAGTCATTCCACATCCCCCCATTAGCAAAGACTCCCCAGATCCCCCAACACCTCTGCTAAGACTCCATATGCAGATGACCCTCACTTCCTAACTTAGAGATAAGCTTGGAGCCATCTGGTGTGAGCCCCCTCCACCCTTAGCATATCTCCGGGTACATTCCTGTCCCTTGGGAGCCTGTTCTTTTTTACCCCCTGCTACTTAATCCTTCCCATCCTCGAGTGCCTGACTTAATCCTGGCCCCAAAACGTTTCACTAACATTTCCTGGCCACACCATGCTCTCTTCCTTCCTTGAGCTTTAGTGAGGTTAGCCATATAGAATCACCAAACAGGCAGCACTGTCAGCCCTTTCTAGTCTAAGCTGTCCAGTGTGCATAAGGAGCTCTTCCTAACTCATGTCTGATTAAGGAACAATGACAAAGGGCTGGGTCTGGTGGCTAGCTCAGGGGTAGAGTGATTTATTACCAGGGCCTGGTTTCAGTCACAAAGTCAACCTTTCTTCATTCATTGCCAGACATTAGAATATGCCTTCCTCTGTGCTTATTGGTTGCCTTCCAAATTTCTGGGATTTTGTTGTTGTTGTTTTGGGGGGTGTTTTGTTTTCATTGTTATTTGTGGTTTTGTTGTTCTTGAGCCTGGTTTCTTTGTGTAACCCTGGCTGTCCTGGAACTTGCTCTGTAGATCAGGCTGGCCTTGAACTCATAGAGATTCATCTGCCTCTCTCCTGAGTGCTGGAACTAAAGGTGGAGGCACTGACGCCTGTCCAAGACGCTGGCTAATTTATTTTCTTGTTATTAATTTATTTATATACTTATTGCAGTCTGGGAATTGAACTCAGCACCTCACAGTTGCTTTGCAAGCACTCTACCAGTGAGCTAAGCTCCCTGCCCGGTCTTCCATATTTCAAGCCTTTGCACGTCCCATTGCCACTGTTCGTGGAGGAGGGACTGGCCTAGCTCCAGGTAGTAGGGACAGGATCCAGGCTGAGTGGTACAACGCTTGAACTCAGGGTTTGAGAACAGAAGGCCCAGGTTATGATGAAAGACCTAAAGGGTTGCCTGAGTGTTGCCGCTGCCTTCCTCGTTCTATTTCTGCCCTCTGTCCAGTCTTTCATTATTGCGTGGGTGTAGTTAGAAGTGCATTTGAAATGGTCACCGGTTCTCTGTTCCCTTAAATGGTGGTGGCCACCTCTGCCTGGAACAGTAATTACACCCTGCTTAGCATGGTTTCCTTGCCCCCACAGCCACAGCCTCTCTGCGGCCCATTTATTCTTTGCCGTAAAATAATTGTGTCTGATGATTGCTAAAACCTTCCCTGGTTCAAAATTTCTCCAGCCAATGTAAAATTTCTTGCAAACCCAGAATAGGAGCAGATGCCTACAGTTGGTAGGAGGATCCAGGTCCACTTTTTATATATATATGTAGTTTTTGTTTTGGGGTGTTATTTCTTTGGAGGGAGAAGCATGACGTTAGTTTCATAGAAAAGTATGAATTTCTAGCTTCAGTCAAGAAAAACGCTACACCCTGAGCCTGATTTCCTTTGGAGAAACTCCCCTACACTCACATAGTAGGACCAATCCACTTCAGCTCGTTAGCTTCAGTCTTGTGACCCTTGTCACAGTGAACTGAGTTTACAACCCCTGCCCTAAAGGTGCCGGCCCCCTAACTGGCTAAACAGGGACCTGGTATAAAAAAGAGATAACCGGAGGGATGAAATAGACGCAATGATAACATCAGTGGCGCCAAGAAACAGACACTGTGAAACAGGAAGGAGGAGGAGGACTCTTGGAGTTTGTAATCTTGAAAGTAGAGAGGATCAAAAACAGTCTCCCTTTCTTATCCAGTGCGTCATAAAAGAGCCAATGTATTCAACCACAGTTTACCGCCATGTCAGAGACTTCCAAGAACGAAGGCTCAAAGACCCTGGAAGCCCTTTTATTTTCAGTAATGCTCACGGTGAGAAAGAGTGACAGAGGGGTAGGGGGATGGTTGGATGAGGAAGGGATCTGGCCCCATGGCCCTAAGTGGTGGTAATGCAGTAAGACCTGTCTGTTTAGATTCTTTTCCTCTTTATGTGAGGCATTCCTCCCTTGGGAAATCAGCAGCCACAATTCTCCTGAAGCTTTTCCTGAGAGAAAGTCACTTCTTTTTCTTCTGCTGTAGTTTTTAGTGTGCTTCAGTTCAAAACACTCAAGGTGCCAAGTTTTTGGGAGATCATGTCCTGTACCCCATCAAATGAATAGTAAAGATGAGCTGGACATTGCAAGGCCTGCAATCCTAGCTTTCGGAAAGCCAAGGCAGGAAGATTGCCATGGATTTGAGGCCGGATGTGCTACATAATGAATTCCAAGCCAGCCTGGGCTACAGAGTGAGTCTCTGTCCCCTCCAGCAAAACAAAACAAAAACAAAATAAAGCAAAGCAAAACAAAACAAACAAGCTAAATCCATTAAGCAGCTAATAAATCGACCGGTGCTATGCCCTCCTCAGGGTAAAATTTGAAAGTTTCTCACTTCAGTCCTATGCAGGATATAAAATTATTGCCTCTATTTCACATGAAAGGAAATAGAACAATGTTGGAAAGATACTGAAGCTTTCAACAAGTGTCTTACAGTTAAAAAAAAAAGAACTTGGGGCTTGACTTGAGCACTCTGACTCCGAAGCTTGTATTTTAATGGACTACTGTGTGAACCTACTGTGTGAACGGAAAAGTTGAGGACTAGAGATGAGAACTGATTTACTCAGGATCAGAGTGGTGGAGTCAGGCCCAGGCTGCCTGATAGGAAATCCTGGTAGGGAGCACATGGCATCCCCGAGTGACATTACAGGATGCAAAATGATATTTAA
>JAJTUV010000829.1:0-135000 GCA_021653895.1 Mastomys natalensis | reverse complement strand
GAAAGCATTCCCTACAGGCTCACAGAGTTAATCTCGAGGGGATTTCCTGTATCTCTCATTCAGTCTTCCTGGCTCCATTCTCCTCGGCTCCCTTTAATGCCGCTAATGGAAAACCTGTGTACAGCGGAGGAGGCTCAGCTGGAGCTCTGAAGCCAGTACAGGGATTTGCTGTGTCTCTCAGTATTAAGCGAACTGGGGCTGGAAGGATGGCTCAGAGGTTAAGAGCACTTAACCACTCTGACTGAGGATTTGAGTTCAATATCTAGTAACCCACATTAGGGGCTCACAACCACTCCAGCTCCAGGGGATGCGATGCCCTCTTCTGGTCTTTGAGAGGATTGCCATCCACATGTGCACCCACGTGCATCTGCGCATACAAGTACACATAAATAATAAAAAAGAAAGGTTTTTTTTTTTTTTTTTTAAGATCTTATTTAGGTCATGGCAGTTGCAACCACATGTGGGGGGCAAAGCTGAAATTTAAATACACTGTTGCTTTTTCTTTCGCTGGAGATTATGTTTCTTCTGACTCCTGGTATTGAATTCACAGCCAGTCTCTTCACTGGACATGCCCAGACTCTGCTCTGGTTTCTTATTTGGGACAGAGTTCCCATTTCATCTCTAAATTAGTGACTAGCAACCAGGCCACAGAAACCGGGTGCAGTGGCCTACATCTGGGCACTGCGTTAGCACTTGGGTAGTAAAGAACCAGGATGAAGACCCAGGAATTCAGAGTCATAGTGACTCTGAGGCCAGCCTGCATTACACAAAGCTAGTCTTTACCTTAACCCTCCCCAATACGTTTTGTCAATAAAACATTTAAAGAGTGTGTGAGTGGGTCTGAAGAGCTGGCTCGGTGATCGGTGCTTGCCTGGCACACACAGTACAATGAGTTTCTTCTCCAGCATTGCAAAAACAGATTGGCACACAACTTAGGTGGACTGAGGACCGTAGGGTCCTGTTGGGGAAGACAGACAGTTGACTGTAGCACCATCTGATGGCGTGACATGGATGCTCAGGAGTTCGAACACCTCTGGTCCTGAACTTACAAACTAACAGTGATGAGTAAGGAAGGGAGGCCAGCTTAACAAAGCCAAGACACTGAAAAGGTGATTAAGACTCGCTATGTACATTTTTCTTTTCTTTTTTTTTTTTTAAAAGACTTATTTATTTTATATTTGTGAGTATACAGTTGCTCTCTTCAGGCACACCAGAAGAGGGCATCAGATCTCATTAAGGATGGTTGTGAGCCACCATGTGGTTGCTGGGAACTGAACTTAGGACTTCTGGAAGAGCAGTCAGTGCTCTTAACCACTGAGCCATCTCTCTAGCCCTTGTACACCCTTTATTACAGCACCTAAAGCATGTTTAGAGTCTTGAGTCTTGCCTAGGGGTGTAGCAGACAGTTCTCATAGGTCATGATAGAGTGACTTCTATTGGACACTAGCCAGGGTGTATCAGATTCTTGGAATCACGTCTTTTCTTCCCTCCACACTTTGCTAAAAGCCAGGAGATCAAATTCATTTCTTCTTGAAGACTTAGATAAGCTAGGATAATTCCCAAACCAGGTTTGGAGAATAGCGTTTATTAGGTCTTCATGGATCCTGGGAATTTGTAGTGTGGAATGGAGACCCTCCATTCTGGTTCATCTTATGTTCAGCGGCATAGAACCTCAAGGCAGCAGGAGCCGGGGTAGTGCTGCCCTCTAGGGGAATTCAGGAAAATGAGTGACAATTTGAGTTATCCTGTCTCTGGATTTGGGTTAGAATTTACACTCTTGGCTTTCCTGGACTTCCGGCTTGCAGATGAAAATTTCTGAGGCATAGACTTCATAGTCACACAATCTCATTCCTGTTTCTTCATATGTGCGTCCATGTATGCATTTCCTCCTGATTTTATTTCTCTAGAGAATTGAGACTAGCCCAAAGTTCTTGGATGACTGTAGCAGTGTTTACACTAGGTCTTTCTTCTCTCCTTTTCTATTAGTGCTGTATAAAGTAACAACAGGTAGTCAGTTTCCCTCTCCCCCTCCTTCTTTCCCTCTTTCCTTCTCTCTCTTCTCCTCTTGCTTCTTTCCTCTCTGTCCGTCTTCCCACCACCACCTATCTGACTCAGCCCCTCTGACTTGGGCAGACAAGTTGGTTGTGAATGGCTTTTGTTCTGTGCTCTTTGTCCCTTTAACAATGGGCAGAGTATCAGAAACCATTCACACTACCTTCGCTCCATTCTCCGTATCCCTGGTGGGTAGATGATACTGAGGGGAATTCCCAGGGAACATGTGGGGGCACCGATCTGGAGGTCTGGAGGGTCCAGGCCTGGGATCAGATGGTGGAGAGCTATCCTGGGTTGTTGACATGCCACTGGAAGAGGGACATTGTCTGTGCCTCAGTGCCTTGTGTTTCCTTTCGAGTTCCTCTTTGTTGATGCCACAAGAAACGGTTTACTCCTCAGACTTCCTGTAGGACAGCTGCATGTGGCATGAACCCATTCCCAAATGGACAAAACCCTGGGCAGCTTATTGCTCTAGCTCCATCTTGGTGGTGTTAGGCACACTGGAGCCTGAGGCCCATGGTGGTCAAGTGAGCAAGTGACTCATCCAACTGCAGGATCTTCTGCTAGCAATTATTTTTATGAGTGCATATTAATTGTGTGGAACATGAGTTTTCTGTACACTGCCTTCTTTTGTCTGTGGTCCAGTGATACAGGAGATGAATGCCAATGTGTCCTCTTAGACAGTACAGGGCAGGATGATTAGAAAGTGGTTCGTGCTGACAGAGGGCGAAGCTGAGAGGAACATGGAGGGGACCATGGAGAGCTCTTTGGGGTCTGAGCAGAGGCTGTCTCATTGGCATTGTTATTTATAATGGCTATAAATACTCATAATGAGCCAGGGGCTTGATACATTGTGGGTGCCCATAAGTGTTTGATTTTTTTTTTTTTTTTATTCTCTTGCATTTGATTTATATTCTTGGAGCTTCTTTCTAGACCACAAGGTCTCTCTGTGTAGCCCTGGCTCTCCAGATTGCCTTTGAATTACAGAGATCCACCTGCCTCTGCACCCAGAGTACTGAGATTAGAGCTGTGCACACCACAGCTGGCCACAGAACACAATCTAACATGTCATCTCAAGTCACTGTTCATTACCTTTCCTGATACTTTTTTTTCAAACTGTTGGACGACTTTTCCTGGAAAGATTTAAAGAAATGTCTGTTCCTCTGAGATGCAGAGGACACTGACAGACAAAGAAATGATCCTATCCAGGACCAGCCCAGCTAAGCAATGAGTTTAGTGAAGTTACTCACGGAGCAAGGGTGACTCGGAAAAGTGTCACCTCAGCTGCTGCTTGCCTCTTCTTTAGTGGCCTTTGGAACCTTGAATCTGGGAGCATGATGAGCCCATTGTCCTGTAGACCTTGAGTCTTGTGACTCACCCATCTCTGTTTACCAGGAAATGCTAAAAGCCCTGATCTCTTGAGCATCTTGTGTGGGTCTTCCTAGCTCTGTTTCAAAATGGCAATGATTATGTGCAATCCAAAGGAGTGGCTACAGCCTTGTGTGCATTAGAATCACCGGGAGGGGGTTGATGAAACAGATTCCTGAGTCCCATCCCCAGATATTCTCTCTTTGACCTAGGGTTTCTCCGTGTAGCCCTGGCCGTTTGGAAGTTCATCAATAATGATGAAATCTTCACACAAACTGAGACGTGACCATGTATGAGGGTGTGCGCCTGGAGGCAAGAGAAGACATTGAGTATTCTGCTTTTTCATGGTTCTTATTACTGTGGGGCAGGGCCTCTCACTAACCCTGGTGGCCAGCTCGCCTCAGCAATCTGCTTGTCTCTTTCCCCTAAAGTGCACAGGCCAATAGACTTAACCTTCTGCTTATGTATGTGGGTTCTACGATACAAACCCAGGTCACCACACTGTGTAACAAACACTTTTACCTAGGGGGCCATCTCTCCAAACCTTATACTGAGACTTTAAAAGACTATGATCTTATGTATAGAGTATTTTGCCTGTACGTGTGCCTGTGTACTACTATGTGTGTGTTTGCTGTCCTTAGAGGCCAGAAGAGGGAGTCAGATCTCTGGAACTGGAGTTACAGCTGGTTGTGATCCACCATGTGGGTACTGGGAATCAAGCCCAGGTTCTCTGGGCGAGCAACCAGTGCCCTAACTGCTGAGCTATCTCTCTGTAGCTGTAAGTGAAGTGACACCCCTTCTAGTCCCTCACACAGAGGTCTGGAGGAGCGGTTCTATCCGGCAGACATTAGCTTCCCTCTTTTCTGTGGTTGCTGAAATTTGATAGTTCAACTCAAATATGATATGGGGAATAGCTCAACAGATGGAGTAGTTCACAGTTTGAGACCCATGTTTGCAACTTACTTTGATGTCTTTAATAAAATTTCCTGGTTTGTTTCTGTAAACCGGACTACTGACAACCCTTCTAGCACACTCAAGATTATGGTTACGAAAAGAATCAGCTGTGTGTAACAAAAGGAAACCACAGTATATTGTTCTACAAACACGCGTTAGACTGTGTCAGCCAGTGTCCTGTTACCTCAGCAACTAGCTAAGTAAAAGTACTGAAGTGGGCTGGAGAGATGGCTCTTTGGTTAAGAGCACCAACTGTTCTTCCAGAGGCCCTGAGTTCAATTCCCAGCAACCACATGGTGGCTCACAACCATCTGTAATGGGGTCTGATGCCCTCTTATGGGGTATCTGAAGAGAGCAATGGTGTACTCATATACATAAAATAAATAATCTAAAAAAACCTACTGAGGTATAACTTATAACCTGCAGTGACAAACGCCTGTGGACAACACAGGATCACATACACTGGACTGGGAGACACCTAAATAATGCTGCTTATTTCCTTACAAGGTGTGTCATGCCTAGCTCCCCTGAAGCAGGCAGATAATATTGGTGCTTTGCTTGTCTTCTTGGAATAAGTGCCAAGGAACCTTTGTTTGTTTGTTTTTTCAAGATAGGGTTTCTTTGTATAACTAGCTCTGGCTGTCCTGGAACTCACTCTGTACACAAGGCTGGCCTCGAACTCACAGAGATCTGCCAACTTCTGCCTCCCAAGTGCTGGTATTGAAGTCGTGCACCACCACTGTAGGAAACCAATTTTTTAAAAAATTATCTTTAATTTTTTTTTACAGTCTAGTCATTATCCCCTTCTTGGTCCATTCTCCAAAAGTTCCTCATCCTATTTCTCCCCCCCTCATCTTCAAGAGGATGTCCCCCGCACCTCCACCCTTCCAGGGCTCTCCACTCCCTGTGACCTTCAGTCTCTTGAGGGTTAGTGCATCTTCTCTCACTGAGGCCAGACCAGGCAGTTCTCTGCTTTATATGTGTTGGGGGCCTCCTACCAGCTAGTGTATGCTGCCTGATTAGTGGCTCAGTGTCTGAGAGATCTTGGGAGTCCAGGTAGGAAATCAATTTTTAAGAAAGGACACTAGACCATAAAAGTCTGTCAGCTAAGTTATTTATTTGCTTGTTTAGGGGCTACTGTGCCATGCAGGACTGCCTTTCAGATAACCACTCAGTGCACTGTGGCCTGGGACTACATTGGTTTGGTGTATGTGTGTGTATAAGAAGTTGGATGCATGATATCTTCTCATAATAATGTCTGACTTATCATTTGCAGAAATTCTGGCCATTACTCTGCTTTCTGGCTTGCTTGAGAAGCACCAAAGAAATCAAATTTGTACCAAAGTATTGAGAAATCGAAGTTTGCTCCCAGGGAAGCTTATTCTAGTGTCATTCAGCTCAAGGGATCTCCAGTCCCCACTCATGAACACTGCATTTAGGACTTCGGGTCAGCTTCCTCGTGAGCCCTGGTGTAATGTCCATAACTATGCACGTCTTATAATATCAATAAGAAATAAGTAATTTGGTAGATAGATATTTTTAAAATTATTTATTTTATGTATATGAGTGCTCTATCTGCATATACACCTACGAGCCAGAAGAGGGCATCAGATCCCATTATAGATGGTTGTGAGCCACCAAGTGGTTGCTGGGAATTGAACTCAGAACCTCTGGAAGAGCAGCCAGTGAGTGCTCTTAACCACTGAGCCATCTCTCCAGCCGGATAGATAGTTTTTTTTTAAGATTAATTTTTATTATATTTTTTGTATATATTTTGTGTCTATGTGTCTGCCATGTGTGTACAGGTGCCAGTCCACTGAGGCTAAAGTAGATGTCCAATCCCCTGGAGCTGCAGTTGCAGACCCTCTGAGTGCTGGGAACTGAATTCTGGTCCTTTGATTCTCTGGAACTGCAGCCAGTGTTTTTAACTGATGAGCTGTTTCTTCCTCCTGATAGTTTTCATATTTGTTTATTTGTGTTTTTCGAGACAGGGTTTCTCTGTGTAGTCCTGGCTGTCCTAGAACCTACTCTGTAAACCAGGCTGGTCTCAAACTCAAATATTATTCACTTGCCTCTACTTCCCGAGTGCTGGGATTAAAGATGTGTGCCACCACACGCTGGTTAAAAGTGCTTGTTGCTCTTCTAAAGGACCTGGGTTCAATTCCTAGCACCCACTTGGTGGCTCACAACTGTCTGTAACTTCAGTCTAGAAGACCTATGCCCTTTCTGGCCTTTGTGGTTGGTTACCAGGTACATACCCGGTTCAAAGACATACATGTGGGTACAACATTCCTATACATAAAGTAAAATTTACATAAATAAACATGAATAAATAAAAATAAAAAAAAGTATTGACAGTGAAGCTTAATAATATGCAGGTTTTCACTTACAGAATCAATCCAACTTTAGAAATATAAGAGAGATCCTCAGATTTATTTTCACTTTATGTGTATGAGTCTTTTGCTTGTATATACGTATGCACACCATGTGCATGTCTAGTGCCTACAGAGGCCAAAAGGGGTGTCAGGTCCCTTGGAACTGGAGTTACAACTGGAGCTGTGAGCCTGCGTGTGGATGCAGGGGACTGAGCCTGAGGCAGGTGCAAGGTCAGCAAGTTCTGTCAACCTCTGAGATTCTCAGAACTTGAACTGAGATCTAGCATTTTCTTCCTCATTCTGGAATGTGAGGTATTCCAATTGTTCATTACACACATTTTTATTTTAGACCAGTTTCCAATCATCAGGTCTTTTTCTTGCCTTCACATGAACAACACAATTCTCAAACAGGAGGAAAATGAGAGTCACAACCCAGTGTGGTTTTCCCAGAACCAGTTCACTGCAGTGGTCTTTCCGTGTTTCCTTTCACCCAGAAACTCTGCCAGAAGATGGTGTTGTGCTTTCTTCAGAGCACACCCTCTGCAGTGGAGTCTTTAGACCTCGGTGATAACTGCAGGCAGGGGTGCATTAGCAGGGGATGCTGACAGGAAATGAGTTTGCTTGGGCATCCACTCAAGGACTGGCCATTAAGGTCTGCAAAATTGCAACATCACAGACTGAAGACTTTTAAATCCCATTGCTGGCACACCAGTCCGACTCTTTCATTTCAATTTAGATTCAAGGCTGGGAACCTAAGCAAGAGAGGCACTGTAGTTAAGGGAGAAGAGAGTTATAATTATGAACGAAACAAGGGAAGTCTAAGAGGAATCAATATGTTGGCTTTGCTGTACAGTAGCTGAATATAAAGCCTGATGATAGTATTTTGTATTTGTAGCATTTAAAGAACACATGCTTTTATAACTAGCATACTTCAATGATCATCAATTAAACCCATTTTCAGCATTCAATGGTTTTTCCTTCTTTTTTAAAAAAGACTTATTTATTCTATTTTATGTGTTTGGGCCTTTTACCTGCTTATATGTCTGGGAAACATTCATGCCATGTCCAAGGAGAACAGAATAGGTTATCAGATCCCCCTGGACCCACACTAGTGTACCTAGTGTAGTTGGAAGCCAGAAGAAGGCACTAGATTGCCTGGCACTGGAGTTACCAGATAGTTGAGAGCTACCCTGTGGGTGCCAGGAACTGAACTCAAGTCCTTTGCAAGTACAAGTGCTATTGACCATGGAGCCATCCCTCTCCTCTGAAAGTAGATGAATTTATTAACAGTTTCTGCTGATGGTCGTTAAGTGCCATTTGCAATCTCCTGTTATGACAGACAGTGCTCCTACAACTATGGAATGCTCCTATAAGTAGGTTGCCAGCACACAGTCTTATCAAGATGGCAACTTAGGAATGAAGTGTATCTTAGTTAACGTTCTATTGCTGTGAAGAGACATCATGATAATGGCAACTCTTATAAAAGAAAGCATTTAATGGGGGCTTGTTTACAGTTTCAGAGGATAAGTTAGTTATCACGGCGGGGAGCATGACAGTAAGCATGGCACTGGGACTGAGGGTGGGGAAGAGAGAGAGAAAGAGAAAGACTGAGGAAGACACAGAGACAAAGACACAGAGATTAGGCCTGGTACGGACTTTTGAAGCATCAAAGCCCATTTCCAGTGACACACTTTCTCCAACAAGTGGCCACTTCTTTTAATGGTTCTAATCCTCAAATAACATTCACATATATGAGCCTAGGACAGAGCCATTCTTACTCAAAGCTCCACAAAGCGAATGGCTAAAAACCCTGAAATAACCTTATTTTCCTTTTAGAATATATCAGATTATTTTTTATTTGATAGCCCTGCCAAATATTTAAGTAATTCTCATTGATTCTTATGACAGACTCTATCTAGTTCATGTTGTCTTTCTGGAAAAGCTAGCTCCCCTTCAGGGCAATTGGAAAGATGCAGACAGTGAGCTGAGAAGCATTTCCTCCATTTGACATTAGAACCAGCAAAGTCAAATAAGAGAAAACCAACCAGAAGGGTAGGAAGGGAGGGACTGTTGAAACTTTTAAGATCTCTCATAAAGCAAACGACTTCAGTGTAACTTTGGTGAAATAGCTACTTGCTCTAGGCAGAAATAAATCTGAAGATTTCATGGGCCATAGATGTGACTGATGGAAGAGTTTGGGCATATGCACTGCTGGAAATACTTAGACCTTTTAAAAAACGTTTACCTGGTGCTATCTGTTTTTGATACTCTCTCTCTGATCTCTGTAGCATGGGCTTGCTTTGATGAACCCCCAATACTCCTGACTTGATTCCCTTTCATTTTTATTAGTATACAAACGTTAAGTTTTGTTAGGATATTTTTTCAAACACAATTTGTTTTCATTTTTTTCCTTCCCTTGTTTTTTTGCCCCAGACTCTTTTTGGGGGGGTACTTTCTTTTTAAAGACTTATTTATTTTATGTGTATGAGTACACTGAAGCTGTCTTCAGACACACCAGAAGAGGACACTGGATCTCATTACAGATGGTTGTGAGGCACCATGTGGTTGCTGGGAATTTAACTCAGGACTTTGGGAAGAACAGTCAGCGCTTTTACTCGCTGAGCCATCCCTCCAGGCCCTTTTTGGTACCTTGTTACACCCAGCATCCCTCTCTCCACTTTCATGGTACATTGGTCTTTTGCACTCCCCTACCTCCAGGACTGAACCTTAGGGCTGAACACTCAACAATCATTTACTTCAGCACTTGTTATGAGTCTCTGTATTGACTCTGCTCACTGAGATGAGGTGGGGGTGGAGAAAAGCTTCTCCAACGAAGACTGGTTGGTGGTTTAGTCCCTGGGTGCTCTTGGGGGTCAGGTTGGTTGATATTGTTGTTTTTCCTATGGGGTTACAAACCCCTTCAGCTCCTTCAATCCTTCCCTTAACTCCTCAATTGGAGTCCCTATGCTCAGTCTGATGGTTGGCTGCAAGCATCTGCATCTGTATCGGTAAGCTCTGGCAGAGTCTCTCAGGAGACAGCTATATCAGGCTCCTGTCAGCAAGCACTTCTTGGCATCAGCAATAGTGTCTGGGTTTGGTGGCTGCATATGAGATGGATCCCAGGTGGAGCAGTCTCTGGATGGCCTTTCCTTCAGTCTCTGCTCCACTCATTGTCCCTGTATTTCCTTTAGATAGGAGTAATTCTGGGTTAAAATTTTTGAAATGGGTGAGTGACCCCATCCCTCAACAAGGTCCAAGCCTAACCTCTCCATATGGTCTCTACAGGTTCAATGTCCCATTTGTTGGCTATGTCAGCTAATGTTGTCCTCATTGGGTCCTGGGAGCCTCTTGCTTTCCTGGCATCGGGGACTTTCTGTTGGCTACCCTCGTTGCCCATCCCTATTGCTACACACCTCTGTTCAATATCCTCACCCTCTGTACATCTCCCCCGTCTCCTCCCATACCTGATCCTGCCTCCCTTTTCCCCTTTCTCCTCTTCCTCCCAAGTCCCTCCCACCCTCTACCTCCTGTGAGTATTTTCTTCTTACACTGAAGCATCCACACTTTGGTCTTCCTTCTTCTTGACCTTTATGTGATCTATGAATTGTATCTTGGGTATTCCAAGATTTTTTCCTATTATCCACTTATCAGTGAGTATATACTATGTGTGTTCTTTTGTGACTGGGTTACCTCACTCAGGATGACATTTTCTAGTTCCATCCATTTGCCTGCAAATTTCATGAAGTCATTGTTTTTAATAGCTGAGTTGTACCCCATTGTGTAAATGTACCACATTTTTTTGTACCCTTTCCTCTGTTGAGGAACATCTGGGCTGTTTCCAGCTTCTGGTTATAATAAATAAGGCTTCTATGAACATAGTGGAGCCTGTATGTATGCACACCACACACACGTCTGTTGCCCATGAGAGTCAGATGTGGGTATACCGTTCTCTAGAACTGGAGTTATGGTGTCTTGAGCCACCATGTAGTACTGGGAACAGACTTCAAACTGATCCCCTGCAAGAGCAGCAGGTGCTTTTAACCACTGATCCATCTTTCTAGTCCTCAAAGTAGTCAAACTTGAAGATACAGAAAACATGCAGGACACTCAGAGCTACATTAAAAAAAATGTACATAAACCAAAGAGAAACAGAAAGTAGATAGGAAGTAGATTGTTAGTATGGCGAGAGGTGGGAATTGTATTCTGTTTCATAAGAGGGTGAAAGTGGACTCTGCTGATCTGTGCACTCAAAAGATGGTTAAGTGGTGCTTTTCTTTCTACGGTGCATGATGGTGTACATGAATGTCCTGGCTAATGCTCTCAAGAGCATCAACAATTCAGAGATGGAGACAAACACCAGGTCTTTATCAAACTGGTCCTTACTCAAAGTCACAGTTAGTTCCTAATCGTGATGATAAAGCGTGGTTGGTTATCTTGGCAAATTTGAAATTACCTATGATCACAGAGCTGGGAAAATCACTGTGACCCTCGAAAGCAGGTTACATTATCATGCAGGCATCATCCCCAGATTTGACACAGCTTGAAGACCTAGAAAAATGACTGAATAATCTGCACAATTCCTGTCAGATTAGTTTCAGCAAATAGACAGCGTCAGCTAGTAGCATCATGGACTCTAACAGAGACAAAAAACACACAGGAAGGAATATCCTGAGATTCGTTTTGTAGGAATGTAAGACACATATATCATATACATATATATTCACACACACACACACACACACACACCACACACACACACATAATATATATACATACACATATTATATATGTATAATATATGAAAAGGATGGTTAAGTTGTTAAGTTGGAAGCCCTGGGTGGTGGCTTACACATGTAATTCCAGCACGTGTGGATGGAGGCAGGACGATTGTTCTGGATTTGAGGCCAGCCTGGGTTACAAAGTGAGACTCTATCTCAACAAAACAAAGCAAAGAAAAACAAAACAAAATACAAGCTAAATTGGTTGTGTGGCCTAAAAGGATATATGTCTAAAATTCCAACAACTCAGGCAGTGAGGCAGCTTTGGCTACATACAGACCAAATTTAAAGACAGTCTGGGCTTTATGAGACTCTGTCTCGAAAACTAAAACGAAAGTATAGGCTAAGTTGGTTACATTTTATCTCTTGTGACTATCATCACAATTTAAGAAAGAACAACTTCCTCCTTTTGCTCATTGGAGGTAGCATCAGAGTTGCACCTGGGAACTTCTCAGATCGTAGAGCTTTTCCTCTTCCAGCACAGTCGGAAAAGCTAACTGTAGTGCACAGCCTAGTTTATCCCTGTAAGGTAGAGAGGGAGGGAGGGAGGGACATTTAGACATTTTAGAGAGAGGAGGAAAATGATGAAATACTGAATTAGCTTTTACCCCTGAGAAGGAGTTACTGCATTCTTCATTAACAGTGACACTGGTGTGTCCCCATGGTCTCCATGCAGTGTCAGGTTTCCTCTTGGTCCCAAGTCAGCCATGGATTCTTCTGAGCCACACAACTAGGTTTCCAGGGGACTGAGCACTGGGAAGTTCTTTTATAAAGATAAATGGTGCCAATTAGCTGATCCTAAAGGATTTCAAGGATGGGCTTGGCATATCTTTTATAATCGACACAGTGGGTTTAATTAGGGTTGCTTGCATGAGGGGGTGGGGAGGATGCAATTTCCTGGCACATAGGCAACTAATAAGTGGCTTATACCTATGAAGAAAATGGCATTCCCCTCTTAGGGTAGCCATCAACTGTCAGTGGCTCCTTAGGGAGGGGTCAGGCCCCCCCCAAGGTTATCCCCACTAGAGATCGGCATTTGGGGGGAGAGGGTAGACATTTGTGAAAAAGGATTTGATCTTATTTTGGAAGTTTCTTAGGGATAAGTGCATGGATGATGGAAAATCACAATTGTGGAGGGGAAAGGAACCTCTAGTTCCTGGAACTGCCTATACTTGTTGTGATACGAGAGTAACGGGTTGGAATCTACTGAGAAGGGATTTCCAAATGACCTACATGAGTAACAGAAATGACAAGAATACACACACACACACACACACACACACACATGTATACATATGCGACATATAGTTGGATCTTTAAAAGGTGGACCTGGGATCATGTTACAGGTGTGCAGTGTAACAGATAGACACTGATAAGTACTTTCAGGAACATGGACTCTCTCTCTCTCTCTCTCTCTCTCTCTCTCTCTCTCTCTCTCTCTCTCTCTTTTTCCTTCAAAATGTCCTAACATATAGTTCTTTTTGCAGCTGGCAGTGATAAAAAATTTTTGCATGAGGCAGGATATCAGAATTGAACGAAAGAACAACTAAGCATTTGAAAGGTTGAAAGTACCCTTAATAATATGCAGGTTAGTGGGCTGGAGAGATGGCTCAGTGGTTTAAAGCACTGGCTGCTCTTCCAGAGGTCATGTTCAGTTCCCAGAGTTTAATACCCAGCAACCATATGGTGGCTCACAACCATCTGTAATGGGACCCAATGCCCTCTTTTGGTGTGTCTGAAGACAACAGTGTACTCATATAAATAAATAAATAAATAAATAAATAATATAAATAAGTATGCATTTAAAAAAACATACAGGTTAGTATCATTATAAAATTTAAAATTTCATATTAATAAGGACTGAGAGCTTAGAGTGACCAGCATTGCTGGCAACTTTAAAATGGACACTAGCAGCAGTTGATGGTTGTAGGTTTTGGTATATAACAGTGAGTCTTACTGAAATCCAGACTTGGGGTTGGATGTCTGCAGCATTACTTGTTTAGCATGCAGAAGCTCTGGGTTCAATCTCTATGCACCACACACAAAACAAATGAACACGTAAATGTGTTGTGACTACAGTGGAGCAAATGCTCTGCCAACGTGTAAGGAGGTGATTTGGTATCTGGAGCAACATGCCGAACATTCCTCTCTGCTTTTCCTGCTTAGCTGATCTGTACACGGTGACTATTCCACAGCCATGCTTAACCAGTTGATTCTACTTTATCTTATTATTTTTCTTTAAAAAAAGATACTTATCTTTTAATTTTTAGATTCCTTTAGGTTTATTTTATTTTTTTATTTATTTGATGTATTTCAGCATTTTGCCTGCACGGATGTCTGTTGCGCCACATGCATGGCTCTTGCTTACTGAGGTCAGAAGAGAGACAACATCAATCGGATCCCCTGGAATTAGAGTTGGAGAAGATCATGCACCACTATGTGGGGTCTGGGAATTGAACCCGGAATCTTTGCATGAGTAATGAACCACTGAACCATCTCTCCAGCCCCTTGTTTTTCTTTTAGATACATGGAAAAACACAGAGCCAAAGTAAGCAGAGAAATGGAGGCGTTTTCCCTTGATAGGGAGGAGGACAGGGATTTAATTAGTACGGCGTTCTATTGCTTCTATTGTTTCATTATAAAACTGATACATGCTTATTATAGAATGTTTTAAATGACTACATTATTTTTAAGCTCCCATCTGTTACTTCTTAACTAGATTTCTTTGTTCTCTTTGGGATAATAGCAGCTCATGATTCTTTTTGAACCACATTTTAAAACGAAGACAGAAATGTGGCTCTCTTCAAGGATAACTTCACTTTGGCTTTTAAAAACTTGGAAGTGGTGGCACACATCTTTAATCTCAGCACCCAGGAAGCAGAATCAGGTGGATTTTTGTGAATTCGAGGCCAACCTGGTCTACATAGCAAGCTCTAGAAAAGCCAGAGCTATGTAGTGAGATCCTGCCCAATATATATTATATATATATATATATATTGAATAAATATAATAATAATATATATATATAATATATAATATATATATATATAATATATAAATATATAATATATAATATATAATATATAATATATAATATATAATAATATATATATACACTGCTTTTATTGTTTCACTATAAACTGATACATGCTTATTATAGAATGTTTTAATGACTACATTATTTTTAAACATATATACGTTTGCATATATATATATGCAAAACAAACAAAAATCAAAACAATAAAACTCCCAAGCTCCACAAAATCTTGAAAGTGTTAAGATTTTAAAATTAGCCGGGGTGGTGGCACACACCTTTAATCCCAGCACTTGGGAGGCAGAGGCAGGCGGATTTCTGAGTTTGAGGCCAGCCTGGTCTACAGAGTGAGTTCCAGGACAGCCTGGGCTACACAGAGAAACCCTGTCTCGAAAAAAAAACAAAAAAAAAAAGATTTTAAAAATTAAATTTACATATTATGTTTCTATTTGTTAAACTTTTTTTTTTCTTATCAATTAAAATAAAGTTGTGAGTAAAAATTAAACTTGAAAGGAAAGGCAACCTAGTACCATGTAATGCTGGAATAATAATAATCTCTTTTTCAAATAAATCAATTATACTAAAGGCATATTAGTTATTAAGTAATAATTTAGGAAAGTAATCTGGGAGGACTGGGACATGCCTGTAATTCCAGGACTCTGCAAGTGGAGGTAAGAGGATCAGAGGATTTTGAGGCAAGCCTGGGCTACTTGACACTCTGCTTAGGCTAAGCCTGAAAAAACAATTTCTTTTTAAACTTAAAGTACTTATGCCATTTTTATCATTTTATTTATCTTGAAAATATCATGATAAGATCTTTTGCTCGTTATGTTTTTACTTGTAAAACTTTAGAAACAATTTTATTAGATCCTATTTTGAGGTAGACTTTTAAAAAAATAGTTTAAATTAAAATATTTATTTATTCATTTTTTTAATTTTATGTGCATTGGTGTTTTGCTTGTATGTGTGTCTGTGTGAGGGTTTTGGATCCCTTGGAACTGGAGTCCCAGACAATTGTGAGCTGCCATGTGGGTTCTGGGAATTGAACTCAGGATCTCTGGAAGAGCAGCTGGTGCTTTTAACTGCTGAGCCATCTCTCCATTCCATGAGGTAGACCTTTTTTTTTTTTTTTTTTTTTTTTTTTAATGGGAGGATTTTTTTTTTTTATCTCAAAAGCATCCTCTTGAGCTGAAAAGATGTCTGTTAAACATACTTTTATGTGCCGAAGGATGGGTGATGGAGGGTTATTGTATTGTGCCGAAAGAGAAGTCTTGTTGAGACAGAATCTTAGGCATCTCAGGCTGGTCTTCACCTCCTTATATAGCAGAAGATGACCATGAGCTTCTGATCTCCCTGCTTCCATCTCCCCAGTGCTGAGGTTACAGTGCTGAGCCACCTTACCTGGTTCTCTGGCCCAGTAGAAATCGAATCCAGGTTCTTGTACATGCTGTGTAAAGGCTGTGTACAGTTAAGCTACACCCTTTAGCTACATTCCCAGCCACCTTTTTTTTTTTTTTTTTTGGATTTTCGAGACAGGGTTTCTCTGTATAGCCTGGCTGTCCTGGAACTCACTCTGTAGACCAGGCTGGCCTCGAACTCAGAAATCCGCCTGCCTCTGCCTCCCAAGTGCTGGGATTAAAGGCGTGCGCCACCACCGCCCGGCCCCAGCCACCTTTTTATTGATTGATTGATCTATGTGTGTGTGAGTGTGGGCGTGTACATGCTACAACACACATGTGGAGGTCAGAGGACACTTTTATCTTGCAGGATCTCTTTCCTTGTTTCTGCTCCTGGGATGTACATCCTCCAGACTAGCTGGCTAGTGAGCTTCCGGAAGGTTTTCTCCCTTCTGCCTCCCACTTCACAGTGGAGCGCTGGGATCACAGATGCACACTCCTGCTTTTAGCTTTCCATGTGTGATGTGTGTTCTGGGGGTTGAACAAACCGAGCTCATCAGGATTATGTGGGTACTGTGTCATCCACTTAGCTGTCTTTTGTTCTTATTCATTTATGTATTTTTGAGACATGGGTCTCATGTAGTCCGGACTGGCCTGGAATTCATCATGTTGTCAAGATTGGCCTTAAACTTTTAATCTTCCTGTCTCTTTCCCCTAAGTCCTGGGGTTACTGATATTTTTCCCTAGGTTCATCTTGGAAATGAATTGATATTTTGGGGGAAAAACAAGCCAGAAGCTCAAAAGACTAAAATATGTTAGAATTTTTTATTAGAGATTAATATATTAGACATTCATCTATTTTTCATAACCAAGGAAGCTCAGGATGAAAGAGAAATGGAATAATTTCTCCCACTGAGCAACTAGTAGCCTCTATCCCCTGCATCATCACATTTTATTTGTGCAGCTTAAAGTGACTAATTCCTGAACATTCCTCCCCTCTGTTGTGTTGAAAGATACAATGTAACATTGCAAACACAGACGGGTTTGCTTTAATAATCAACTTTACTCCCACTAGAATCACTTGGGATTAAAAAAAAAAAAGAATTATTGTCTTTATCATGTTGGGTCCGTGGGTATGTTTGTTAGGGCATTGTTTTGATTACTAATTGATGCAGAAGGGCCCAGCCCACCGTGGGTGGCACCATCCCCAGGCAGGTGGTCCTGAGCTGTATAAGAAAGCATCTGCGCTCACTCAGAGCCTGGAGTCCCTGCCCTGACTTCCCTCAGTGATGAAGTGTAGCCTGTAAAGTGAATAAACCCTTTCTTTCTCTTAGTTGATTTGGTCAGGGCTGTTTTATTACAGCAACAAAAAGAAAACCGGAAAAAGAGCAAATAGGAACTCTTTCTGAGACAGGCTATTCAACGTGAAAATGCTTTGGAGTGGTCCTGTTCAAGTAATAGTTTATTTGCACAGATTTTTAATTAGAGTATCTTCTTGTCTTGAAATCCAGGGCCTTGTATTTGAAAGGCAAAATCACTATCACTGAGCTACAATCCCAGCCCTTAATTTAAGTATCTTATAAAATAAGTTGATATTTATCATGATATTTATTTATTTATTTTTTGGTTTTTTGAGACAGGGTTTCTCTGTATAGCTCTGGCTGTCCTGGAACTCACTCTGTAGACCATGCTGGCCTCGAACTCAGAAATCCGCCTGCCTCTGCCTCCCAAGTGCTGTTATTAAAGGGTGTGCCACCACTGCTCAGCTATGATTTTTAAATGTAAGAATATTATACACTTAATAGTGTATTTTATTAGAAAAGTCTCCTTGGTGTCTGGAAGAACTGGGTTCTTTTGTTAGAAGAAATCTCACTGATTGGATGATTTATAATAGGAGAACATATAGTTATCTTTCATCTATTGTTCTGTGTGTTCTTACACAATAGAGTCAAACGAATCCTATAACAAATACTCCTGGAAAGAAGTATCACTAAGTTTTCTTGGAGGGACTCGGGTGTACACTGAGTGCTGTTATCCCTAGGTTTCATCTTTCGTGTTTCCTGTCTGAGACACGGAGGTGCCAAGTGCAGAGGAGATGACACTTTCCTCCTCCCGGTCCTCCCGGTCCTTCCGCTCGAAAGTGCTTTCATCCAGTAATCAGCTTGCTGCCAAGCGTCTCGTTTGTCTGCCAACACGGGAGTCTGGACATAGATTTTTAATTTCAGGGTAATACATCTCTTTCCAAGGAGGAGGCAGGGACGGGAATCAAGTCTACAGGCAACTGTGGGATGTACCAGAACAGTAGGGTAAACCTGCGCTATACAGTACAAAAAGTGGGGTTGAATCCTAGCCTTAGCTCTTGAACGCCATATGCATTTGGGAAGTACTAATTGCTCTGAGCCTTAGCTCGACTATCTGTGAAATGAAGGTAATGCATGTTTGCTATGAGAAGCAGATGACAGCATGGTAGGATCAGCTTACACTGCTGTGTGTTTCTAGTTCCCTTTCTGTCCCCTACGAGTCTACCTTTTCTCCCTCTGGAGACTAACAGAGTTGGGCAGGGAGAATGGTGCTCCTTCAGAAGCTATCTGGTCTTTACCCTCCAGAGATTATGAGGGAGGGATGAGATTTCTGTTCTCCACAGTGTTCAGCTGCAGTTGCTTCTCCTCCATCCTCCCTCTCTCCTTCCCACCTTCTGTCTCCCTCCCTTCCTTTCTTCTCTCCTTCCACAGAACTGTATGAGCCCCGGACTACATGACAGCTAGGCAGTTGCTCTGTTCCTGACCTTCATCCTTCTCCTCTCTCTGCACATCCCTGCTCTAACTATCTCATATAAGGGAAACCATACAGGTTGTGTGCTTTGCTGAATGGCTTAATCGGCGTATGCCTTTAAGTCTCATCCATATTGTAGCTTTTGTGAGAACTTCTTTTTCCCACCTAACTAATATTCCAGCATGTATATGTAAAAATTCTTTCTGATTTATTTATTTTTAAAGGGCATATAAGTAGTGTTTTGCCTGTACTCAAGTACACCATATGTATATGGTGCCTGTGGAAGGGCTCAGATCCCTGGATGTGGGCTGGCAGAAGGTTCTGTGCCACTACCACTTGAGTGGTGGGAACTGAACTTGTGTCCCTTGCAAGAGCAGTGAGTCCTCCTTAGCCACTGGGCCTCCTCTTCAGCCCCAGCAAGTGCGTTTATCATCCATGCAATAGCAGGTGAATTGCTTGCATCTTAGCTTGCTTTGCATAATGCTGCTATAGGCATTGGAGCATGTATGCATTTGGGTCCCTACCTCCAGTTCTTTAGAGTCTATACCAAAAGAACTAGTAGGTCATGTGATATGCTCACTTTTAATTTAGTATTTTTAAAAAAGATTTATCTATTTATCTTATATCTATAAGTGCTCTATCTGCATGTACATCAAAATACCAGAAGGGGCATCAGATCACATTATAGATGGTAATGAGTCACCACATGGTTGCTTGGGATTGAACTCAGGACCTCTGGAAGAGCAGCCAGTGTTCTTAACCTCTGAGTTAAGACCTCTCCAGCCCCTGATTTTAGTTTTTAAGACTACAACAATCTATACCACAGCCTGGAACTCACTAAAATGTCCAGCTTAACCTCAGTCTCATGACCATCTACCTGCCTCAGGTATGTACCTGAATACTGTGTGAGCCACTATTCCTCACTTTAAAAGTTTTTTTTTTTTTTTTTCTGAACATAACTCTTTTTTTGAAGTCTTGGAAATTGAGTCCAAGTGGCAGTTTCTTTCCACCCTCCTCACTAACAGTGGCCATGTTGCTGTGTGAGACTTTCTTTCTGCAATGCCTGCTCTAATGGGTTAAAGCTGTGGCTAATTTTAAAGAACATCTACTGTGGCATCTGGCACACTCCTGTCTCAGTGGCTGGACTAGCATGTAGGTGCATAGTGGTTCTGTCTAACGAATGGATGGGAATTCATGTACTAGAGCAGGTCCAATGGTTTAGAGCTCCTAGTGTTCTTGTAGAGAGATCCTGAGTTCAGCTCCTAGCACCACATAGTGCCCACAAGCATATGTAGCCCCATTGTCAGTGCATCACAAGCATATGTAGCCCCAGTGTCATCAGATCATAAGCCTATGCAACCCAAGTGTCAATGGATCACAAGCACACGTAACTCCAGTGTTAGGGATCACACCATATGCAACCCCATTGTCAGGCCCTGTGCTGGCTAGTTTTATATCACCTTGACACAAGCTAGAGTTATCAAAGAGGAAGGAGCTTCTAAAAAAAAATGCCTCAGATCAGGTGCAGGCGATACTATTGGGGTTGTCTTGATTAGCGGTTGGTGGGAGAGGGTCTGGCCCATGGAAAGTGGGGCCATCTCTGTTTGATTGTCCTGGGTTCTATAAAAAAGCAGGCTAAACAGCCAGTAAGCAGCACCCCTCCATGATTTCTGCATTAGCTCTTGTGTTCAGGTTCCTGCCCTGTGTGCGTTCCAGTCCTGGCTTCCTTCAGTGATGGACTATGATGCGGAAGTATAAGCCTAATAAACCCTCTCCTCCCACCTTGTTTCTGGTCATGGTATTTCATTACACCCATAGTAACCCTAAATAGGACAGGCCCTTTTCTGCCTTTTGTGGATAGTAGACACTCATGAAGTACTCATACACACAGTGGGCAAAACACTCATAGATAAAAAATTATAAATTTTTTTTTTTAAATCATAGGTTGGGAAGATCATGCCTTTAAAACCAACGAACACTCTGTAGCCAGAGACAAGCAGATCTCTGAGTTCTGGGCCAGCCTGGTCTACAGAGCAAGTTCCTAGACAGTTTGGGGTACACAAAAAACCTTGTCTCGAAACAGCACCCCCTCAAGCAAGCAAGCAATCCCCACCTATGTGCCAATTCACGGTTGATGACCCATATCTTTAATTCCAAAACACTTGGGAAGGAGAGACAGGGAGTTGTCTGTGAATTCAAGGCCACACTGATTACACATTGAGTTCCAGGTTAGCCAGGGTTATACAATGAAATCACAGTTCTCTTTCTCATACAAGCACACATATGTATATATGTATATTATATATTATACACATGTACACACACACACACACACACACACATAAAAAGAAAGAGGTGCTGGAGAGATGACTTAGTAATTAAGAGTACTGGATACTCTTCTAGAGACCTGGTTTCAATTACTAGTACCTGCACAGCCTCCTTCGGCATCAGGCATGCATGTGGTGCACAGGCACACATGTAGACAAAACACCCACAATCATAGAAATAAAACAAGTTTAAAATAGAAAGGAGTGAGCCACCATATTTTACAATTATCAAAAAGAAAGAAACTGGCTGGAGAGATGGCTCAAAAGTTAAGAGCGCTGTCTGCTCTTCCAAAGGTCCTGAGTTCAATTCCAGCAACCACATGATGGCTCACAGCCATCTGTAATGAGATCTGGTGCCCTCTTCTGGCCTGCAGGCATACATGCAGGCAGAACATAGTATACATACATACATACATACATACATACATACATACATACGTACATACATACATAGTATTCTTGCTAAATAAGTAAATAAATCTTATTTACTTGACAAATAAGTAAGTAAATCTTGAAAAAAAGTAGGAAGAAGAAGAGAAAGAAGAAAGATAAAGAAAGAAGAAGAAAGAAAGAAAGAGAGCCATGGAAAATAACAGGCTAGAACTGGCTAATGCATTTCCACTGTCCATCAGCAGTGACTGGAGGGTGTGCCAGGGTGAAGTTAATTATTAGGAGTCAAGATAAATGTGGTTCTCTCTGCCAGACAGTTCAGTCCAAGCTCTGAAGAGGAAGTCTGGATCAGGAGGATGTGGTAGCTCGGTTCAAGTGTCCTGGTTCTGGTTTCACTGGTGTTTGTGTGCATGTCCATATATTCCAGAGAGTGTATGCGTCTGTCTCATGGGAATTTACTCCATGGGAATTAATCGCTCTGATGTTTTGGGGGTGAAGTAGCCCCAGTGGCTCTAATATATGGACTGTCTCTAATGAAATGGGGTTAGTTGCCTGTCATCCTCGGGAGAAATGACAAATACTCACTTAAATAATTTTTTTTTATTCGGTGATCAGATGATGAACTGCCATAGAGAGTCAATATTGCTAACTTCTCACCCTTGAACAAAATGATAAAACCAAGTGCTTTGAACTTGCAAAGCTAAGGACCACCTATGCAGAGGTCTATCTAGACAGAAACACGTAGGGCAGGTACAGTGACGTTACTGCTTTGTGTACAAATTTAGAATGAGGGCAATGAACACTTACCACTGAGCCGTAGCCTGGTTTTTCCTTGCAGAATATGTGCATATTTTTCTGTGAGATTCATGTGTCTAAAATGCAGTTCAGTGTCTGTCAACACATGCTTCAGATAACAATGCTGTTATGTTGTTCATGACATTTAAACCTTGTACTGAACCTTGTTCTTGAGCATAAATGTATACTACTATGTTACTCAGATCTACATTAAACAAGACTAAGTTAACAATTATCTATTGCCATCCTAGGATGTCTCCAATACTCTGCTGGATCCATAGTGAGATGGTAAATGGATTCTGTGCTAGCCCTTCACCCTCCCCCTGAGTGGCATCTAAGATCTCAATAAGTATTAACAAACAACAGAAGAAATAGGAGGTTGTGGTGGCTCATCGTAGAGACCATTCACACTGGGATAGGGGAGGTGTCGTAAAGGAACCGGTAAGTTAAATCTTAGAGTTGAGGACACATTAACTGATTGAAGGGAGGAAACCCATCTCAATAGCAATCCAGTTCTGGTACAGGACAGCATGGGAATCAACACCTGTGTGGTTGGAAAGGCTGGAGGGGGAGGAGAGGTAGCCAGAGAGACAGCAGGAGCTCTCTGTGGCATATTCTAGGCCTTCCTTGGGTTGTATGAGACCAATGGAGACTCCGAAAAGAGTTTGGGTAAAGTGTATATGTATCATGATGAAGCTGGAGCGCTGTAAAGATAAATGTAGAAGCAGAATGGAAAATGTTGGGGGTGGGGCAGCTTCAAGACGCAAGCCCAGGAGATCAAGTCCTGTTTCATCCAGGAATAGGGAGTCCTTTGTATACGAGAGTGCTCCTGTATATGGTGCCTTCTTGCAGTTCAGTGATTTCCTTGTCTTTGGCTTGGACCAGTGAGTAAGATGGCAGACAAAAGGCACAGATTTTCTGAAAGAGATGGTAAACTGATTTTAGATCGTTTACACCGTGGGTCCTGTGTAACCAATGTGGCAACTAAGGAAGCTGCTGGGGTGGAGACTTAAGGAGAGCTCAGAGGAAGCTGTGATTACACTGTCTTAGTCAGTGTTCTGCTACTGTGAAGACACACCATGTCCATGGCAACTTCCCCACCTTTTTAAAAAAGATTTATTTGTTTGTTTTATGTATGTGAGTACACTGTCACTGTCTTCAGACATACCAGAAAAAGGCATCAGATCCCATTACAGATGCTTGTGAACCACTATGTAGCTGCTGGAACTTGAACTCAGGTCCGCTGGAAGAGCAGCCAGTGATCTCAACCACTGAGCCACCTCTCCAGCTCCAATTATCAATCACTTTGACTTTATCTTCAAGCCCCGGTATATACCACTATACCTGGCTCAGTAAGGGAATTAAAAACAAAAGTTTAGTGCACAAAGTATGTATGGGGTTCAGACCGCTCAAATTTACTCCCTTTTCTGCCCCACTGTCCCGTCACGTGATCACTTCCTACCAGCAAATAAATTTCTTCAAGCAGTTGGGAACCGGAAGGGCAATGCAGTCCACGTGGAAAGGTAAGCAGGCTCAGGGTCAAGGGTCCTTGACTGCCCCTGTAGTCCCCAGAGCGTGGGGGAGTCACATGTCTGTACCTTTCTCCATTCTGTTGCTGCCTTTGTTTGTCTCAGCGAGTCCCTGAGGTTACACCAGTCATGAAGCCCTTCTCTTTGGTGGGCTGGAGGGTTGTTAGAGCGGAGTCTTCCCTGTGTGTTCTGCTTCTCCGACTTTTCTGTCACTGTTCCTTCAGTATGAGACAGTAAGCTCCCTGACCATGGGTCTAGGAGGGTTTTCCTGACACCTGCCCCTCCCATTAGTTCCTGTCCGGCTGCATGATCAGCTCTGTCTTTGCTTCTCTTGAACTCTCTAGTAGATGCCTTTCCGAATGCTACAGCAGGCTTGAAAATGTCTCCAGTGATATCAGACCCTAATTCCTGGGAACACATAGTGCAGTTAAGAATTTTGTGGCGAGGACATTATACTAGATTATGGTGGTCCCTGAAGAGACAAATGCCTTGTAAAATCTGTGAGAGGGAGATTTGACTCAAACATGAGAGAAAGACATAAACAAAGAGTAACTGCAGACTTGAAGATACCGTTTGTTTTGTTTGTTTGTTTGTTTGTTTTATAGACTACAATGATATGGCTAAAAGCCAGGGAATGTTGGCTTCCCAGGAGGGACTGCAGTCCTTACGACGTTCACACTTCAACCTAGTGAGACTCTTGGTGCTCCTCTGACTTGCTTAAATTTGTGAGAGTAAATAACTCAAGTTTTGTATTCTTATATGAAGGCATGATTTCTGTTATTTATCTGAAAATCAAACTTAATAGGGAAGGCCTCTTAGAGAGCAGCTTCTAATCGTCTCTGTATTTGTTTAGCATGGTGCTTAGTAATGAATACTTGGCGAATACATAAGTTACATTACATTTTTAAAAATAGGTCCTCTCTCTGTAAGAGCAGTAAGCGTTTTTAACTAATGAGCCATCTCTTCAGCCTTGATCATATTTTTAATTATTGTTTTCAGAATATCATCTGTAAACATTGCAACAATAACACCATCATACTCTTTCTCTTCCCTCACACTTCTTCCATGTCCTCCTCTTTAAATTCATGGTCTCCTTATTATTGTTACATGGCCTCCTTTTTCATTAATTGTTTTTGTTGATGTTTGTTGTTGTTGGGGTGTGTGTGTGCATGCGTGTGTGTATGTTCATGCATGCACAGATCATACTGGATCTATTGGTGGCCAGGATTGACCACCAATGATGGGAAGAAACTAATTCTTCCTTTCCCAGAATCCATTGACCGCTGGTCACTCTTCATATAGGGGTGGGAGCATGTGAAATGTCCCCTGTCCATAGCAAATGTCAGGTCTTGTGCCATCATGCCAGTCTTGTTCCGGCAGCCGTGTTGTTGAGATTTTGCAACTGCCTTTTCACTGTCGTGTCTAAGGGACATGATGTAGAAGCAGTGTCCTAGTCTTTGTCATTTACAATCTTTCTGTCCCATCTTCCATGATTTTCCCTGATACATGGATGTAGGAGTTGTGTTACCGATGTATTCGTTGGAGTTGGACAACACATAGTCCCCTGTTCTCTGAACTTCGACCAGCTGTGGATCTCTATAATAGTCTCCATCTGTTGCAAGACGAATCTTCCTTGATGAAGGGTGAGAATTACACTTATCTGAGGTATAAAGATAAGTTTTTAAAAATTCTAAGAATATAGTTAGACATTATATTGGCTTAGGAAGATGGCAGAATCACATGGTAAGTTTATAAACTACTATAAACCCTGAAATCCCCAACTACAGTCAGCAGTTGAGAGGTGAGCACATGTACACATCTCCTATGTCCATCTTGTAGTTCCTACAATTACAGTTCTGAAACAGTGCTCTGCTCAAAAGTCTACCCGTGGTGGTACCATCTTGTGACCTGCTACCAGTGTCTGGATGTGTGTGCAGAGGTCAAGAGTGTTGTGCTTTCGGATGCTACAGCCTTCTACATGGATCGAGGGACTGACAGATGGACATTCCCATGTGGATAACAGGAGAGCCAAACAAGACTCCCATCCAGGGAGCTTGATGCAGAAGACCTGTTGTGATGGAGGACCACAAGGATGATACTTACAGAATTTGTATCTTCCCCATGGAAGATGAAGTATAAACTCTTGCTGTCCTGTTTTGATGAAAATGGAGCGTTCTGATGAGCTCTTGACAAGGTTTGCTGCCAGTTTCTGCTCTCAGAATCACAATGAGGCGATCAGATGAACACGCCTTAGAAGGCAGATTCAGTCTCACGGCTAAGGTGACATTTGATCTCACATCACAGAGATTGGCCCTTTGCTCTGGTCCATTGTTATTGATGAGGCCAAAAAGAGGGCTGTGGTTATAGTAAATTTTTGGATGACAAGGTTTTGATTACTTCCTGGAATAAATGTGAAGGTGCTCAGAATCCACGTGCTGTGAGTGACAGACGCTACCACGTTTTTTCACATGTGAGTAATCAGAATACGCCAACCTGTAGTGGAAAGACCGATTATCAGCACTTGAATACCTTTTTTGTTGTTGTTGTTGAGAAATTGAAGGACTGTTTTAAGATTTAAGAGTGAGTCTGGTGATTTTGAAGACTGCAGACTCAGTGACCAGAGGTGCTAGAAGGCTGCCAAGGCAAGTGTTTACGGATGTAGACTGCAGTAGCAGCAGCAGAGCATCCAGAATAAGGAAATAATAATGTGAGGGATATTTTTTTCCTTCTTTTGGGTCTGGGACCACACACACAAGTCCATTTGAAAAGTAAATAGAGTAAATGGAGCACATCCGGAAGTGGGGTACGTATAATAAAGTGGAGACCCGGTCAGTGGGAAGTATCCCCAGGAACCCTGGCCGTGAAATTACCCCCTTCAGTCTTGTGTGGGAGGAGTACACAACTTTTTTGTCACCAGGACGGCAGGAAGAACACCAGCGGGACTGGGGAATTTGAAAAGAGCAAACTGCAAGCCACAATAAAGAGAAAATAAGGGCCAGGCTTTGACTGGAGAGACGACACTCCACCAATTTTGTTTTAATGACTACAGCTAAAAAAACAAGAAAGAAAGGGCTATGTGATTTCAGAGGGGACATCGGGGAGACTCCAAATATTACTTAGAAAATAAATAGATAGTGATGGCTTTGAAAACTGAAGTGGACCCTGACACATGAATAATTTAATAAGGGATAGCAAGGGGAAAGCAGAGGGATTATTTGATAAATTGCCTAGACAACTGATGACAGAGAAAATAACTTCAGAAATATTCCAAGCCACTGAAATTAATACTCACTTAATTTTAATAATATTAACTATTATTATTATTCATTTCTTTTGCTTTGAGGGATTTCTCTATTAGCCTGGCTGTCATGGAACTCTTTTTGCAGACAAGGCTGGCCTCAGACTTTGAGATCCACCTTCCTCTGCCTCCCAAGGGCTAGAATTAAAGGTCCTGCCCTTAACATTTATTTACTATTATTTTATGTATATGATTGTTTTGCTTGCATGTGTGTCTATATGAAGGTGTTGGATCCTCTGGAGTGGGAGCTGTGAGTCGCCCGATAGATGCTAAGAACTGAACCTGGTCCTTTTAATTACTAAGCCATCTCTCCAATTTTTTTTAGGTTAAGCCATAAAAATTAGAAAAAAAAAAAAAGAAGTGTCTATTTATAGAAATATAAATTTGTGGATAATTTTTTGTATAGAATATTTCAGTTATGTAAACAGTGTACTATTCAAGTCTATGTGGCTGTATATAGTTTTGCAATTATTAGCATATTGCTGTATTCCTTTACTCCTCCAAGCCCCTCCTTCTTTCTTTTTGGTTTGCTTTTGGAAGGGACTTATTATGCATCCCAGGGTAGTCTTGAACTCAAACTCATGGTGTAGCCCATGCTAGCATCTTCCCACCTCACTGGTATACATCATTGCATTGGATGGTTTTATGTGCCAACTTGACACAAGTTAGTCATCAGAGAGGGACAAGCCTCAGTTGAGAAAATGCTTCCTTGAGAGCCAGCTGTCGGGCATTTTCTCCATTAGTGATCAGTGTGGAGGGCCCAGTTCAAGGTTGGGTGGTGTCGTCCTTGGGGTGGTGGTCCTGAGTTCTATAAGAAGACAGGCAGCAAACCATGAGGAGCAAGCCAGTCAGCAGCATTCCTCCATGGCCTCTGCATCAGATCCTGCCTTCAGGTTCATGCCCTGTTTGTATTTCTGTCCTGACTTGATTCACGATGTGGAAGTGAAGTGTAAGCCAAATAAACCCTTTTCTCCCCAACTTGCTTTTTTGTCATCACACAATAGAAAGCCTAACTAAGACAATCTTTATGCCTAACTTCCCATTTTCATTTGAAGGTATTTTGGGAGTAAATTATAGACACTTTCTTCTTCCTTCCTTCTTTCCTTACTTCTTCCCTGTGAATCTCTACATTGAGGATATTTTCCTCATTAAGCTTTCCCCTGTTATTATTACCTCAGATAATAATGCATCTCTGACACCTTCTCATGCTCAGCATACAGTCAGATTTTCTCAGTTGTTTCCAAACTGCATTTTTTAAACTAAGATGCTCAAACTAGGTTCCATTAAGAGATTCCTGTTCTCAAACTTCGTTTCACTGGGGAACTTTGATCTGTTTCCCCCTCCTTTCTTCCTTTCTTTTCTCTCTCCCTCCTTCCCTCTTTCTCTTCCTTTCTCCATCTCTCCCTCCTTCCTTCCCTCTACTCCTCCTCCCTCCCACTCTCCTTCCTCCTTCCATCCACTTTCCCTCCCTCCTGTTGTCTATTCTAATTTTTGTTGAAGAGACTGGGCCAATTTTCTGGTAGACTTCTGCCTTCTAGATTTATGATTGTTGCTTCTGGCTGTCATTTAAATTTAATTAGTGTCACACACGTATCTCCTGTAGAATAAAAATTTGATCTAAAGTTATGACTAAATCAGGTCAAAATATTCTCCTTAAGAATGTCATAGGTGGGGCTGGAGAGATGGCTCAGCGGTTAAGAACACTGACTGCTCTTCCAAAGGTTCTGAGTTCAATTCCCAGCAACCATATGGTAGCTCACAACCTATAATAGGATCTGATGCCCTCTTCTGGTGTGTCTGAAGACAGCTACAAAGTACTCATATAAATAAAATAAATAAATCTTTAAAAAAAAAAGAATGTCATAGGTGGGGCTGAAGAGATGGCTCAGCCTTTAAGAGCAATGGCTGCTCTTGAACCTGGGTTTGGTTACAGCAACCACATGGTGGCTCACAACCATCTGTAACTCCAGTTCCAGTGAATTCAACACTCTCTTCTGGCCCATGTGATCACTGTGGTATGCATGTGGTGCACATACATACACATAGGCAAAACACATAAAGTAAAAATAAATACATCTTAAACAAAACAGAAAAAGTCATGGATGAAGCTATATCTGGTGATACATACTTATTATTCCACACATGGAGCCAGGCATGATAATGTATGCCTTTAATACTAGCACTCAGGAGGCAGAGGCAGGCAGATATCTGTGAGTTGGAGGTCAGCCTGGTCTATATACTGAGTTCTAGGCCCACAGTGAATCCCTGTCTCAAAATGCCTCCCTTGAAACCTACAAACAAACAGACAAACAAACAAACAATCCTGAATATTGGAGGTAGAGGCAGGAGGACCAGGAGTTCAAGGTTATCTTCAGCTGTATAGTGAGTTTGAGGTCATCCTGGGGGAAATAAGACCCTGTTTCAAAAAAACCAGAATCAAGGGCTGCATAAACTGCACAGATGCAGTCATGAGGACTCAAGCTTGGATCTTCAGTACTCATGTAGAAGCTATGTGTGGCAGCACATGCCTGTAATTCTAGTGCTTGGGAATGGGAGAGACAGGAGGATTCCTGGGGTTGCTGGCCAGCCCAGCTAGTGGGAGCAATGACCTCCAGGTTCAACACTTCAAAAAAAAAAGAGGGGGGGTGGACTGATGTTGACATATGGCCTCCCTAACATGCTCAGATGTACTCCCACAGACGAGCACAAACATGAATATGTATATACATATACCATTCCCCATCCCCAAAGGATTTGAAAACAGTGCTGTGACTATCATGTTATAGCATATAAGGAGGTGTACAATATGAGTTGTGATACTTTTATAATACTGAGGTTGGCCCTTGGAATGGTGGTAGCTGTCTATGATAAAGTCATGACTTTTCTTCTTTATTCAAGTCAGTCTTCTCTGCTAATAACTTAGCAGAAGATCTATGTCTATCCCTCGCTAACCTTTTGTTCTTTTGTGACTATTGCTAATTCTTTTTTAAAAAGATTTATTTATTTACTTTATGTATATGAGTGCATTGTTGCCGTCTTCAGACACATCAGAAGAGGGCATCGAGTTCCATTACAGATGGTTGTGAGCCACCATGTGGTTGCTGGGAATTGAACTCAGAACCTCTGGAAGAGCAGTCGATGCTTTTAACTGCTGAGCCATCTCTCCAGCCCAGTATTGCTGACTCTTAGCTGTACTAATCATCTCATGACAAGTTGTACAATGTTGTTGTTTTCCTTGATTTTTCCAGGCATTTTGCTTTTGTTGGCTTCCCCTGCTAGTGTTCCCATTATTACCTGGAATTATTTGCTGCTCTGAAATAGAATTCTCTGGAGACAACAAGACTAAATACACACCTCTCTCTTTTACTAGTTTTTGAGTAAAGAGTTGGTACAATAGTCACCTCAGTTAGTGGGGCTATATGGGTTTTGTTTTCTCTGCATCGATCATTATTAAAATTCATCTGTACTTAAGCAACTCAATCAATTATAATTTCTTTGTGCTTCTGTGACAGATTGCGTTTGGCAAAGCAATCTGCATCAATATGTATGTCCCATATGTTCCTATGCTGGAACACTGACACTTGTCCATCCCTTCTTACAGACGCCCTCTTGGGAGCAGGCTTTTTGTGAAACCCAATCACTAAAGCCATTGTGATAGAGAGTGTATACAGAGCCAGCACAGAGCTATAGAGAAATGGCTATGTATCACCCCTAGCTCTTCTGGCTTTGGCTCGGGGCTGGGGAGATGGTGTAGTTGGTAAGGTACTAGCGGTGAAAACTTGGTGGCCTGAAGTTGATTTCCAGCAGAACAAGAAAATGTCAGCCCAGCAGCACCATCAGGCTAGCTCAGGGCCGAGGAGGCTGAGATTGGAGGTTTCTTGGGGCTGGCAAGGTAGCTGAATTAGAAAATTCTAGGTTCAGTGAGATATTGTCTCAAAAGGTAAAAAGGAGAATGGTTAAGACATCTGATGTTGGCTGGACAGTGGTGGCGCATGCCTTTAATCCCAGCACTTGGGAGCAGAGGCAGGCGGATTTCTGAGTTCGAGGCCAGCCTGGTCTACAGAGTGAGTTCCAGGACAGCCAGGGCTACACAGAGAAACCCTGTCTCGAAAAAAACAAAACAAAAACAACAACAAACAAAAGACATCTGATGTTGCTTCTGAATAGGTACCATACACAGGTACATGATTATGTGCAGCATACACACACACCTGCTTTTAGGTACCTAACTGATGCTGAGTTGGAATCAGCCATCAGAACCATGCTCTGGCTATAGACATGGTGGAGAAGAAAATGCTGCTTTAATTTGGTTCGTGTGGCCTTTTAAAGGAGTTTGTAGTACCTGCATCAGATGCTGGATAAAGCTGGCTTTGGGGACCTTCCTAAGGTGATATTTTTGACCTTTGACCTTACCTCAGTGCTCTGGATGATTTCCTTGCTTTTTGGTAGAAAACATCAGCTAAGCTTGTCTTAGAGAGACTGTGTTTTGGATCTGAAGCCAGCCTTTCCCTAAAGAGGCCTGGTTATTTTTAGTAAAGAGTGGTATTTCGAGTTTAAAATCTGAGCTCCGATGACTGTTTTCAGTGGAAGACTTTATACTGTAAAGATTACAACTGATAATAATAAAGTATTTCAACGTCTTTCCTAAAAGGAAAGATTGACAGATCCAACAGACTAGACAAGAAATGTGTTAAAAATCCAATAAAAATAAAAATATAAGCAATTGTCATAAGATGGCATATCAATTGTGATGGTTTGTATATGTTGGCCCAGAAAGTATTTCGGGGAGGTGTGGCCTTGTTGGGTGTGGGCTCTTAGACCCTCATTGTAGCTGCCTTGAAGCCAAAGCCGGTATTCTGCTAGCAGCCTTCAGATGAAGATGTAGAGACTCTCGAGCTCCTCCTGCGCCATGCCTGCCTGGATGCTCCATACTCCTGCCTTGATGATAATGGACTAACCTCTGAACCTGTGAGCCAGCCCCTATTAAATGTCCTCAAGAGTTGCCTTGGTCATGGTGTCTGTTCACAGCAGTAAAACCCTAATGAAGACATCAGTCAATAAGAATTGATCCATATTTATCTTCATAATGATAAGAAAATGGAACTGTCTTTCCTTTATTAAGTTAGGAGATTTTTCTTTGAAAGCAAAGAAACATGTTCCAGCACTGACAGGATGCAGCGAATGGATCACACATACACAAGTACCAGTGCCTCTTAATGATGGCTGCCCAGTGCTGACAGGATGGGTGTATCCTCTCTTGCACCCACTAGAGCAAAAGCTACCCTGTGATGTTTCTTTTTCTGAAATCTGATGAAGTTAGTTACGGGACACAAGCTCAGGCACTAGCACTGGTTGGCACAGAGCACAAACACAAAACTAACAGAGGAGGTCTGAAATAGTGTCTTTAACAGTTCCATAGTTATATGTTCCTAATGCAATAGTCTGAGGCAGGGGTTTGTGTTGGAAGGGAAATTCTGCTTTCTGTTGTCTGTTAGGGGTGCATGCTACCCTAAATACTAAATGTATGTGATTAGAACTTGTCTCAGGCAAGTCTGTGATGTAGCTTGTATGAAAGAAAAGAAAGAGATCTAAAACAATGTGGTGGTTTGAATAAGAACGGCTTATTCTTACTCATATATTTGAATGCTTAGTCATCAGGGAGTGGATCTACTTGAGAAGAACTAGGAGGTGTGGCCTTGTTGGAGGAAGAGTTTCACTGGGGTGGGCTTGGGGGTTTCAAAAGGCCCAGTCTTTCTTCCTGCTGCCTGAGGATCCAGTTGTAGAACTCTCAGTTACTTCTCCAGAACAATGTCTGCCTGTGTGCTACCACATTTCCCATCATGATGAGAATGGACTGAACCTTTGAAACCGTAAGCAAGCCCTCAATAAAAGTTTCTCTTGTAAGAATTACCCTGGTGTCTGTTCACAGCAATAGAATACTAACTAGGACAAACAATTTTCTTTAAGCAAAAGAGAATTCTCTCCCACGGCCAAACCTATTTTCAAGGAAAGCTGGGAATGTAAGACTTTGGGCAGCAGTTCTGTCTTCTTTCCAGACACTAATTTATTTGAATAAAACTTTTTTTTTTTATTCTATAACTCAAGTTTCTGATAATCTATCCCGATGAACTGTATTTTAATTAATTAATTATAACAAAATTAAGTATCAGAGGCTGGGTTGCCAGTTAAGAGAGCTTGCTGCTATTGTTGAAGACAGGAGTTGGGTTCCCAGCACCCAAGTGGTCAGCTTACCAGATCCTGTAACTCCAGCCTCAGGAGATCCAGCGCCCTCTTCTGGCCACCTCTGACACCTACATACATTTACATCCATCCCCCTCCCTCCCTACAAATTTTTTTTTAAAAAAGGAATTATCAGTCACTTAATGAGGATAGCTCAGGTTGATTTGACGAGTCAGCAGGTGAAGCACTTGCCTGTAAGCCTGATGATGTAATTTTGATTCTGGGAACCCACAGTGGGAAAAATTCACTGTAGAATGTTGTCTTCTGACTGCCACATGTACGCTGTTGCACACACACACACACACACACACACACACGCACACACTTGCAAACACACTTGCAAACACATACAACCCACACCCAAAAAACAAACAACAACAACAACAAACTAATTTGAATGGTACCAAAGAAAATAAAGTTAAGCACATTGCTTTCTGGAGAAGGAAGCTCCCTGGGAAACATCTGCACAGGATTATTGACACAGTTTAAGAAGCGCAGCAAGGAATTAAATGAGAAGGGAAACCTTAGCAGGGTCTCAGGAAAGAGAGTGAGCTCTGAGCATTTGGTTGATGTACGGAGGGCAAGTGGAAGCGTCACCAGAGGCCAGGTGACAGTGGTCACTAGACGAAAGAGGGCTTTTGAGTAGCAGTAATAATTAGGCTTTTGAATATTAATCATTTGTAAACTACACTTTTTAAAAAACATTGCTATTGATTCTTGTAAATTTCACATCATGTACCCCAATTGTGTTTTGGGTGAGTATTCTGTGTGTGGAAACTAAATTTCCCATGTGACTTAGCTCATTTGAAGTGTGTCGAAAGATCACTGAATCAGGGTGATACCTAAAGAAGATGTTTTTTTTTTTTTTTTTTTTTTTTTTTTTATTGTTTTCGAGACAGAGTTTCTCTGTATAGTCCTGGCTGTCCTGGAACTCACTCTGTAGACCAGACTGGCCTCGAACTCAGAAATCCTCCTGCCTCTGCCTCCCAAGTGCTGGGATTAAAGGTGTGCGCCACCACCGCCCGGCTAAGAAGATTGTTTTTTAAATGCCCAAAAATTAACTAAATTTATGAGATTAATGTTATCAAAATTCCAAGAAATTCAAACTAAAGACACTTCTCATGTACAAATATGTAGTTTAATATTTTTAAATATTAGCTCAATAATTAGTCTTTCTACAGAACAATCACAAACATGCAAACCCTTGTTACTCTGTCTTTGTCGTTGCCTGTGACGTGAGTGGATGGGCCAGAGAGACGGCTCAGTGAGGTAGAGCATTGACTGCACTTACAGAGGACCCAGGTTTGATTCCCAGCACCCAACAACCCCAAGAGCTGTCTGGAACTCCAGTTCCAGGTGGTCCAATATGCTCTTCTGGCCTCCTCAGACACTGTATGCATTTGGGGCACAGGCAGATGTACAAAAAAACACCCATATACATAAAATAAAAATGAAAAAAAAATCAAGCAAATGGAGCTACGAAGCTCAGTGACAAGTTTTTGTCTAGTATACACGAGACCCCTTTAGTCCCCAGTACCACAAAAGAATGAAGTGTGGTATAATATATCTAGTCAAAGTTATGATATACATATTTAAATAACACTTATTCACATAACTTATATGATGGAAATAAAAATTTAAATGTAATTATCAGCATAATAGTTGATTTCTTATCATATATAAATGTAAGTACATATAGGCTTATTCATATATATACCTATTATATATAACATATGTGATACTTATACATATTATATATATACATAATGTCATATGTATATGTTATACATATTCTATATATGTAATACTTAAGTCATTGATTTGGATGGTACCAAGCATGTAGTATCTTCTCCTAAGAAGATAACAAAAACGCCTTTGACTGTGGGATTCACTATAAGGTTTCTTGGGACACTTAATTTCTATCTGATGGCTACTGGAGATTAGTCACATAAAGAAGAAACTGTGTGAACCTCCTACAGCTGTGATAGATTTCTGTTCACACAGCACCTCTGGGTTTTTCACACCAAGAACTTCTCTATCTCTCTGCAGGTTCCCACTGGGTGTCTGAAATTTTAATTCAGCTTGAACACTAGCTACGCACAGTTAATGCACTCACCAGGTTAAGAGCTCAGCCCTTCAAAATTGCCCTCAATTCCGTATGCCAGTTACAAGCATAATGAATCCCATTATGGCTACCCATACTTCTGTGCAGTTTGGCTGTAAACTGGGGTTCCCTTCATTTGCTAATTTGTTGCAGCAGCTCTCAGAGCCCAAGGAAATACTTTAGTCACCATTACTGGCTTGTTATAAAGAGTATTAGGGGAGCTGGGGTGCTGGTTCAGGACCTGTGTTCAGACCCACGGGGCCCACCCGCATGACAGCCAGGTTTGGGGACATACCTGGAATCCCAAATCTGGGGAAGCAGAGATAGCAGGATCTTTGGGGCTTGCTGATCATTGAGTTTAGCTGACCTGGCAAGGTTTGTGATAGACTCTGTCGCAAAATATAAAGCAGAGCCGAGCTGGCTCAGTGAGATGGCTCAGTGGGTAAGGGTGCCTGCCACAAGCCCGACACCTGAGTTTGATCCCTGGAACCCACATGATAGAAGGAGAGAACCAACTCCTGCAGGTTGCTCTTTGACCTCCATACACATGCTGTGGCAAGTATTCAGGCGTGCACACCTACCACACCACACCCAAATCAATAAATGTAAAAAAACATAAGCAAGTAGAAAACTAATGGGCCAGATACCCAGTGTTGACACACACACACACACACAACACACACACACACACACACACCCCACACACAAATTGCGAGGTTAGTAAGATCATAAAAACCTTGATGAAGAGCATGTAATTTGAGGTTAGGAAGGATCTTTAGTGTAGGCTTTCCATCCTTGTGAACTCTGTGGAATATGAATATGTTTGCCAGCTCAGAATCTCCTGATCATGCAGTTTACAGTTATTTGGTATTTTGTTTTTCTTGTCGTTGTTGTTTTGTTGGTTTGAGAAAGGTCTCTGTAGCCCAGGACTCCTTTGAGTTTACTATTTAGCCTATGGTGGCTTCAATTCCGGAAATCCTTCTATTTTAGCCTTCCATTGCTGGGATTATGGGCCTGGTGGCTCAGACCCATCTACTTAGGGTTTTCAGGAGACTCATTACGTAGTGTGAGTGACCAAACCACTGGTCATCTATGAGTAAGTCAGGCCCCGTTCCTCTCTACTTCCTGGAGACAAGAGGTTTCCAGCCTCAATCATATTGATTCCTTGGTTGCTAGCTCTCAGGCTGCAGCTGTGTGTGGCTGTCTCTCTCCTTCTGGTCAGCATGAACTCAGGGTTGTGTGAAAGGGGCTTGGACTAGGAACAAAATGCTTACTTCACTTCATCAGTGGAGAAATTGCAAGATTTGTGCTGGAGGCAAGGTCTGGAGTGCAACTGTGTGTACTTTCTACTACGCCACAGTAGCCACACATTTTTTTTTTTTTTTTTTTTTTTTTTTATCATTTAAAGGTATTTTTAAGAAACTTAAAATAAGCATATGTGGCATTAGACATCATTGTGGCATTTTCGATCAGTGTTTTAGCGAGTCTCCTCCCGCCTCATCTCTCTCAGCCCACGGCTGCCTTTGGTCCTCACTGGTGTCTCAGTCTCCCTCTCCCCACTCCCTTTCTATGTCCCATGTGTGTTTTTTGTCACTTCTCATCTTTATCACCCATTTTTATCCTTTCTTGGTCTCCTTTCTTTACACCCCCCCCCAACACACACATTACAGGCTAAGATCTGCATATGAGAGAGGACATACTGTATTTGTCTTCCCAAATCTGAGTCTTCTTGCTTCATACTATACTTCAGATCCATTCACTTTCAGAAACATTGTAGTTTTCTTCACAGCTGCGTAAAATTTCCTTGTGCATGCATCTTCCATTTTCATTATCCACTCATCTCTGATGAACATATAGGCTGGTCCAATTTCTTTGACGTTATGCACAAAGCATCAAAAACTGTGTAGTGTCTCTGAGGACATGGGGTTTAAGGCACTAAAAATGATACCAGGATGCATGATGTTCGAATGCTTTTTAACTGTTTCCACGTATATGCCTGAACTGCATTAGGGAACCTAATGCATAGGAAGTTTAAATAAAAAGAGTAATTTTTTTCTGCTAGGATTTTTCCTGGCCTCCAGCAGTCATGACAGGTGAAGCTTGGCTACCCATCCTGACATTTCAGTTAAAGAGAGGAACAATGGAAAAATGGTGAAAAGCAGACAAAGGGAGATTTAATTGATGTGGCAACATTGGGGAAAGGAAGAGATAAAGTCCAGGGACCCCAACTTCAACCTTAGGATGCTGATGTGAGGATTAGGTTTTTAAAGACTGTAAGCTATGCATACTTCAAGCAGTCCTGGTCAGGGTGTGGTCCCCCACATCACTGCATCATTGGTCCAGCAAGGTGCTCTGAGGGGGCAGGTGGCTCTTTTGCAGGTGTGGCCCTTCCCAGGATATCCCCCCCACGTAGAGGGTATGTGTCTTGTCAGGTTTTGCTCTGGAATCCAACTTGATGATGGCTTTAGGACGACAAGTTAATCTTTGTGTCTTCAGCTAAAGGAGAGGAAGCAGAGAAGAAAGAGGGCTATGATGTTAGGCCTTCGCCTTGATGCCCCAAATGGTCTTTAATAAAAGCAGCTTTGAAGTATCTGCTGCGGTTACACTTTTGATTACTACTGTCTGTTTGGATTGTGATTTTGCTTCAATAAAATCTTAACGTTGGCCTGGCGGTAGTGATACACTTGGGAGGTAGAGGTAGGTGGATCTCTGTGAGTTTGAGGCCAGCATCATATACAGAGTGAGCTCTAAGACAACCAACGATACACAAAGAGGCCCAGTCTTGCAAACAAACAAACAAGACAAAACCAAAAACCTTAATGACTTTGAATTTTCTTACCTTAAATTTTGTAGTCATTACAATGTACCATAAATGAAATTAGAATAAAACACGTTTGGCTAATAGTTCAAAGCCATCTGTGGTGGCTCATATTTGTAACTCCAGTAATATGAAGATTGAAGCATGGAGCTTGCTGTGAGTTGGGGACCTGCCTGGGCTACATGGTAAAAGGAACAGAGATAAGAAGGGACTGAGGAGATGACTCAGTGGGAGGGCTCTTGCTGCGCAAGGATGAATGCCTGAGTTCTGATCCCCAGCACACATATAAAATGTGGGTGTGGCAACATGTCTCTGTGACCTCAGTGTGGGGGCGGGGAGAGGAGGAGCCATTACTTTCTTATTATCACGGAATGGAAACAGAAACACGCATGCCCCTTCTCTATTCTGATAGGCTCCTTTTGTGTCAGGTGACATATGGGTGATAAATAAATCGTTGGTGCATGAGCACATTCGTTGCCAACAGGCTTTCTTGATTTTTTCTCCCTGCTCATTTGCTGTGTGGGTCTTTAAATGTATTTTGGTTGGACTATAGGTGAGCTCTCTCATGATGAGAAGATACTGCACCAAGTCTAATGGTTATGTCCCTAAGGCCTTCCGTGAACCATACTGTGATGACAAGCTTAAAGTATGCACACACAGAGACACACAGACACGACACGGACACACACACAAACACACACACGCCCCGCCCCTCCAGATCTAGTGGCATAAACTTCTTTACAGGAGATGTGTTGCAAGGTAGTTTGGACAGCGGCAATGGCTTTTGCAGATGAGGTCACTCCCACAGCATTGGTATCCTGACTCATTGCCCTTTTTCTCTGAACCAGGAGTGGGTCTCCAGTTACTGCCATGTTTCTGCTACAGACAGGTTGTGCACAAATCCAAATGCAGTGTATGCTGCTTTCCCCCTTCTGTTAGAAACAAAAGGAACCAGACCACCAAAAAAATATTTTGTAAGAAAACAACAGTTCCTGACTTCTGTACCACCTGCTTCAGTGCAATCCAGGGTTCAGAGTGATGCAACTCACAAGCGTGGAAGGGGCTGGCGGATGGGCTGGGCTGTCTCGGGCTGATCTGATGTCAGAGCAGATCATGTGGTGCTCTGTAGGCAGCTGGGACTGGCCCGCGGGAAGCACATGGATTACAGTCTGAGGCTGTGATGGGAAAGTCGGTTCCTGGGCTGCTGTCTCATACACATCAGCAGGCAGGGAAGCTGGGGACTCTGACTTGCCCTGCTCGGGGCCCCTCCTGCTGCGTGGTCACAGGCAATTGCTGAGAGAAGCTGCTGCTCCAGTAAGTGCTTCAAGAAGGTCTTTGTTCGGAGCGTTTGGGAAGCCGGGAGGAAGTGTTGGTGTGGAAGGGGGGATGTTGGAAGCCCTTTGTAAATCGCTCTCAGGATCTGGGCTGGGCAGCATGGCTTTACATGCGATTCCTGGAGGTCAAAGGCAGCGCCTGATGTTCAGATGGTCCCCAGCCCCGATTTTGGTTTGTTCTTCATATGATGTGTTTTTCTGATGTGCAGTTTAGGGTTTCTTTTTCTTTTCGTAATTGCAGGGCAGATCTTTCTTTTAGACCCGATTAAAGTGAATTGATTTCAGATTCTCTAACCCTGTGTGGACTTGTTTTCTCTGTGGCAAGCGAGGGGCGCAGAGAGGGTGGGAACTCCTTCAGTCAACATCACTGCTTCTTAAGATTCAGGTTGTGTGTGTGCCAAAGAACCATGTAGTGGTTGCCACCCTTCCCTGCTCTGGGGAAGTAGGTGATAAGAGGAGAAGCCGGGTGAAGCTGTAGTGAGGACACTTGATTAGTTTTGCTGAAGAGTGGGGTTGCTAGGAGATTGCCCCCCCTTCTTTTAATGGTTAAATTTTGCACTAGGTACCCTCAGCTGGCAGAACACAGATAGCGGAGGAAAAATGATGGAGTTCTCACTCTCTTTCCGAGCAAGTGAATTATCTTTTCTGCTTCCAAAAGCCCAACTAAGGTGCAGCAGAGTCAGAAGAGAAGATTTCTAAGCACTGTTGTTTTGTTTTCTGTTTTTTGGATGACAGGAGTGCGGAGCTGCCCTCATGCCTCAGGCGTGATCCTCAGCTCTCCAGCATCTTAGGTGTGGCCTTTTTGGAGCACAAGAATAGAGATGGAATGCCATCTTACTGTTCCTCCGACATATTACACTCTGTGTCTTTCAGAGGCTGGAAATAAATGTGTGCTTGGAAAGCAATAGGAAGGGAATTTAGGAGAACAGATTTGTTTATTTTATCTGGCCTGAGACCCGTCTTCCCTGCGAGCTCTTTATAGAGTTCTAGGTCCAGGTGTGTGATATCGACTTGAAAGACAATACATACATAATTATGCCCTGTTTTAAAGCAATGGTGCCCCCCTTTAGAAAAATAATGGGATAACCTGTTATAAGCAATAGACATTGAGGCTTTGGGGTCAGACTGATTCTAGAAGTATTTAGGCATCGAAGAAACTTTTAGGGTGGGAGAGATGTTGGAATAAAAGCCAAGGTCTGTTTAGTTGTGGTCTGTTCTCCTCTATGGCATTTTGCAACCCATGGTTTAATTCACAGAACACCAAACAACAGGCAGGAGCTTGCCCCGCCCATCGGGCTATGAGCATGGAGCCCCCACTTCCCATTTCGTCCCCCTGAATTGCATAAGCTAATGCAGAAACAGGGCTAGGATTCATCTTCTCCATCCTGTGTGCTATAGGTATAAGCCTTATGAAAAAAATTGAGAATAAAAGGGAGATTTTTCCTGGCTTCCAAGCTATGGAATGAAGGTGGACTTCTTCTGGAAAGGGCTGGTCCTTGTGAGCTCCTCACTTAGGGGAGCCCAATAAGAAGACAGCTCTCCCTGCCTGCTCAGGCTAGATAGAACACCTCCCCTCTTTTTGGTCCCATGCCAAAACAGCCTCTCTGAATATGGGAGCCTGATAACATGGTGCCCACACTTGAGCACATTAATGTCTTGTGTGTGAGGCTGAGGAGCCCTCCTTTGACCCTCTCTGTTTCTCAGGGAGAAGCTTATAGGCATTTTAGATATTCAAATCTCTTTAAAAACTATTGTTAGCTGGGTGTGGTCTGGTGGCGCACACCTTCAATCCTAGTATTTGGGAGGCAAGGGCAGCCTACTCAACTGTGAGTTTGAAGCCAGCTTAGTCTTCCCAGTAAATTTCAGGCTATCTTACTTATAAAATTTGTCAGAGTCCAACTGAGAGGGAGGAGCCATTGACACTCTACCTTCTACAAATTAGGGAAGGCACACACTGGGGCCAGACTAGAGCTGAGGACTGACAGTCGCCTCCTTATTTATGGGGAGGAAAATTGACCAGTGAGCGAAGAAGAGTGATAATTCAGGTTTGGCACCCAGAGTTTAATTTGACTCCAGTTTAGGGCAGCTTCTGCACTACTTCAGCCTGTCCCTAAAAATAAGTGTTTTTTTTCTTTTAGATTATTTTTCATTTAACTAAAATATCATATCACTAGGAGAGTAAAACCATCATAACTTTATGTTCCTTCCCAAATGTCTAGAAAAGATCACAAAATGCTATTAAGAAAATGAGGTGGCCGGGCATAGTGGCACACACCTTTAATCCCAGTACTTGGGAGGCAGAGGCAGTCAGATATCTATGAGTTCACCTATGAAGTGAGTCCAGGACAGCTAGGACTATTACACAGAGAAACCCTGACTCATAAAGCCAATCAGCCAACCAACAAACCAACCAACCAACCACCAACAACCAACCAAAACCAAAACAGAAAGAAAAGAAAAAAGACAGAAAACGGACTCTGTTTTTCCTTAGGTGTCTCTCCTGGTCTGGTGGAGAGATTATAAATGCCTGGTCCTTAGCATTTTCTGATCTTATCTTTGTGGGATTATGGACTGCCTTTATGAAGGAGCTCAGACACCATTTCTCCGTTACCTCAAAGGCCACACCCACCAACATTTCAAAGACTCTCATGTGGATAGCTTCCTGAGTTGTACAATATTCTTTGTTTAATACATGTCTGCCAGGATGATTTATTTTAAAACTATTTAAATGATGTTTAATTTACTATAAAGTTTCAGACTAATTTTTCTCTTTTTAAATTCATGCTAGGCCTAAACTGGGTTAAAAAAAATACTTGTCAATTGACTAATGAAAGAAATTTTATACGATGTTGCCATGCCTGCTTTTGAGTATGCCATTTATATGTTTTTTTGATTCATCTGATACTGGGGATTGAACCCTGGAGACTTGTATATGCTCTGTGGGTACTCTACCACTGAGCTACATGCTCATCTCTACTGATATTTAAAAGGTAATCCAACTAGTCATGTGGGAGGCACAGGCCTTTATAGACTGATCTCTGTGAGTTCGAGGACACCCTGCTCTATATAGTCAGCTCCTGACCAGCTAGGGCTACATAGTGAGACTCTGGCTCTCAGGGGAAAAAAGTAATCCAATTAAATGTTGTTCCATAATGTTATTAGAATGCCCATCTGTTAAATATGCAGCCTAATTTTAGCCAGAGCGAAATTCGTTTATTGACTTGCAATCAGTATAAATATGAATCACTGTCACATGTAATTCATCTATGTGTACATAAGAACAACAAAGGCAAAGGCAAAATTGAGTTGCACGTTATTCAATTACCTTTTACAGGAACCTTGATTTCAATACAGAGTCCTCTGATTATCTGTTTGTTGTGTAAATACCAACTTTTACTGGTGCAGTGAGGGACTTTTCATTCTAGACATTAAGCTAAGTGATATGTTGGGAGAAATTCATCCTCCTGGCTTTGAGTACTCCTAGCAAGAATAACTGGCATACTGTTCTAAACAGTTTGCACGCTCTAGCTCAGAAACAAAGGGGTGGATGTGTGACATTTCTAAATGATGACATCGTTAAGGACCTCTCCAAATGATAACATATAGTAAGCTTTAGATTACAGCAGAGGGGAGCCAGGAAAAGGAAATAAAGTATGAATTCATAACGTGGACAGAAACATCCCATAAAAAGACCACTTATTTCAAGGAGGGACAGCTAAGGGGAAATGCCACCCTCGCCTCACCCAAAAAGTTCATTTGGGGCCCAAAGCTGTGACCAGCAGCTGTACCAGTTGCTAATTCCATTGTTAGAGGTCTTAGGTTCTTTATCCAATCCATTTAGGCAGAAAGTGCAAGCAAATATCTCTTGTTACTAACAAAGAAACAGATTTAAGTTCATGCTAATGTGTTCGCAGCCAGAGCCAAAAGCTTTTCAGGGTTATTACAGCTCACTGGGCTCTTAGCCCATCCATCCAAGGGTCTAAAGTAGACTGAAGTTATGGATCAGCCCACTGTCTGCAGTGCACACCCCACGAGAGCCCGATGCTACTGTTCCCTGTGCCATGACTTCCCCAGATTCAACCTGAAACCTGAGATTAGCATTTGGAATCAGTGCGACTTACAGTTGGCTTTTTTCTTCTTTCTTTCTTTCTTTCTTTCTTTCTTTCTTTCTTTCTTTCTTTCTTTCTTTCTTTTTTTTAAAGTTTAATTCTGGCTTTTCCTTTTACAGTTTCTTAAACTTCATGTATACCTAACTGCCTAAATTGTTTAGTTGGAGACCTTCCTTGCAAAACTGTCTATTGTTTTTGAACCTTGGGTATCATATAAGTCTTTAGCTTATTTTTGTCCTTTGTCTTGAGTAGGAGAAGAAGGCATACGAACCTTTTGAGAATGTAGAAACAATGCAGCCTTTGAGATGACTGGATAGGAAAACATTTCTGTGCAGATGATTTAGAGAAATATCCACTATCCTCTGTTGGGAAGAAAATTCCATCCTTCAAGACCCAGTACTGAGGCTGTTGACATTATTTAAATCCTCTCTTCCTTCATTCTATTCAGTCAGCTTACACTGCATGCATCAGACTAAGCGATCATTCACATTATGGGTGTGGCTTTCTCTACTTATTACTAGGTCAATGGCAAAACACCTGTAAAAAAACATAAACCAACAAGGGAACTGCTTAACCTAATTTATGATTTATATAATGATCGAGGACTTCTCAAAATAATCTAACATGCTGATCAGATACTTATTACTGTCAGTCTAGAGAGGGGCAATATCATATTTATTACATTTCCTTTCTTTACAGTGTCACCCGTGTCCCTGAGCTCCAATAGTTTCTTGCCCACTTGCCCTTGGCGTCTCTAAGCCTCTGGAGAAAAGTGCCAAATGTTATCCTTTTCCCAGAGTATTTGGACCAGGATGTTGGTTGTTTGCAAAGCCAGCACCACTGAGAGTGCAGCTGGAGAAGTGCAAGCTGAAAGTCCAGCGTAGGAGTCCTTACCATGTTAAGAGAAAATAGAAAATAAAACTTATAAAGTGATTTGAACCATACTGCTTGTGCTTTATTTTTTACCAAGTTGGGGTTTAAGGTCCATTCAGGTGTTGCATTCGGAACTCATTTTGTTGGAGTCTTGTTTTAGACACTTAAAAGTATTCTTGGAGCTGGGCAGTGGTAGTGCACACCTTTAATCCCAGCACTTGGGAGGCAGAGACAGGTGGATCTGAGTTCTAGGCCAGCCTGGTTTAAATAGTAAGCTCCAGGACAGCCAGCACTACGCAGAGAAACTATGTTTTGAAAAAGACTAGCAAACAAACATACAGCAAAAAGTATAGTCTTGGCGTTAGGTCTGTGACATGCGAGAGGTAGGAGAATTTCGATTTCAAGTCCAGCCTTGGCTACATAGCAAGATCTATATCAGAAAACGCAGGGGCAGAGCTACATGTGATACCTTGGGGTTTATCCCCAACATTGTGTGTGTGTGTGTGTGTGTGTGTGTGTGTGTGAAGTGTCATTATGGGACTCAAGAGCTAATGAGAAAATAGGCTATAGAAATCAAACACGAGCATCTGTCCCCACTTGATGCTGCAGCACTGAGCTGTAGCTTGTGCCTTTCCTTCTGGGACTTGATATTATTGGCTTTCATAACAAATGGGACATCAAACTACCCATAATAGAACTGTGAATGAAGGAAACATTAAATCATCCCCAACAGAGAGCAAGCAGACTTAAAAAGTAGATTTTTCTCCTTTTTGTAGTCACAGAATATTTTACTTTGCTCAGAAAAGACCATAATTGTTCTACATTATGAATTCTGTCCTTACTGAAACTGAGTTGATATATAGGATAGCCTATTAATTCTAATTCTAGAGGTACTTGTAGCCTAGGACTGCGGTTTTTGTGGTGTTTCATCCTGGTATTGCATAGTATCCAATTTCAGAATAAACTAAGTCCAGCAAGAACATTTGCCCAGATGTTACTAAAAATAATTGTTGCTGTAAAATTTCACACAGAGAATAACATTCCAGCCCTTGTGTTTGTTATGCAGGCTTGCTTCATTTTCCATTTGGGATTGAAAAGAAAAATTTCAGAAAAGAAAACATTTTAAAAGGATGTGTTTTGTACAAACAACCAGTATGCTGCTTCAGTTCCACCTATTTTTTTTTAAAAGTAGATGGTGTATGTTTTCAGGTGCTTTAATGTTCAAAATTCAGGTTGAGCAAAGGATAACATTTACCTCAAGTCACCAGCAGCGATTGCAGACGCCTTAGTACTTTGCTGAGATAAATAGGTTGTAGGGACACAAAGTGATCCGTAGCGTCTCGGTTGGTGAGACAAGCCTCATTTGGATGTAGGGCTTTGAAGGTGGTCTTCAAGTCCCTAGGAAAACAAATAGAGAGTTGCTTTACCGTTCCCAGTGAAGAAAGTTCCTGGCAGTTTTATCAAGGAGAGTCTTAGGGTACAGAAATATAAAAAGTTTTAGTCAGAATAAACAAGACATGAGGTAGAGGGTAAAGGAAAACACAGCAACCCCAAATGTCAGTCTTCAGGCCCTGGTCCTTTGAAAACCTGGCATGCTAGAATACAGGCCAGGACAGATGGCTGGGGGTTTCTGCTTTATCGATGCCAGGCAATTTGTAATGTAAGTAGAACAAGACACCAAAGGAGCTTGGTATAAGAAGTGACTGATGATCAATTACTGCTGCACAATTAGTTAATGATCAGTTCTGATGATGCCTGATGCTCCCAAGTGGCTGGATTCCTTGCCTTTTATGAATAATTTATGTTTTAAAACACGTAATAGAGTGTCTCAAATGCAAGATTATTAAATTTTGTTTCTTTCTCAGATAACGGCTGTTCCCAGTGCCATGTTGCTGTGTTCCACTTCTACACATATACATAACCATCTCTTGTCTTTGGTTTTGATTTTCAAGAAGTTTCTATATATTTATTTCTGTTTATATTTATTTCTGTATTTCTGTATGTATGTGTTTATTTACTTATTTATCCATTAATTCATTTATTTATTCGTGTGGTGTGTGTGTGTGTGTGCGTGTGTATGCTGGCTGCGATTGAGCTAGTAGAGGTCAAAGGTCAAATTTGGAAATTTGTTCTTCCCTTCCTCTAAACGGTTCTGAGAATTGAACTCAAGTCACCAGGCTTATGTGGCAATCACCTTTACCTGTTGAGCCATGTTGCTGGCCCTTATTTGGATTTTTTTTTTTTTTGAGACAGAGACTCATGTAACCTAGACTATGTTATGATTGACAGTGATTGTCTTAGGGTTTCCATTGCTGTGAAGAGACTCCATGACCAAAGCAACTCCTATAAAAGAAAACATTTAATTGGGGCTGGCTTACAATTTTAGAGGTTCAGTCCACTGTCATGGCAGGAAGCATGGCAGCCTGTAGGCAGACATGGTTCAGGAGAAGGAGATGAGAGTTCTACATCTTAATCAGAAGGCAGCCAGAAGGAGACTCTTGTGCAGTCAACCAGAAGGAGGGTCTCATTCCACACTGGGAGGAGCTTGAGCATAGAAAGAGACCTCAAACCTACCTACAGTGACACAGTGACTATTTCTAACAAGGCCATCATACCTTATAATAGTGCTATTAAAAAAAAAAAAAGATTTATTTATTTATTTTACTATCTGAGTACACTGTAGCTGTCTTCAGACACACCAGAAGAGGGCATCGAATCCCATTACAGATGGTTGTGAGCCATCTTGTGGTTGCTGGGAATTGAACTCAGGACCTCTGGGAGAGCAGTCAGTGTGCTTAACTGCTGACCCATCTCTCCAGCCCTCTTAACAATTATTTGGTTCACCTGAGTACAGCTAGCTTAATGTTTTAAAATAGTTTAACATGTTTTCCAGACTTAATTAAAGAGTTCCTTTAATTAAATTCCTCTGGGAACTTGCAAGGTTGTTGTTGTGTTTTGCCTTTTGGTTACTTTTTAGATTAAATATTTTCCACACTGCACTTCCTTGTAAATTTAAGTAGTTATAGTGATTAGTAAACTATGAGATTGAAATAGTTACATTTGATAGAAAATAATGATCAGATTTCTCTTACCTGTGGATGTGAATTCGGTATAAGTGTTAGAATGATACCTACACTTAACCTTTTACTTGTTACTATTAATCAGATGGCCTTAGGTGAATTATTCATCCTTTTGTGTTTTTTTTAATGCAATCTTTCTGTCTTCATCTATACCCTGTGAATAATTATGTTTCTGGGATTATGTGAACGAATAAATGAAATACCCTACCAAAATGTTCAGTTGTAAGGTATTCTTAGCACACACAGACCCATTCATTAGTTCCCAGCATCCTCATTGACTGCTGCAACCTGTGTTAACTGCCTATATTAGAGTAAGTGTTCAATGGATTATATATTGGTATCATTGAGAACTAATGAACAAGCACAGAAGATGCTAGAGAGAACATTCTTGTGGTTGTTGCAGAAGATCTAGGATCAGTTCCCAGCACCTTAACAGGTGGCTTATAGCCACCAGTGACTCCAGTCCAGAGGATCTGATACCCTCTGGCCTTAACGGTCATATGCATGCATGTGGTATGTATAAACTCATGCAGGCATACACACATACATTTAAAAAAAAACCCACTTAACATAGCATAGGCAGAGTCCATTGCACGGACTTTGTCATATTGAATAACAGTCCAGTCCAGCTCCTTGCTTTCTCTTTAAACATTTCATTTTTAATCGTGTGTATGTAATATGGACTTACGCGTGAATGCAGTGCCTGTTGAGGCCAGGAGAGGGCATGGGATCCTTCGAAGCTGCAGGGACAAGCAGTTGTGAGCAGCCTGAGGTGAGTGCTGGGAACTGAACTTGGGTCCTCTGTAAAAGCAGTTAAGTGTTCTTAACCACTGAGCCATCTCTCTAGCCCCCTTCTTTATTTGTTCCCAGTCTGAGTACTGACAAAGATTAATTTTTTTTCTCCAAAGGTTGTTTGTCTTTAGAAATTAGAAACAAATAAAGAAGTCTCACTGTTCTGAGTTTTTGTTTTTGTTTTTTCTATGAAAGGCAATTCTACGTAGTCTTTATGGAGGCCTGACTGGGCCTGGCTCACACTGAGATTGCCTGCTTTTCTGGAGCCTCAGGTGTCCCGTCCGCCTTGGCCAGCAAGTAAACGCGACACGGTCGGATCCTTCTCAGTCAGCTTATTCCAGGAACGACTCTTGACTTAGGACGGGAACTGACGGGATGTATGGCCAGGGACCTGAACCAGAAGGGATGGGCTGGCTGGGCTCCCAGCAGCAGAAATGAGCTGCTTATATATCTGCCAGGCGGCTGGTGATGTGTTCTCTTAGGATAGGTTCAGCTGCCAATACCTCATTAGCATAAGCCCGCTCGGGAGGGGCACGAGGCCGACACATGCTCAAAGGACTTGTTTACCAGTTTGCTGAGCTGCCACTCTGAAGCCAGCTGCTTACATTGTCAGGTGCTGGTCATACGACTTGTAACTGTAAAACGCTGCCTACACTCAGTAGAATGCAGACAGTTTGTCCCCCATGAGCATGGAGCAGGATGAGGCTCCTCCTCCTTGTTTGCCCCCAACTCCAGCTTCATCATGGTTCCCGGCTCATTTTTTGGCATTACAAAGTTACTCTGATGGAAATCTGAATCCCTGTTGCTTCTAGCATTCTGCCTAAAGCTAGTGTGAGAACTGGCACAGAGGGATCATGACAAGCTAATGGCCCAGCAGCCGTGTCCCAGCGAACTCTCTTGGAGAATCCGTGGCATTCGCTTTAAAGCTGACACAGTACTGTATGTCTTGTGATGACTCGGGCAAATGGGAGTTTCCTCCTTTCTTGGTATTTCTTGCTTTTACAGGTTGTCTTTGGATCATCTTAGTCCGCAGTTCTCTTCCTCCTCACAAAATGGCGTTTTCCTTCCTTCCTTTCTGGACTTTCAGCTTCTTCTTGCTTTCAGTCTTTAAGTTCTCTATAGCACCACATGTCCATGAAGTGGCAGGAAGTTCTCCACCCTCTTTGGAGAACATTGCCTAGGCAATCGATAAAGCCGGACCTTTCCAGTTTTACTTCATTTCTTTGCCCCATGTGCCTTGGTAATAGCTGAGAAGCACTGTGTTTTCATGACAAGATCCCTGAGTTTCAGAAATACAGCATTCAGAAAGGTTAAGAGATTGAAAAGGATGTGATGATCTTAACAGAGAGTTGGCTCTGGGGACTGGGAAAGAGCAGGTGGCTTCCGCCACCCAAGATCAAGCTGAGCTTCCAGGCGTCTGCTTCAGGAGCACACACATATTTTAGGAACAGCCTGGAAGACAAGTGCTCCGGTTGATCACTCCAGTGTGTGCCTTCTGTCTGTTTTGACGTGAGGTTATCTTAAATGAGAGCTGACACTTTAACAAGTGGTTGGTGCTAAATATTTTGACAAATGTGAACGACTGTCCTGTGGTACTGGTGTGGTTTGCTAAAGATGCACGCCATGCAACATATTGGTTGAGACACGGGACACCACAAACTCACTGAATGGCACTGCTTCTTAATAGAAATGAAATTATAGATGACAGACAGGAGAGCGCCAGGGGTGTAGCTGAGTGGTAGAGAGGCAAGCCTAGCATGTTCCATGCCCTGGGTTTGATCTCCAGTACTGCAAAAGAAAATTAATCATCCAGAAGAGGGAAGATCCAAGGACAAAGAGGTCATTATTATTTTATTGTTTAATAATTATTTTTCCAGACAATGTATCGGTATGTGGGTGCTGGGAACTGAACTTGAGTCCTTGGTAGGAGCAGTAAAGTGTTCTCAACACCTGAGCCATCTCTTCAAGTCCCTTCTTTATTTGTTCCCAGTCTGACTACTGATAAAAATCATCACAGCACTTTGGAGGCTGAGGCAGGAAGATGCCTTAAGTTCAAGGCCAGCTGAGCCATTCGTGTGGGACCATATTTCAAAAACTTCCAACAATGACAAGAGCCATAACAAAGGTGTGTTTGTGACTGTTTCTGCCAAGGTTATACTTCCTTAGGTGAGAGACAATGGACTGTTGATCCCACTTCTAAAGAACAAATGTTTTCTCCTTCACTCTGCAATAATCGACTTATTTTAAATTAAAATACAATTAATAATCATCGCATTCCCCACTTTCTCTCCTCCCTACAACCACCCCCTTGCCTTCTCCCATCCCTTCCTACATTCATGGCTTCACAAATGAATCAAAGTATAAACACAACCTGCTGAATCTGTTTGCATCACTTGTTTGTATGTTTTTAATGCTGACCACTCGGTACTGGACAATCATTGTGGGGGCTCATCCCTGGGAAGACTGATGCTCCCTCTCTTCCTGAGCGACCGCTGTGCCTTGTGCTGGAGGTACATGGTCCTGGTCCTTGTCCGTCCTCTGTCAGCTGGCACTCAGTTGGATTTCTATCAGGATGGGCAGGGTTCCCAGGGTGTGCTTCCTAAGCCAGCTGCAGGGATTCTCCACGAGTCCTGTTAGCACTGAGATCTGAGTGGGCTTTGGGATTTCCTAGTTCCTGCGATGATTTCTGCACATGGCCAACAACATGACAAAGTGAAGTAGGTATGAGGAGTGATGGACACACAGTCGGCATGTATAGGAAACTCCTAAGACAGTTCCTCATGTAGTTCCCCAACCATACAACGATTTTCCTTGCTACTTCATAACTGTAATATCGGCTATGCAGGGTGGTCTTAGGCAGCCCACGTTTGAGAACCACTGCCTTCCAGGACGTTCCCATTCAGCATTACTTCTTAGAGGCTCTTGAGGAGGGAGCACTTGGCCTTGTGGGGGGAAGGTTGAGGTGTTGTGGTGGAAATGGTGTGAATTCTGCTGTTGGGTAAGGTGAGAGTTCTGGATGAGGAACAGGTTCTGGGTTAATGGAGAGTAGTAGGTAGAGCAATAAAAGCCAAGTGTTTGTGTCCATGTCTCTAGAAACTTTATAACATAGTTCTCGGATGTTCAAAGGGGCGGGGCAGGGGGATACAGCTGAAATAGAATATTGTCAGCATTCATTTAGGAAGGAAAAAATGACAGTTAAAACAGGAGCTAATGAACACGTACATGCTGTGCGGTTATGTCGAGTGGAGCACTGAGGGTTCTGCATCCCTCACTGGGAAAGTTAAAAAAATTTGCTCAAAGTTGGTGAGCAAAGCTAGATTCCACCATGTCGTGTGGTGCTGTGTAGTCACCACACCATCTGTATTCAGTCTCCTATCAGAAGAACATTTAAAGTAGGAGCAGAAGTTTAGTGGTATTTAAAGCTCATGTGTTTCATGATGGTGCATTGAATACAGATTTCTTTTTAACTTTTGGTCAAAATGGTGTCCTCTCTCCTCTATAGGATACATAAAGAACATGTCTGGAAGCCCCAAAGAATTACCCTTGAAAATTCCTTCAGAGCTTGTTTCTTCTGTTTCAGAGAAGAAATTACATATCTCCCTTTGCTCTTACCTTATAATCTAGACATACAAGCAAACCCTCACAGTTGCAGATCTGGTCCTTTGTTGACTGACGTGAAGACGGATACATCGTTTTTTAGAGACAAGAGGCCGCATCTTCTCTTGAAGCAAGTGTACGAGATACAAAGAAACCAGTGCATAGTTACAGAGCTAAACAATTTCTCAATTATTTAAAAAACATCCGTTTCACACTAGGAGTCTAAAGGTATTGATATGGTGTAATCAATAAGTGTGAGTCACTAGCAGCACGTGTGCAAAGACTAGCAAAGAGAGCTGTATTGGAGCAGAATCCAGTGCCTGATGTGAAGTTACTTGACTTGAATTCTCTTTCGGGTTCTGCGTAATCTTTTCACATATGATCCCAGATGGCAGACGCTTGGCTTGAAGCGGATCTCAGGGTGCCCAGAGATGTGGGTAAGTTCTGTGAGTGCTATTTATATTAGGTAGGATTTGCCAGGGGAACAGATTAGATAGAATTTATATATGTCGTTTTAAAGGGTATTCTTTGGATGGCTTAAACACCAGTTGCTGGGGTAGTTCAACAATGGCTGTCTGCATTCTGGAGAAGCCGAAAACATGGTAACTGCTCAGTATACGAAGCTGGATGTCAGTAGTTCCAACGCTGTATTGTAGGCCAGAAGCTCCCTTGAGAAAATCACTGCCAGTCAGTTGACATTGTAAAGCAGAGGAAGGTGGATCGATGTCAGAAGTGGGGGGGGTGGCAACAGGCATTAACTCAGGAGGAAGCAGAGGCAGACATGCAGTTCTGCATTTTTCTCCTTCTGTTGTCTGTCTGTCTGTCTCTCCTTATATCTTCTATTACTGCTCTAAGAAATTTCAACAGACTGAGCTTGGGGGATGCATGACTTTAATTCCAACATCCAGGAGCTAGCAGCGGTACATGACGTTCACGCCCGTGAGAGGTTCTCAAAAAACAGAGAGAGAGAGAAGAGAGAGAGAGAGAAGAGAGAGAGAGAGAGAGATTTTAACAATTAGTCACATACAAGAGCAGAATGCATTTCTGTGCAGTCTGGAGAGATGAAGCCCCTTTCACTAGAGGTGGCTGTGGGTTTCCTCTGAAGGCTGTGGTAAGAATACATCTCCTGGTTTTGCCAGGCTCTAAAGTTGTCCCAGTGTGTGACTACTGGCTCTTTGTCTTCAAAGCATGTCACATCAACCTCTGGGCCAGGCACCTGTTTTTTACTTCTTTCTTTTCTTTCCCTCACATGAGGACCCTGAGTGATGCCGGGCCACTGGGACAGTCTAGGATGATCTCTCCTGTCACACCTACAAAGTCCCTTTTGCCACATAAGGTAACACACATGGATCTTGGGGATTGGGACATGGACATCTGTGGGGAGCTAGTCTTATTCAGACAGAATGGAATGATTGGCTCAGCACTGTTCCTTAACTCTCTCGAAGCATTTTCAAGGTCACCAGTTTGGTTAAGCTGACAGTGTGTTGGGGTGAAGCTGGTGCTTGGGTACTTGCTTAGCATGCCATGGGTTAATACCAGAGGGCATTACTCTCATCCACAAAAGAGAACACCCAACATTGGCAGGGGGTCCTTAGAGCATCACGTAACAAAATGAACCTGTAGCAAGCAGCTGTGAAAGATTAGGAGATAGTCTTATGTCAAAAGCTGTTCTGTAATAAACACAATAACATTGCAAAAATTCGCCCCACAGATTTTAGACTTTAATACATGTTAGCATGTAGAAAAGCAATGGGAACTGTTTGTAGTATGATTGCAAGTAAAATTTACAAAGGTATCGTGTGTGTCTGTGTGTGCGTGTGTGTGTCTGTGGTTGGAACCTTGGGTCTTGCACGCGACAGGCAGACACTATAATTAGACAATATCCTAGCCCATTTTTTTCTTATACCTATAACTCTAGTTCTAATTCTGACTCCTATTGCCTCTGCTGGCATCTGCATTCACATCCATATACCTGCACACAAACACACACATATGTTTAAAAAAATTAAAATAAAATAAATAATATGTTGAAGATTATGCCAAAGGCAATGCCTTATGCTCAAAGCATGTTGCCTTTAATGAGTTTTTTTTTTTTCATTCCAAAACTTAAATACGTTGCCCTGAAACAGTAAATCAAAAAGGCATACTACAGCTGACTGTGCACATCTCCTAAGTGAGATGTGGTGCATGTATGTGTGTGGACCACCACACATCCGGTACCTTAAGAGTCCAGAAGAGAGTGTTGCATCTCCTGGGACTGGAGTTACAAATGGTTATTAGCAGCCATGTGGGTGTGGGGAATTGAACCTGGGTCCTCTAGAAGAGCAGCTAGTGATCTTAACTCCTGAGCCATCTCTCCAGTCCTAAGAAAAGCATATATTTTAAAAAATATTAAGAATAACACATATACAACAATCTCGTAACAGTAATCATAAACAAAATTATTCTGAAAAGTTAGATAGGTTCTTGAACATTTTTGATGAAGGATAGAAAACTTTACTCCGATAAATAGTCTATCATCTCAGCATCAATCACCAATGAGAAAACTGTTCTACAACCACAGGATTGAGTTGTATCTAAACGTCACCATGATCTTTTCCCTTTGGGGATAGTGATATCTCTGAAGTGATCAGAATGGAACTCACTAGCTTCAGACTCACCACAGCCCTGACACAGGGTGCAGGGATCCTCCTTCTTCACTGGGCTCTTGGTGAGCCTTTAGCACTGGTGGGCAGGGCCTATAAGACTTTAATTGTACTTCTTTTGTTTATTACATTGCAAATCACATTTTATCACACATTGTTTATCTGTTTAAAGTCAAATTCTCAAGAGTAAGTGTCTGGCCCTTAGAGATGAACCAGTCTTTGTTGGCAAATGACTTACGGAGGAACCCTAGACACTCAATATCAGGTGATGTTTTCAGTTAGCCCTCAATTCGTCTGTCTAGATATACTCTTACCTGATTGAATTTTCAGAAAATTCATGATATTTTCAAAGAAAGGTAAAAACCAAGTTAAAAATAAGTAAGATGACTAAGGCAAAGGTTATATGGTTTTAGAAGTGAGCTGAATTATGAAGCATGTATGCCAGAAAGTTCTGTGCATTTTCTGGGGAATACACTGAGTTGGTGCTAAGTTTGGTAAGAGCCAATGAGGAAAGAGATTGATTTTTTCTTACATTCTTTCTCTTTGTATTTTTGAGACAGATTATAACTATGAGTCTTGGCTAGCCTGAACCTTGTTATGTAGATTAGGCTGCCCTCAAATTCACAAGGTCCACAAGCCTCTGCCTCCTGAACACTGAGATTAAAGACTTGTGCCACCCTACTCAGACCAAGAAGCTGACTTTTCAATATCATAAAATTATGATTCCACATGATTCTATGAAATAGCTGCTTCTAGAGTCAGGAACATGAATTCATCTTATGGGGTAGCAGAGGGGATTTACCATGTGATATAAGGAAAAACATATTTAATTAACTTTTTACACTGAACACAACCTGTGTTTTAGAAGGGCCTTCTTTTGCCAGTTTCTGTCCCCATGATCATGATATACCCAAATAAGAAGTTCTGCTGTAGGAAGAGATAAGGTGACTCATCAAATCCCATTATGCTAACAAAATAACAAAAGAGCTACCAAACATTCTGGCAAGATGTTCACTTAACAAAGAAATGGGGGAATGCATTTCCAGTAATAGATTAGTAATGCAACATATGTTGCCATATTAGAATAAGTAAATGATGATCTATGATCATTTTTTTCTGAAAGTGGGACTTAAATACTAGCATTATTTATTGGGTGCATTTCTGCCTATTCTCCATAAATATCGACTACAGGATGCAGCAAATAACACTAGGTATTAAATGGCAGGAATGAAGTTAGTTAAACATAGAATGTAATTGCTCCTTAGGTTTGCAATATAAGCACCTTTTCAATGAAAGGAAACTGACTCTAGCAAGAATTTATAGGTACCAATTACTCCAGAAAATGATGACTTAAGAGGAAGGTGTGGGGATAGAAACCAATTAGAGAAAGGTCTGCACCTGGAGCCCTCCCTCGGGGTCAGGCAAGTTGGATAGGAGAACTGAAACTCAGGGATGTGATCGATGGTGTCTGTTTGTCATCTGGGAAATTAATTACCTCTCCTTTCATCTGAGTCCTCTTGAATTTTATATTGTCAGTGTTTACGAGGTTTATCACTAATGCCAGTGTGGGAATGCCTGTCAAATTTTATTGGAAGAGTTTATAAAAATGTGGATTTCTAAAAGTTACTTTTAAATGTTGGGGCATTTTTTTTTGGGGGGGGGAGTTGTCTTAATGTTGGAGGTTTTGGGCTTGGAAGCAAAGCTGCATTTCAGGGCTGTGGATACAGGTGAGGTAGAGAGCTTACACAGTTGTGAATGTCCCCAGGTGAGAGTCTCCAGCAGGGCTAACTCCACACCTACAAACACAAGAGCAAACTTATTTTGTGCCTCTTTGCTCTAGTGTTATGGCTGAAGAGGTGCCCAGCCAGACCCAGGTAGGAAGAAAACAGTCCCTCGATTGGTTTATCGTTTCTTTGAGTCATTTGGCTTTCCTTCATATTTAGGACTTAGGACGCATTGAACCTATTTGTTCTCCAGCTATTTCTTCTTTACTTCTTGAAATGGCAGGATTACCCACCTGTATTTGGTACATTCCTTCAAAGTTAAAAGCGGAAAAACGTTTCGGACCAGAATCTTGCTGTCCTGGCTGGTTTTGTGTGTCAACTTGATACAAGCTAGAGTCATCGCAGAGAAAGGACCTCCGTTGAGGAAATCCTCCTGAGATCCAGCTGTAGGTCAACTTCTCATCTAGTGATTGATGTGGGTGGTGGAGTCCTTGGGCTGGTAGTCCTGGTCTATAAGGAGGAAGGCTGAGCAAGCCGGGGAAGCAAGCCAGTAAGCAGCACCCTTCTACAGCCTCTGCACCAGCTCCTGCTTCTAGGTTCCAGCTCTGCTTGAGTTCCTGTCCTGACTTCTTCCAATGATGGATTGAGATGTGGAAATATAAGCTGAATAAACCCTTTCCTCCCAACTTGCTTTTTGTCATGGTGCTTCATCGTAGCAATAAAACCCTGACTAAGACACTTGTTATGTAGCCCAGGCTGGCCTCAGCCTCCCCAGTGCTAGAATGTGTGCCACCATACATGTCTAATAATAACCTTAATTACATAAATTGCCAACGTTGTTCTGGAAAAAGTTACCGAGTTCACAATTGTTGTTCTCTTGTCATTCTCTGTCTCTGTCCACACTGTGGATGGAACTCCCCAGGACGTGTGTGCGTTGTCTATGCTACCAGTCTTTCCCTAAATTATTCTTTCCTTATTATTGTGCTCACTCTCAGTTATAGGCCGTGCATTGGTCAGACTTAGGTTGAGCTGAACAAAGAGATAAATAGGTCATTTGTATCATGAGGTCATCAAAAAATCTCCCTCGCCCCCACTGTCTAATTCCCCAAGTTGTTGTCCTTTGTCTTCTAAAAAACAATGCAGATTTTTTTATATATAGCTCAGGCTTGTGATTTTCCTCTTCTGCATGTTGAATGCTAGGATTATAGGCATGTGCCACCAAGTCTGGCTCTAAGGTGTTTACTTTTTATTTTTGCGGCGGGTCACACATAAACCAGGCTCATTTCAAACTCAGTAGATAAGGGTAGCCTTGAACTCATCCTTCTGTTTGTACCTTGAGAATTACAGGCATATACTACCATGGCTGATTCTAAAAATTACTAAACTTTTTTTTTTTTTGGTGGTATTGGGGATTGAACCAAGAACATTATATGTGCTAAGTGTGATGGTTTGTAAAAGCTTGGCCCTGGGGTGGCACTATTGGGAGGTGTGGCCTTGTTGGAAATAAGTGTGTCACTGTGGGCGTGGGCTTTAAGACCCTCATCCTAGCTTCCTGAAAGCCAGTATTCTGCTAGCAGCCTTCAGATGAAGGTGTAGAACTCTCAGCTCCTCCTGCGCCATGTCTGCCTGGATGCTGCCATGCTCCTGCCTTGATGATAATGGACTGATCCTCTGAACCTGTAAGCCAGCCCCAATTAAATGTTGGTCTTATGAGAGTAGCCTTGGTCATGGTGTCTGTTCACAGCAGTAAAATCCTTAGACACTAAGCAAAGTGTTCTACAACTGAGCTACAACCCCGTAGGTAGGTGTCCTTGTGTGCACATCCCAAAGTCAGTCTATAGCACCGTTCCTGTGCCTTAAGAAATGTCCTAGGAAGAGAAATCAAGGCCTCCCATCCAAGGAGTAATAAAGAAGTTGTGGACAGGAATTCTGTCCACACCGAAGAGACAAAGATGTGGACAAAGATGGAGTCTCCAGAGTGGCTGGGAAGAAGTGACACTGTGCAGAAACTGATATTAGTAACGGGAAGGAAGACGAAATGGACAAAGTGACCGACTCTTTGATGCTCCACACCCATGGGTCTGGCTGCTTTGTGGTGCCTACGTTCTGTGGATCTGCAGATGGTCCCCCTGCCCCCACTCAGTGTCAGGACCACATGAAAACGAGCTGATCGTCACCCATTCACTCTTCCTGCGTGATGCATGTGTAGAGGTCAGAAGACAACTTTGTGGATTTGGTCTCTCCTTTCACCTTTACATACATTCCGAGAACTCAACTCAGGTTGCCAGCTTGCCTAGTGAGTGTCTTTGCCCACAGAACCTTCTGGCTGGCCCTTGCTTTATTTATTTGTTTGTTTGTTTTTGTTTTTTATTTATTTATACTTATTATTATTTTCCCGGGCCCCAGAATATGGTAGGTGATTGTTCCCTTGGTGAGCCTCACATCCCACTCCTATTTATTTGAGCTTTTGGCTCTGTTGTGTACTGCTGCCTGTGTCTCTTAGCCCTAAGAAGCTTTGCCTTGTGCCATTTCAGAGGCCACCTATCTTCTCTGTGGCCCAGTCTGTCTCCTCCCATAGCTTGTCTTTTACACAGTGGCCATGTGAATCTTCCTATGTGATGCTGCCATCCGATCCTCTGTTCAGGTCTTTCTCTCTTGGTTGGCAAATACTCCACCACTGAGTTAGAGCCTGGGCTTCATTTTTTGTTCTTATGAATCTATAACAGCCTTTCTCCTTTGGTACTATGGATAGTCTTTAGATATTATTTTTGGAAGTGGGACATTATTATTGTTATTAAAACAAATCCTACCCAAATCCTTGCAGTCTATAAAAGGTAAATAAATGCAGTGTTACTTGGGTGGTCATTGTCCTGCTAGCATGGTTTTAAAATCACTGGCTTCCGGGATTATAAGTCAAACTACTTGCTGTACTTAAATAGCCATTTCAACCTGGTCTTTGCTAACCATTCCAAATAGAATCAACCAGCATTCCATGCTTTCTCTGGTCTAGCCAAGCATAGGTCTGGTGTTTGTTCTTGTTTCCTCAGCCACAGCTGGTACTGGGTTGATGATTACAGGATAAAAGCACGCGGGGTCTGGAGCTTGGAAGAGTTGAATTAGGAGCTCTCCTGAGGCTGAGTTTCCTCATCAAAACAGCAAGCCAGGACCAGTGAGATGGCTCAGAAGCTAAAGGTGCTTGCTGTCAAGTCTGATCACCCTAGTTCACTCTCCAAACCCCACAAGCTAGAAGGAGAGAAGGGACTCCTGGGAATTGTCCTTTGACGGGCCATGGTGTGAGTGGCCACAGTTACCCATGGTGTGAGCAGCCACAGTTACCACACAACATACACAAAGCAAACAAGTGAACAAAGAATCCATAAATAAGAAATCTGAAGAAGGTTAAGGCCAGAGGATTGATTGCAAGTTCAAGGCCAGCCTGGGGTACACAGTGAAACCTTGTCTAAAACAACAAAAAAAGAGTTTGGACTTTGTAAGAGGATCTGCATAAAGTACCCTGGTCAGGGCTGAGCCTCAGAGTGGGAGATCTTTCTCTGTTCTCAAAGGATCACTCTAGTCTGTAACATTCTTTCGTTTTGTTTCATTTTGAACCAGGGCCTCTCTGTGTAGCTCTGGCTATCCTGGAACTTACTATGTAGACCAGACTGGCCTTGAACTCCTAGAGATCCATCTGCTTCTACCTCCTGTCCTGAGTGCTGGGATTAAAGGCGTGCATCACTATGCTTGGTCCTGTAATTTTTTTTTTTTTGAGTACTGCAGGAAGTACCCTTCCCCAACCCCCTCAGTCTGGGATTTTAGAGCATTTTTATAATGTTTCTATTATGTAAATTTTTTTGTTCCTGACAGTGCTGGGAACCATATCCAGTGTGGTAAGTGCTCTTATCACCCAGCCACGATCTGAGATACAGTTGTGATATTCTATTCATGTAGATAAGGTGATTGTCTCACCTTGCAGGCTTTGAGCTCTGTGAAGGAAGACTTTTTGACTTAACTCATCTTAGGTTTTCAGTGTCTGGCAAAAAAATAGGAACACAACCAAATTCTTTTAAGTTCTGATGTATCACATGGAATTAAAATGAAATAGATTTAAGCTTGAAACAATAAGGGCCAACCATCTTCCTTGGCTCTGACTCACCCTTCCATATAAAGAGTAGAATGAAGGTTTGATGGTCGTGCATGTGGAGTTCTGTAATAAAAGGAGCAGTCTCCTGATTGAGCATGAGACTGCAACTGCTGGGCTGTGAAATAATCTGCAAAACGGCGTTTTTCCTGAGGTGCTTTGTGTTGGCATCAGTGGGGTAGAATGGCGTTTCATAGTCCCTGTTTACTGAACCATGGAAGGGATTTACAGGAGCATCTGCATGGACGCCAGAGCTAAAGTGGGGCACTGTCCCAAAAACATGACATGTAAGACAAATTGATGCATTCAAACTCTCAGAGTCAACAACGCAATCTGCTGGTTTTAGAGAGGAACCTTTTTGGCACCAACCACAGAGTGTATATCTGTGTGACAAAATCAGGCTTGGCACCAACTCCTTGTCCCCAGTGAAATCTCCAAGAGACTTCTTTATTCTTTTTCATGACATCACCAGTCTTGTCTTATCCAAAATCTTCTTCTTCTTTTTTTTTTAGATTTATTTATTTATTTTAGTATGAGTACACTGTAGCTGTCTTCAGACACACCAGAAGAGGGCATCCAATCTCATTACAGATAGTTGTGAGCCACCATGTGGTTGCTGGGATTTGAACTCAGGACCTCTGAAAGAGCAGTCAGTGCTCTTAACCGCTGAGACCATCTCTCCAGCCCCCAGATCTTGAAATTGTGCTTTTCTTCCTGATTCTTCCTTGTAATTACTTATTGCCTAAACCCAACTAATTCTCAAATCTCCCACCCCTTTCTCTCTCTCCCTCTTTCTGTCTTTCTCAGCTAATGTGTCTGGATTTCTGCCTTTCCTTATTTGATATCTATTGCCTTTCTAGAGTAGGTAGTATGTGCTCCTAGACTGGGGTAATACCTCTAGATTGGGTAATAGCTGTTTAGACTGGGGTAATATGCTGCCTCTAGTTTATGCTTTATGTGTATACTCACACACAGGTCTGCTCAGAATAGAAGTTCTCCGTTGTCAACTAGAGATGTCCAAGTTTCTCTGAGGCCCATGCTTGCTTCCAGTTGCACCCTCTTCCTTTATCCCTTAAATCCACTCCCTATACGAACTTGATCTAATAGGGCTGTGATGGTTAATTCTACACATTCACTCAAGCAGACTCATGGACATCAAATTGCTGGCGAAGCATTCTTTCTGTCTGTTTCATGCGGCAATTTCTAGAAGAGGAAAGGTCTTTTGAGGGAAGAGTAACTGCTTTGATCAGTGTATTGGTCAATAGCCAATCTGCTCAGGACTGGGATGGGACAAACAAGAGAAGGAAGGATTCTCACTCTTTGAGCTGGTCATCCATCTTTTTTTTTTTTGGCCCTGGGCAGTGAAGTCCCTTGTTGTGGAGGCTTTGGAGTTCAAGATTAAGGACCCCCCAGCATTCCCATTGTTGACTCCATATTGGGAACCAACCTATCAACATTCTGGGTTTTCTAACTTCTAGACTGACAGTTCTTCAGCTTGCAGATGGTATAAGCTTGGGACTACTGAGCTGTCATAAACCTGTGAGTCATTTCCCATAACACATTTCTCCTCGTACAGGTTGTCTGTCCATCTGTCTATCCTGTGGCTCTGTTTCTCTGGAGAACCTTGACTAATGAAGAGGTTGGGTTTTTTTTTTTTTGCCCCTGAGGTCTCCCCCCAGTTTTTGGTCTTTGGCTTCTGCCTATGGGTCTATTTCCTTGAGATCTACCAGAAAGTGCTAGTGCAGTGGTTTCAGCCTGTGGGTCACCACTCCTTTGAGAGTCGCATATCAGGTGTCCTGCATATCAGGTATTTACATTATGTTTCATGACAGTAGCAAAATTGCAGTTGTGAGGTAGCCATAAAAAATAATTTTGTGGTGGGGGGTCACCACAACATGAGGAGCTGTATTAAAGGGTCACAGTATTAGGAAGGTTGAGAACCACTGCTGTAGCGACTGCTCACCCAACCCTTTGCCGCTGCCAGCTTCCAGTTCTCTGTATTCACTAAAGGGAATTTGCCTTCAGCTCTGGTGTTGCTTCTTAAATCAGCATCTCTGTGTGATGTCATCATATGAAGGACATTATGGAGGTGTGATTGTGTGTGTGTGACATGCCCCAAGGTGTGTTGTTGCTGTTGTTGATATCATTGTTGTTTTACCTGAAAAACAAACTGTGGCCCTTCATGTTCCAGTTCCTGTTCTATAGTCATGTCTCCCCCAGATGGATGAGCCCCCATCCACATTTCTGTGATTACATTAAAAAGAAAAAAATTATTGTTTAAATGTAAGATCTTAGTTTTTAAGCCAAATATAGTAGCTCATGCCTTTAATCTCAGCACTTGGGGAGGCGGAAGCACATAGATCTCTGTGAGTTTGAGGCCAGCCTGGTCTACATAGTGAATTCCAAGATAGTCAGGGAGACAGAAAGACCCTGTCTCAAAAAATGAAACAACAAAAACCAGAGCAGAATTTAGTTTTTTTTTTTTTTGTTTTTTTTTTTTTTTTTTACCAAATTGTCCATGTTTAAAAGTATTTCCAACTAATTTATTAAATCCAGGAGGAATTTTAGGCTTTCTACATCTGTCTAATTTTCCCTAATATGTTTGATGCAGGCTAAGTATACAGTAAATACTTGATGAATATGAATTGGTCATCAGAGATCATTAGAGCAGTGTGAGTAACTTAATATGTTCCAAGTTAAACTTCTAGACTAAGATATGAGTGTTTTTAGAAAAGACTAAAAACAACAAAATTTTCCCCATACTTTTCTAGTTTGGAATTTCTAGAAATGAGTAGATGTTTACATGTGTTCTATTTAAAAATCCTAATGCATTTCTGTTGTATAATAAGAACCTTTTCTTTGTTAAATCCCAACAGAGAGAATTAGAGTGGAATGTTGACAGAAAAGAAAATACTCTCAAGATAACACATGGATTTCATCAAAAAAGCATTGGGAGAAATCAGGCAGGAATTTGGAAAACAGACAGATTGTTTTTTGGGCTCATTGATTTTAAAAGCAAAACATTTGTAATATTTAAAGCTATTTTGAGAATGGACCCTCATCTTAGGAAATAAGTTATTTATTTAGAATACTTTGATTTGTCATTCATTCATATGTATGTGTGTATGTATGTATGTATGTATGTATTATGTATGTATATGGAATGAGTTTGTGTATAAAACATAGAAAGGAAAATTCTTCAGAAACTCTAGAAATAACTAGTATAATTTAGTTATCACCTAAGTGATGAGATTAAAGGTGCATGCTACCACATCTAGTGAGACTATTTCTTAATTTATACGATTCCAAGATTTTCTATTGGAAGTTGCCATTGATTGCAAGATGGCACAACAGTATTTGGAATAAAGTAGCATTCATTCATTCAGCAAATAAAATTTAATAATCCTGACAGCATGCCAGTAATAACAATAACATCTTACTTTCTTCTCTATTGCTGTGATAAATACACCAAAAGGAACTTGGGGAGGTTTATGGCTTACATGTCTTGATCACAGTACATCACTGTAGGAGGTCAGGGTAGGAACTCAAGGCAGGAATCTGGAGACATGAGCTGAAACAGAGATTATGGAAGGATGCTGCTTATTGGTTTGCTCCCCTTGGCTTGCTCATCTTGATTTTTATATCCAACCCAGGACCACCTGCCCAGGGGGTGGAGACCTCTCACATGAATTATTAATCAAGACAATGCTCCACACGCTTGCCTACAGAGCAATTTTATGGAGTTATTTTTCTCAGCTGAGATTACCTAGACCCAGGTATGTGTAGGTTTGTATCAACTTGACAAAAAGCTAACTAGCATGGTTGGGCACAAGAGATTCTGAAATGATTTTAGACAGATGCCTTACCCTCAAGAAGCTGTGCTCTAGAGAGGTGGCTATATGTGTAAATCTAGCTGTGATGTGTGTGTGATGGTACACACCTACAATCCCAGCACTCTGGAGGCAGAGGCAGGCAGATTTCAACGTGAGGCCAGCCTGGTCTACAGAGTGAGTTGCAGGACAGCCCGGGCTACACAGAGAAATCTTATCTTGAAAAGCCAAAAAAAAAAAAAAAAAAAAAAAAAAAAGGAAAATAAAGAAAAGAACAATGAAACAAAACAAACCTCGGAACAAGCAAGTGATGTAGTAACATCTATATTAGACATATATGATGAACTGGGCCTCAGAGGAAGCAACGGACACTTCTGCAGAGGAACTGTGTGGGTTATAAAAGCACCACAGAGGAGAGATGCCTTTCAAACAGGCCTTTGCAAGTAGGTGCATAGTAGGAAGGAGGTAAATGGAAGGGTAATGTGCACAGGGAGATGAATGTTAGGGAGTACACCTTGGCAGCAGTAGACATGATGTAGGGAGACAGGGAGCCAAGCTAGGAGGTCCATGGAGGGAAGAAATGATGAGGATAGTGTTGTGGGAATGGGAGGATGTTAGGTCCACAGGATTCAGTGATTGAGTGGCTGACCGAATGAAGGGGACAGTGTTCTTGGAACATATACAGAGTTCTGGCTTGAAAGCCATGTTTGGTAGTATAAACATATAATCTCAGCCCATAAGGCAGGAGGCTCTCAACCTCAAGGCAAGCCTTATTGGTGGGGAGGGACAGGAAAGTAGGGGAAGGAGAAGGAAAAATATCTTAGTTCAGTGAGTGACAGGTAATTAATATATCAGTTCCAAAAAATGACAAGCAATTGATGTTGGTACTATGAAAGAGAGATTGATGTTTGGAGCAAAAGATTATAGTAAATTCCCAATGGGCATGTGCTTGTGGATTTGGCTGAGAGAGAGCAGTCCATCAACGGGAGCTGTGGGCTGGGGAAAAGGAATAGGAGGACCACTGTCTTAGGGATAGGACTCAACACGGGAGACAGGATGCAATAGACACATAGTAGTATAATTTAATTTTGGTTATTTATTATGTTTTTCTGTTTGGGGTTAAAGAAATTATCAATGACCAATAAAATAACTGAGTGTTTTCAAACCTTAAATTCCTAATGACACAAGTATAAAGACTTTCTTTAGTTTCTTTTTTTTTTTTCTTTTTCTTTTTCCAGAGTTGGGAATTCAGTCTTAGAACATCCCACACACTAGGCAAGTGCTGTATCCATGGGCTCAGTGCTTGCCTCCCTTTTAGTTTCTTTGTCCCTCAAGAGCATTGATTGACAGACTGTTGACTCTGGGCAAGAGCCATGAACTTGAACTCTGCCTGGATATATAATGTTGGGCACGTCCATTATTTTTCCCTTAGTGCCATCCTTTTAAAATGGAAATTTTATTAAATGTGAAATTAATATATCATATTTGTCTTTTCCTCGTGAGTCATATCTTAACTACCATTGATATGGGGCTAAGGCAGATGGATGCTAAATACTGACAGTGACACTAGATGCGAGGAGGTGCTTCGGATGTGTGTGGAGACAAGTTCCTGAACCTCGTTATCCTCTAGATAACTGGTTCTCAGCCGTGGGTCGCAACCCCTTTGTGGGGCTCACATATCAGGTATCTTGCATATCAGACAAATGTTATATTACAATCCACAGCAGTAACAAAATAACTGTTGTGAAGTAGCAACCAAATAATTTCATGGTTGGAGGTCAGGAAAACAAGAACTATACTACAGGGTTGTAGCATTAGAAAGGCTGAGAACCACTAATCTAGTAGATAAATTACACTGTTTGCAGAAACACACCTCTTTATTCTTCTTTTGTTCTATTTTTTTTTTTTTTGAGACATGGTCTTGTTATGTAGTCCAGATTAGTCTGGAACTTACTTTATTGTTCAGGATGACCTAGAAATTTCCATGCTCATTCCTCAGTCTACTCAGTGCTACTGGTACACATGTGTGTCACCGTACCTAGCTTACAAAATCCTTTTCGTGCTTGTTAGTTATGGTTTCATTGCTGTGAAGAGACACCACGACCAAGGTAACTTTTATAAAGGACAACATTTGATAGGGACTGGCTTATAGTTTCAGAGGATCAGTCCATTATCATGACAGGAAGCATGACAGCATGCAGGCAGACATGGTGCTGGAGGAGCTGAGAGTTCTACATGATGATCCGAAGGCAGCCAGGCACAGACTAGCTTGTGCAGGCAGTCAGGAGGAGGGGCTTAGAGCAGCTAGGAGGACGCAAAGCCCTCCTACACAGTAACACACTTCCTTCAATAAGGCCAAACCTATTCTAACAAGGCCACACCTCCTAATAATGCCACTTCCCAGGGGCCAAGCATATTCAAACCACCATAGTGCTATTTTATAAAAAAGATGTAAAAGAGTCAATACCTGGGGCCACATTCCCTGGTAGGAACCCATGGACTCCGACAGTGTAGAATCTTGTAGGTGGCTTTGCCTCCTGGGGTCACCTTAAAATAGCCCATTGTGCTCTCCACAACCATCAGTCTTCTCATCCTGAAGGATTACCAATTTCCAGTCTATTGCCTTCCTTAATTTCAAATGTGCTGAGATAGCTTTTCATTGGTAAGTTGTCTTCTGGCAGTCTAATCTACACCATATATATAGGCTTTCAAAGTACGTGTGCCACAGGCTGCATAGGATTTGAGAGACACTTCTCTTCCTCTGTTATCCCCCTTTTGGATATGTGTGTGTTTGTGTGTGTGTGTGTGTGTGTACACATATAATCAAATATATTTAAATTTATTATGTTTATTTCTTTGTATGAGTCTGTGCACATGGGTACAGGTGCTCTCAAAAGAAGACAGATATGTCAGACCCCTGTAACTCCAGAAGATCGTTATGTTACAGAAGATTGTCAGGTGCCATGTGGGTACTGGGACCTGATCCTAGGTTCTCTGTAAAAGCAGTACGTGCTGTTAACCTCTGAGTTTTGTAGACTTCTCTCAGAAGGTATCTATCATAATGGAACACATACCTTTGAAGATTAGTAATGTTTTTCTAATAGTCATGATAGGTGAGGTGCTGTCTTAAGTGGGTTATACAAGGTCATTCACAACATAATGACATAAGAGAAAAAGGACATGATAGATGAGATAAGGAGAGATACAGCATGGTTGAATGAGTTATCAAAGTTTCTGGCTTTGAAGAGTGACAGATTCAGGTGGTCTCTGATCCTGGAGTCCACAAAGTTAACCATCGTGTCACCTACCTCTTCAGTGAAAGAGCAGATGGTGAATAACAATGGGCACAATGAGAATACTGAAGGTCACCAGAAGATCCCTTCTTCACAATCCATCTTGGACACATTGACTAAAGCACAGGGAAAGTAAGAAGAGAGGAACTTGATGGAACCACTGAGTCTAGGCCCACAGTTCTGAACAGCATCTTTGAGGATACAGGTCACGTAGAGATTATGCAGCTTTCCTTGAACATTTTTTTTTCTTGATTTTCCTTCCACATTGGTAATCCTCTCCTATGTTAGAAAGTCCAGGAGCTATTTGGTTATTTAACAATGGTCAGATTTTGGTTTTGGATAGTGACTTATGGATAGTTTTTCATGGCTATGATCTGGGGGCTATGGTCCTTTCCATAAGATTCCAATGGAACAGTGGAGGCAAAGCCCAGGCCAAGTTCTGCTGAAACGACAATACTTAGCATCAAGGAGCTCAGAACATGCCACAACTTGTTCTTGCAGTCTTGCTATAATCCATGAGAAGAACCAAGACACAAGAAAATAGAACACTAATAGGTGGTTTAAGGCCGGTGAGATGACTTCATATGTAAAGACACTTAGTGGGTTCGGTAGGATAGTGTCACCCAGTCTGTCAACTGGAGCTGGATCCCTGGAACCAATGATGTGGAAGGAGGACCAGTTCCCACAAACTGACCTCTGACCTCTATATGTGATATACATACTCCCCTCCCAACATATAGACACACACACACACACACACAAAATTTTGTTTTGAGACAGGGCTTTCTGTGTAGCCTTAGCTGTCCTGGAACTTGATCTGTAGACGAGGTAAGCCTCGAACTCACAAAGATCTGCCTGCCCCTGTCTCCCAGGTGCTGGGATTAAAGGTGTGTGCCACCACTTCCTAGATCTAAATATGATTTTAAAATGTAGTTTAACTGCTCTCAGGGGTAGATTACAGACAGCATGTAACCCCTGATGATGCTAACACCTTTTGAAGTCCATTGACTTCATGAACAACATGTTAGGGGTAAGTTGTTGGCAGTGGGCAGCCCCTGATAATGCTAACATCTGGTGAACAAGACAGGCAGCATGTCCAGTCAAAGTTTACTCAGTCTTTCAACAACAGACGTCGAAACACTATAGGCAAAAAAAGAGAGCAGTTAGCTTTTTTTCTTAGTTGCACACCCTTAAAGAATTACAGTTTTACACAATATATCAATTTCCGTTTCTGAATGCTTTAGCATTTTAATGCTGTGTCCCAATGTCCTTATTTGATGCTTCCTTCCACATCTGGGACAGGATGAGCAGAGTTACATCCACTGAGTCATGGCGGCCTGACCCCTGTAGGCCAGCACTCTGCAGAGCTGACTACCCCAAAGCTCTTCCTGTCACTGGAAGGCAGAAGAACACACTCTGCTGCCTAAAGTGTCTTTAAGAAAGTCTTCATTTCAGAAGTAAGTTGGTGCCATCCACAATGGGTGCAGATGCACGGTAACTTCCCAGAGCCTGAGGCCATGGCTTTCCCAGGCTTTCCCATGTTATCTGATTTGGCATTAGAGAGGACTGGATCGTTGAGATTTATTTCCTGATTTGATGACATGGCTACCCAGGAGACAGGAATAAAAAGATGAAGTTTCACTTGCTTACTAAATTTGTCTTGGTCTGCATGATGCTTGTTGGCAGTCTGGCAGATGCAAACACACAGACATCGCTGCGCTGTCAGCAGCACAGGGATGCTATCTGTGCTAATAGAAGGACGGATGCTGTTTTGTTGGTAGGGGCGGTACACATCAGAATAACGGCTCCACTCTGTGTGGAAAACAGCCCTGATGGAGACATTATTGCTGTGCTGTGTCACTCAGGGAACAAAGCATATTTGGTTAAGAGTCACTCCTTTCTTAGGCACGTTCTCATCCACACAGTCACTTTGAGCCAGATTTGCCATTTAATGTGACCCAGGTTTTTTTTTTCCCCCCTCCCACAATCCTCTCCTTTTAAAACAGTTTTTATTTGAACACTAGAAAATAAACTAAGAGGATTGTTTAGCTGGACCCGCCCTGCTGCTAAATGGAAAAGACACTTGAACCCTCTGGGCCTTAATTTAAGTATCTGGAAAAATGAAGTGGTTGGAAAAAGATGTCTAATATCCATCCTTAGATCAAGAAACTGTGTCACCTTATATTTCAGAACAGACAGTCACTGCTCAATGCGGGACTTGGTGACTGGTATGAGTTTGATGTGTGCCAGGAGCGTAGAGAAAAAGCTAACGTTTTTTAAAGTGGAAAGATATTGATAGCTGAGGGCCTCAGACTTGCTCTTCAAGGTTGGGTGACCGGGGCCATTGTGACTTGGAGTCCTTACCACGAGGTCTGGCCAAATGACACAAAAGAATGCTTCACTGTTAACTTCACTGGACGTTTCTAAGGGCAAACAAGTTTCCTTTCCCAAGTTTCCAAAGCCATGCTTTCCTCAGGGAAGGTAGCTGAAGCTAAAAGGAGCAGAGCTTTGGAGTGAATTCAGTGGGTGAACATGAAAGGCGGGCATAAATCTTAGAAGGACTATGTTTTGCTGGGAGGCAGAGAATTGTGGCTACCCTCTATGTAGGGGTATGCAAGGGGAGCCAGGAGCTCCCTGCTAGGGTGCAAATCAATTAAGCTAAAGTCTTGAACTGAAATAGCTTTTTATCATCTGGGTGAGAAGCCACAGGCTTGAGAAAAGGGCTATTGTACAGCAAAGACCTAATTAGCTGGGCTGCACTGAAGCCGCTCTGATTTGTGTCTTATGGAGAAAGGAGAAGTTGAAATTGCACATGGGCTACCTTTTGTGTTGGAATTTCAAGAAACTGGGCATGTCTCAACCTAGTGCATTCTCTTGAAAGCTAGGTAAAGCTAACTAGGACTTCTTAGATGGAGACCAGAATATCCATCCACTGCCTCTGACTTAACGAGGGGTTTCCACGATGCCATCTTCAGTACTGGTTTGTTAATATTTTTAACTCAGCTGTATAAAAGCTTAGATGTATACTAAGTGGATATTCTGAGGCAAGTTATTAGAGTTTGTATATAAAAGGAAATACGTGTGGGATGTTGAAGACTAAATTAAACTTACTGATATTGCTACTGCCACAGAGAACTGAAGGGCTTCTAACCCAAACATGACACAATGTACTGTTTTATACTGTGACTCTTACAGCATGGTAGCATTTTATGATAAACATGAACTGAGTTAATTTTTTGTTAAAAGCAAACATGCAAGCTAACTGAAAGTTGGTTAGGTGGGTGGTCTATACCCTGGGCAAGGAATTAGGGTTATAATTCAAATGGAATACATGATTAAGAATATATATATATGCCTCAAGAATTGGCACCAAGGCTCACTGATGACCTGTTGACAGCTGGAGTGTGTGCCACTTCCTGAGAGAAGGGGACAAGTTTGTTTACCTTCAGAAGTTTGTGATTTTTATCTAAAAAAATGTTTCAGAGGATAAACTTCTGGGGTATTGTGAGCATGAAAGGAAGGAAAGATACAAAAAAATATAGCTAGCATGTATGCAGTGTCTGGGAAAGGTTATGACTTTCAGTGTCTCCTGCTCTACTGTCAGAGCATTCAGAGAGAGAGAGAGAGAGAGAGAGAGAGAGAGAGAGAGAGAGAGGAGGAGGGGAAAGGGAGAGGGAGGAACATTATATGCTGTTCTTCAGATGTGGTCTAGTGTTTACAGTTTTAAATAGAAAAAATTTTAATTTTCTCTTTTCTTTTGAAAAAAAATTATATCTATACAATATATCTTGATCATATTCATCTTCCCCCATACTCCTCCTGTTCCCCACAATACACACCCTTCAACTTTACGTTCTCTGCCTCTCTCCTTCCTTCCTTCCTTCCTTCCTTCCTTCCTTCCTTCCTTCCTTCCTTCCTTCCTTTCTTTCTTCTTTCCTCTCTTTCTCTTTCTTCCATTCTTTCTTCCTTCCTCTCTTTCTTTCTTCTTTCCTCTCTTTGTCTGTCTCCCTCCCTCCCTCCCTCCCTCCCTCCCTCCCTCCCTCCCTCCCCCCTCCCTTCCCCCCCCTCTCTTTCTCTCTCTCTCTCTCTACTCTCTCTCTCTCTCTCTCTCTCTCTTCTTCTTTTTCAAGACAGGGTTTCTCTGTGACACCTTGGATGCCCTAGAACTGGCTCTGTAGACCAGGCTGGCCTCAAACTAACAGAGATCCACCTGCCTCTGCTTCCAGAAGAGTCAAAATTAAAGGTATACGCCACCACTTGGCTATGTTCTTCTTTCTCCTACTGAGTTCAATTAGTGTTGCTCATATACTCAAGGGTGTGGGGCTCTCCCCTGGGGCATGGACCACCTACCAATGGTCACCTCCCCAAAGAAGAAATGACCATCCCTCCCTCAGCAGCCAACTGCTGCTAGCTCCTCAGCTAGTGGGTGGGGCATCAGGAACCCAATTCCCCTGCATGCTGGAATTAGTAACTGGGTTGATTTGTGCAGCTAACCACGGCTGTAAATTCATGTGTGAGATACTCATGGCACGTCCAGAGGCCAGTTTCACTTGCTTACTAAATTTGTCTTGGTCTGCATGATGCTTGTTGGCAGTCTGGCAGATGCAAACACACAGACATCGCTGCGCTGTCAGCAGCACAGGGATGCTATCTGTGCTAATAGAAGGACGGATGCTGTTTTGTTGGTAGGGCGGTACACATCAGAATAACGGCTCCACTCTGTGTGGAAAACAGCCCTGATGGAGACATTATTGCTGTGCTGTGTCACTCAGGGAACAAAGCATATTTGGTTAAGAGTCACTCCTTTCTTAGGCACGTTCTCATCCACACAGTCACTTTGAGCCAGATTTGCCATTTAATGTGACCCAGGTTTTTTTTTTCCCCCCTCCCACAATCCTCTCCTTTTAAAACAGTTTTTATTTGAACACTAGAAAATAACTAAGAGGATTGTTTAGCTGGACCCGCCCTGCTGCTAAATGGAAAAGACACTTGAACCCTCTGGGCCTTAATTTAAGTATCTGGAAAAATGAAGTGGTTGGAAAAATGATGTCTAATATCCATCCTTAGATCAAGAAACTGTGTCACCTTATATTTCAGAACAGACAGTCACTGCTCAATGCGGGACTTGGTGACTGGTATGAGTTTGATGTGTGCCAGGAGCGTAGAGAAAAAGCTAACGTTTTTTAAAGTGGAAAGATATTGATAGCTGAGGGCCTCAGACTTGCTCTTCAAGGTTGGGTGACCGGGGCCATTGTGACTTGGAGTCCTTACCACGAGGTCTGGCCAAATGACACAAAAGAATGCTTCACTGTTAACTTCACTGGACGTTTCTAAGGGCAAACAAGTTTCCTTTCCCAAGTTTCCAAAGCATGCTTTCCTCAGGGAAGGTAGCTGAAGCTAAAAGGAGCAGAGCTTTGGAGTGAATTCAGTGGGTGAACATGAAAGGCGGGCATAAATCTTAGAAGGACTATGTTTTGCTGGGAGGCAGAGAATTGTGGCTACCCTCTATGTAGGGGTATGCAAGGGGAGCCAGGAGCTCCCTGCTAGGGTGCAAATCAATTAAGCTAAAGTCTTGAACTGAAATAGCTTTTTATCATCTGGGTGAGAAGCCACAGGCTTGAGAAAAGGGCTATTGTACAGCAAAGACCTAATTAGCTGGGCTGCACCGAAGCCGCTCTGATTTGTGTCTTATGGAGAAAAGGAGAAGTTGAAATTGCACATGGGCTACCTTTTGTGTTGGAATTTCAAGAAACTGGGCATGTCTCAACCTAGTGCATTCTCTTGAAAGCTAGGTAAAGCTAACTAGGACTTCTTAGATGGAGACCAGAATATCCATCCACTGCCTCTGACTTAACGAGGGGTTTCCACGATGCCATCTTCAGTACTGGTTTGTTAATATTTTTAACTCAGCTGTATAAAAGCTTAGATGTATACTAAGTGGATATTCTGAGGCAAGTTATTAGAGTTTGTATATAAAAGGAAATACGTGTGGGATGTTGAAGACTAAATTAAACTTACTGATATTGCTACTGCCACAGAGAACTGAAGGGCTTCTAACCCAAACATGACACAATGTACTGTTTTATACTGTGACTCTTACAGCATGGTAGCATTTTATGATAAACATGAACTGAGTTAATTTTTTGTTAAAAGCAAACATGCAAGCTAACTGAAAGTTGGTTAGGTGGGTGGTCTATACCCTGGGCAAGGAATTAGGGTTATAATTCAAATGGGAATACATGATTAAGAATATATATATATGCCTCAAGAATTGGCACCAAGGCTCACTGATGACCTGTTGACAGCTGGAGTGTGTGCCACTTCCTGAGAGAAGGGGACAAGTTGTTTACCTTCAGAAGTTTGTGATTTTTATCTAAAAAAATGTTTCAGAGGATAAACTTCTGGGGTATTGTGAGCATGAAAGGAAGGAAAGATACAAAAAAATATAGCTAGCATGTATGCAGTGTCTGGGAAAGGTTATGACTTTCAGTGTCTCCTGCTCTACTGTCAGAGCATTCAGAGAGAGAGAGAGAGAGAGAGAAAGAGAGAGAGAGAGAGAGAGAGAGAGAGAGAGAGGGAAAGGGAGAGGGAGGAACATTATATGCTGTTCTTCAGATGTGGTCTAGTGTTTACAGTTTTAAATAGAAAAATTTTAATTTTCTCTTTTCTTTTGAAAAAAAATTATATCTATACAATATATCTTGATCATATTCATCTTCCCCCCATACTCCTCCTGTTCCCCACAATACACACCCTTCAACTTTACGTTCTCTGCCTCTCTCCTTCCTTCCTTCCTTCCTTCCTTCCTTCCTTCCTTCCTTCCTTCCTTCCTTCCTTTCTTTCTTTCTTCTTTCCTCTCTTTCTCTTTCTTCCATTCTTTCTTCCTTCCTCTCTTTCTTTCTTCTTTCCTCTCTTTGTCTGTCTCCCTCCCTCCCTCCCCCCTCCCTCCCCTCCCTCCCTCCCTCCCTCCCTCCCTTCCCCCCCCTCCCCTCCTCCCTCCCTCTCTCTCTCTCTCTCTCTCTCTCTCTTTCTTTCAAGACAGGGTTTCTCTGTGACACCTTGGATGCCCTAGAACTGGCTCTGTAGACCAGGCTGGCCTCAAACTAACAGAGATCCACCTGCCTCTGCTTCCAGAGAGTCAAAATTAAAGGTATACGCCACCACTTGGCTATGTTCTTTCTTTCTCCTACTGAGTTCAATTAGTGTTGCTCATATACTCAAGGGTGTGGGGCTCTCCCCTGGGGCATGGACCACCTACCAATGGTCACCTCCCCAAAGAAGAATGACCATCCCTCCCTCAGCAGCCAACTGCTGCTAGCTCCTCAGCTAGTGGGTGGGGCATCAGGAACCCAATTCCCCTGCATGCTGGAATTATAACTGGGTTGATTTGTGCAGCTAACCACGGCTGTAAATTCATGTGTGAGATACTCATGGCACGTCCAGAGGCCAGCATTTCTCCCCATCCTCTGGCTTTTACCTTCTCTATGGCTTTCCCTCTGGGTTATTTTCCGAACCTTGGAGGGGTGAGTATTGTTGTAAATGTACCATCTTTAGACGAGTTCCCACAGTCTCTGAGAGTTACCAGTCTATATTAACTCTGACTCTCTCTTACCAAGGCTGAGAGCAGCAGACATCTTTGGGTCTAATAATATATTTTTAGGATGCAGTTTGGCGATATGACCATTTAGTAAATAACACCAATAAGTTCTTCCCTAGGGTCTAAGGCTTCCCTAGGCAGGCATTTTGATCTTGTTTATAGCACCAGCCATGATTCCCTCCTCGGGAGCGGGCTTCTAATCAAGACAGTGATTCTTAACCCATAAACAGTCTTGACACTACTGTCCATCAGGTTGATGTTACAATATGCAGGGTCCAGTGTTGCGTCAGGCTACTGCTGCATGTTATCACTCGGAAGCTTCCTGGGTAGCACCTTCTAGCGCCAGGAAAGCTAGTTGGTAGGGAGGGAGTTCCCTGGTTAGTGCAAGATTGCTCTCTGAATGTTCTGTATCCAAAAGGAGTGGAGTCTGCATCCTCAGGGTCTACATTCACTATAGCCTAAAGTTAGAGTGGGCCACCAAGAGCAGTAGCGTGTGTGTGTGTGTGTGTGTGTGTGTGTGTGTGTGTGTGTGTGGTTCTGGGTGCCTCTGGGGCCTCCTTGACCAGCAGTTGTAGGAAGGCAAACTGGGCCTGGCACTGGGCATTAAGTAACAGGCGTCTGAAAACAACATTGTTCATCCACTCAGGGTACTTCTATCTTACAAACTAGTGTGGTTTCCTGCCTCCCCTGTTCCCACCCTGTTCTTTCATAGTCCATACAATTACTGGTTATATCCACCTCACAGTTGTAAAAGGTCTCAATGGTAATGTTTACAGTCTAGTTGAGGTTAAAATGCATTTTTTTTTGTTTGTTTTTGGCTTGAGGCAGGGTCTTGTTAGGTAGCCCTGGCTGAGCTATGACTCACTACAAGACAGGGTGGGCCTCAAACCCACAGAGATCCACCTGCATTTGCTTCTCGAGTGCTGGGATTAAAGTCATGCATTACTATGCCCAGTTTTAAAAAGTATTTAAAAAAGACGACCACATCCTGCCTGGGTATGGTAGTACGTGCCCATCATCCCAGCACTTGAGTTATGGAAGTAGAGGTCTCAAGGGTTCAAAGTCATCCTTAGCTAAGTAAGGAGTTTGCCCAGCCTGAGTTACTTGGGACCCTACCTCCAATCCAAACCAAAATATAACCAAAAAGACACTGCTAAGCTCGGCAGTGTCATCTGAGACGGTTGTATTTTGATCCAGGATTTTTACTCTACATGTTACCAGTTTATGCATGGAAAGAAAGGAATAAACTACTCACAAAATAGAGTCAAAGAAAATATGGTGTGGGAGTGGCAGACCCATGTTTTTTTTGCTGCAGTTAGAGTTTGTGAAGAGCCCTCCACATGGCGACTTTAGTCAGAATAACCTGGGAGGGCGTTTGTGTAAACTGCACAACAATAGTAAAAGGCTCAGGGACTGAATACATTTGTAACAAAATGTCATTAATGTGAGAATCCTTCAGGCACCTCACATGGTCATGTTCACACTTTCCTTTTTATTCTTCTATTGTTGCTTGGTTATCATAGAAAAGTGATAAAACATTAACAGATTAAAGAAAATGAAGATAATAAAGTTGACTTAGTTAACCACTCAGAAATTAATTCAGGGTTAATTTATCAATTAAAAAAATTTTTTTGAGGGTAGTGGTAATGTTTTGCTGAAGTATTAATGTTAAAATTTAGTTGTTCATTTTCTTTTTTAAGATTTAGTGTGTGTGTATCTGTATATCTGTGTATCTGTGTATCTGTTTGTCTGTCTGCAGTATGCCTTATGTGTGTGGGTGACCACAGGACCACAGAGGGAATAGCTCTCCTGGAGCTAAAGTTATGGGTAGTTGTGAGCTGCCTGATGTCAGTTCTGGGACTCGAACTCAGGCCTCTGTAAGAGCTGCGAGTGCTCTTAACCATCGAGCCATCTCTCCATCTCTCTCTTATATCCATTGAAAGTATTTCTTTATCTTAAGCATTTGTATATATTCTTTGTTATATTATAAAGACAATAGTTTAAAACTATGACTTCAGTGTTTCACATATACTAGAGAAATATTCTACCACTTAATTATATCCCCTGATCTTCTTCATAAAAAAAAAAAAAAAAAAGAAGAAGAAGAAGAAGATGAAGAAAAGAAAAAAGAAAAAAGAAATTGTCGGTGGGATATACCTCCCTCTTCTGGCCACTGTGGGCACTGCACTCACATGCACATATACCCTCAAATATGTAGTTACAATAAATTTGAACACATTACATCAAGATATTTTTGTCAGAACTGGACAGTTGTAGGAGTGGGCTTTTTGAGTTTATTTCTTTTTTAATTTTAAGATTTATTTATTTACTATGTATATAGTGTTCTGCCTACATGTATGCCTGCACACCAGAAGATGGCACCAGATCTCAATACAGATGGTTATAAGCCACTATGTGGTTGTTGGGAATTGAACTCAGGACCTCTGGAAGAGCAGCCAGTGCTCTTAACCTCTAAGCCATCCCTCCAGCTATCAAGTTCATCTTTAAACATTACATATATTTTTTATTTATTGAAAAATTTTTTTTATATTTAATTATGTATATATGTGTGGGGGGTGTGTGCAGGTGCTGGTGGAGCCTAGAGGCAACTTCATGATGGCTCACACCTCTCTATAGTTCCAGTTCCAGAGGATCTGACATCCCTTCTGAATTCTGAGGATACTGCATGTATGTGATGTACAAACATACATGTAGACCAAAGACCCATACACATTCAAATAAACAAAAAATTTAAAAAGGTTTTGTAGTTTTTCTTTCATAAAATTTATTTCTAATTTCATAAATAACTGGTTATTTTTTAGCTGCTAAGTGAAGTAATATTCATTTGGAATTTTCATTGCTAGTGGGTGTAACTGTGATACTCTGTAATGAATAATTTTGTACTTTGAAACCTGGCTGCAGTTATTAACTTTAATAGTTTTTATTTCCTTTAAAGAAGATTCTTTAGCACAACAACCAAAGGTACACAGAAGAAACCCTGTCTTGAAAAGCAAAAAAAAAAAAAAAAAAAAGTAGATTCTTTAGGGAATTTATTTGTAAGATTTGTCTTTGACAGGTGTGGTGATTCATATATGCAATTTCAGAATTTTAGTAGGTGAAGACAGAAGGGTTATTCTGCTCTTTCAGCTAGTCCAGGCTACAGAGTGAGACTGTCTCAAACAGGCAAGCAGGCAAACAAGAAATATAAAGCACAGGAGGCAGAGGCAGGCGAATCTCATGGAGTTTGAGGGCGACCTGGTGTACAGAGTGAGTTCCAGGATAACCAGGGATACACAGAGAAACCATGTATTAAAAAAACAACCTCCACCCCAAACCAAACCAAACCAAACCAAACCAAACCAAACCAAACCAAACCAAACCAAACCAAACCAAACCAAACCGAACCAACCAACACACCACCCCCAAATCCAAAAAAATGTTTTTTCTTTTTATTCCAAACTTGATTCTTTTTCTTTCTGTATCTGTCAAAATTGTTCTTGCTAGACCTCCAATATAATATCATAAAAGAGTTATAACTCTTTTCACCTCTGCCTTTGATAGTTCTTCTGGGTTTTTTATAGATATTGTTTATCAGGCTTAGAAGTTTACTATCTATTCTTGTATTTTTTATTAAGAAAGTATAACTTTTTTTGAAAGGTATAAAATTTTAAGTAATGTTTTATGTATTAATTAAGATGGTTGTGTAGTTTATTCTTTTTAAAATTAATATGCCATATTATATGATTGTTTTCTAGATACAAAGCCAATATTTACATTCCAGGGATAAGTTTCACATAGTCATGATATACAATTTTTATGAGTTGGAGACCAATGTAGTTAATTGTGAACTTATGATAGTTTTTCTATTTTATAATGATGTGAAAACAGTATACATTCATTAGAAATAATTTAATTTTTTTTTTTTTTGATTATGAAGACAAGCCACACTCCTCTATGATGTCCTGTGTTGTTAGGCTCTGAGGTTCAGAAAATTATGGGAATTAGTAGATTTTTCACCCTGCAATATTCTGAACTGTGATAAACATGTTGGATAGAACCACATTACTGAGGAGTCGTGTGTCTGTGTCCTTCTCAGGTCTGGCTCTTTTTCCTGTCCTCTATTCTAGCTTTGCTCTCAAGGGCATGCAAAACTCAGAGCACAGACTTTGCGATGTTTCTTTTCTCTTCTATTTATTGGAAGAGTTTTTGAAGATTTGTTTTTATGTCCTCAGAAAATATTTGGCAGAATCTGCCAGGGAAGCCATCTGGTCGCGAACTTTTCATGCGGTGAAGTTTTTGATACTGTCATCTGTTTCATGAGTTGTTTCTATTTCTTCTGGAGTCGTTTTTATAGGTGTTGTCTTTCTCAGGACTTCCCTATTTTTAACAAGGTTGTCTCAGTTCTTAGAATGAAACTCTTCACTGTGTTCTTTCACAGTCCATTTTTATTCTGAGAGATTGACAGTAATATCTCTTTTTAATCTTTTTAAGTACTTGGACTTTTCTGTTTTGTTTTTATTTTTCCAAGTAACCATCTTTTGTTGATTTAAAAAATTCTGCATTTTGAATTTCTGTCTCCATTTTTATGGTTTCCTGACTTTTGTTTGTTTTGAGTTAGGGTTTCTCATGATTTTTTTCTTTTCATTCTCTTCTCTCTCTCTCTCTCTCTCTCTCTCTCTCTCTCTCTTTTTTCTCTCTTTCTCTCTCTCTCCTCTGTATGTGAAACTTTTGATTTTTGTGTACTTTCCTTTCAGTTACTATAACAAAATGGGACCATTAACTGAAGAAAAGGCAAAGGTTGACTCTGGCTCATAGGTTTTAGAGCTGTCCAGACATGCTTGCTTGACTCCACTGTTTTTGCATCTGTGGAAACATACTCATGCTGTGGTTATATCATGCTTGGAGCTCATCATGCTGGGAATTCATCATGTTCAGAGTTCATCATGCTAGGGATATATCATGTGTCTTGTTGAGGTGCACATGTGGACCAGACCTGCTGACCTCATTGTGGGTAGGAAATAAAAAATTAGAAAAGAAAGAAAGAAAAGAAAGGGAGACATTCAACTAAACACATTTCCAACCACCAAAGGGCACCATCTTCCACTCTAACCAAGCTGAGCACCAGCCTTTAACATAGGACCCGTGGGAGAAATTTCAGATCTAAAACAGTTGTTGACTTGGATCTGCTTTTGTTAAAATAATCATTTCAAGCTAGAGATTTCCTCCAGCTTCCGACACATCTATGTTTTGGTTTGCTGTATTTTCATCTAAATTTATCTCAAGTTTACATTGTGATGCTTCTTTGACCCCATGATTCTCAGAAATACTTTATTCCCCACATTTAAAAGATTTCTCAAGTTTCCTCCTGGGACTGGTCTCTGGTGTCATTCCACCTTGCCTGAATGATAATATACTTTGGGTGGTTTCGTTCTTTTCAATTTGTCAAGGTTTGGTTGTAGCCCAGTCAAGAACTTGGAGAATGTTCCATGTGATTTAAGACGTACATCTTTAAAGTCCCCAGTTTTAATTTTGAATATTTTGAACACTGTGAGGTATGGCCCACCAAACAGAAACCTTGGCATGGAGGACTCGGCGAGCCTTAGGAATGTAGATAGGAGATGAACATGGTCATATACACCTAAGGTCTCAGCCAAGCAGGGTTAGAAAAATCATAGGTTTAAAGCAGCCCAGGCGACATAGTGAGAACCTGTGAAAATATTTGATTGACATTCCACTTAGAAATCTGACTTAGATAATGACACATAATGGCTGCTTTGACCATGCATATGGAATGTAATTAATCAGCAAGAAGACTGGAAGTTTTAGGAGAAATAGGTAATTATGTTGTCTGCCGCACTTACAGGGGACAGAACAATTATTATACTTAATAATTCAACAGACACATATTTGTTGGAAGCACTCTAGCACGTGGATGGAAGGGTTGAGAGAAGCAGGGTCCAGTTTGATTTAGAATTCAAGGTTGACCATGACCTCACTATGTAGATGAGGTGACATTAAACTCCTTATTTCCCTGCCTCCGAACCCCAAGGGCTGGCTACAGACCATACTACACACCTGGAACTTTCCGTGCCTTACAGCAGTTTACTTCCTTGAATACATGTAATTAAGAATGTTTTGCAGATAAGATTGTGGTTTGAAAAAAACTAAAAGGCAGCTTATACACTAAGCACAAAGTGGCTTCCTGGGACTTACCACGGAGATAATCACTGTGTCTCTTCTGTGGAATTGGGAGTCCTGCTTGGAATTTCTATGAGCTTCGAAACATGCTAATTTAGAACAGTGTGATATTGCATCTCTCCTAGGGGATGCATTATGAGACTATTCAATATTTCAATCAAGACTCTAACAGGAAATTGCTGGCAGACTCAACATACATTAGGAAGACTCAATTTTATTTTTATTTTTTTAAGGTTTATTGGTGTCCCAGTGTGTATGTGTAGGTGCACATGCCCGAGTGTGTGCATACCATGTGTATCTTGGTGTCACTGGTCCCCTGGAACTGGTGTTACAGAAGCTTCTGGCCCCTGTTGTTAGCTCTGAAAACACAAGTCAGGTCTTCTAGAAGAGCAGCAAATGTTCTTAACTGCTGAGCTCTATCGCCAGCCTTCATTTTCTTAAACTTTCACTTATTTATTTTTATTATTTCACATGTGAGCACTGTATTTCCATCATTCATTCTTGGCCTCTTGTTCTTTAATTCTAATTGCTACATATATCGTATAGTTTATCAATATAACCTGCTGAAATCTCTTAGAATCGTTCAAGTGTATTTGGGGCTGCCCTCTTGGAACTGGCTAATCTCTCAGGGGACTTTCCTCTGCATGCTCATCTCCCTCTCTCGGCAACCATTTTCAGTTTTAAAATGTATTTTTGCTTTAACCTGATTTTGTGTGTGGTATGATGTAGCATTTCTCTACATGTATACCACATCCAGTTAGTAGATTAGGATACTTGGCATAGCCACTATCTCAGACTATTATTATTATTATTATTTTGTGTTGAGAATATTTATTCAAGACATACTGTTGCCCAGGTTGGCCAAAGAACTCACTATGTAGTCCATGCTGGCCTCAAATTCACGACAGTCTTTCTGCTTCATACTCTTGAATGTGGGATTACAGGTATGAGCCACAATGCCTGGCCTGATAGTGACATTCTTAGTGGTTCTCCTACCCCTTGTCGAATGGGGCTGACTTGTAGAATCTCCAGACATCACTGAAATAAAACAGTTTGACTTCTAATGTTAGTCACAAATGATGCCTTGGGCCTCTCCCCCAGGCAAGCCTTTGGGTATTGTAGACCCAGCCTATATCTTGACTATGAGGTCCTAAGAGAATCCTAATAGAAAACCACTCTGCCAAGCCAAGCCTGAGCTCTTCCTTCATAGGGAATGGGAAAAACAAACAAAAAAACAACCCTAAAAAACCCAGTTGGTGTTTTACTGGTTGTGCAGCAATAGCTAACTATGGCAGGGAGCTTCTATATGTTTGAACTTTGGAGCCATAAGAACCACAGAATATATTATCTATATAATTAAACACAACAAAGAAAACTCTGAAAATAAATCTTTGCCAGAATTTCCTAATGGTTTCTCATTACATTCTTAGGTAGAAATTCCTGGCTCTTACCTACTCAGTATATGTGGTCTGGCACTTGCCTCCTCATTCTCTGTCTCCACTGGGAGACATTTAGGACTGCTGTATCCTGACTGCTATCATGCTGTGATACTTCTAAGTTCCAGAGTAGAGAAAGATTTAGTAAAACTCCAGTTTCCATTGCAAAAAGCGCTATCTTCTATAGTTTTAGCATGATGCCCTTGCTGTGTAGACATGCATACATATATGCACACACACACACACACACACACACACATGCACGCACACAATTTTATAGAGCTACGATAATATAAAATAAGCAGCACATGGTTAAAAACACGCACTTCAAAAAAATTAAAAATAAATGTTGCCACTATCAGTAGTTCAACAGATCTTTTATTCTTGAAAGTTTCTCTGTGATCTTTTACAATCTTTCCTCTTTCACCTCCTGTCTCTCACCTCAGAGCACTTATCTAGAGTGATTATTGAACATTTCCATCATAACGGAAGCTCTTGTTGGAAAGGGCTTGGGTCATTACTGTGAAGAACACCCTATTTTGTTTCATGTAGTTAATATACCAGTTGTTCACAAAGTCAACAAGCGCCAGGGCCTCGTAGTACAGGAAAACAATTCTTTTTATTGGTTATGTGAATTAAGTAGCTGTTGGGTTTTTAAGAGACCTTTCTGGTGGGTCAGCTGAGCTATGTTAAAGTTCCTAGTGTTGTACAGGGCATAGGTACAAATAGAAAACCAGGGCTTTCTCCAGGAAACTAGTTCAATTAGCTATGTAGGTGAGACAGGGACATGTCTCTGATTGAGAGAGCAGACGGGTAGGGGTTGGAGGAGGTTGGGGAAATAAAGCAAAGGGGATGCTTTTTTTTTTTTTTTAAGTGGAATCAAGATACCAATTATTTGACCAGGACACACACTTGATCTGAATCCTGTAACTCTTTTTATTTCCCCCTCCCCAATTATTTAGACCAGGGATTAGTGACTTTGTTGTAAGTCTCTGAGAGCTTAATGGGTTTACAGAGGTTCCTTCACATTCCTTAGTGTCACGGGCAAGGGTACAGTGGAAAGACCACTATTCTTTTCCTAGAGAACACTCCCAACTCTTGTTTTCAGATTTCAAGAGTTTATGGATTTAAAAACCCAGGTACAGATGCACTCAAAGAAACAAAGTTTTCTAATTTAGTATAAGCTGATTTATTTTTATACTTAATAAAAACGGAACCAAGGTCTGGAGAGATGGCTCAGTAGTTAGGAGCAAGCAGCTTATAGAGGAAGCAGGATAATTTCCCAGCAACAAGAGCAGCTCACAGCTACCATTCTGGAGGATCCAGATTCCCTCTTCTGATGTCCTCATCTCCATCACTGATGTGGTGATAGGCACACACTCAGGCACACACTTATACACATAAAATAAATTTAAAACTTGCTTTAGGTTTTATGTAGGTTAGCGACAGCTTATATTATTTGTGAACATATTAAATATCTATTATGTCTATATCTATATCTATTATGTAATTTTAAGCATGTGGTGGGTTGTTTACTGTTGTCAATGAATATTTAGCTGTATCAGGAGCTGTGAACAGAACTTTTCTTTCCCAACTTTCTCACTCTTGAATTTTTTTTTCACCCCAGACAGTCCTGGCTGTCCTGGAACTCACTTGATAGATCAGGCTGGCCTTGAATCAGAGATGCATATGTTACCATGCCTAGCTTCACTTTCATCATTTTTCTTTTTTTTCTTTTTTTTTTTTAAGATAAGATCTTTTATTTTCTCTAAATTTTTAAATATATATTTATTTATTGTGTGTACATGTATGTGTTGGTGCACATGTATCATGATAAGCATGTGGAGATCAGAAGACAACTTTTGGGAGCCAGTTCTCACCTTCAATCATGGAATTTGGAAATTACTCTCAGGTCATTTGGCTTATGTAGCAAGTGCACTTATGAAGTTAGTAATCTGGCAGGCCTGAGAACATGTTTAATGTTGTCATATTCTTACAGCTAGATGAACCCTAGAGATCATCTAATGACCAGAAGTGATGAAAACACACTCCAGAAACATAAAGGGAATTATTAAAAGTCAGAATATACTGATTTTTATATTAATTAAAATGTACTTTTCATGCAAATAATACAAAGAAAATTTTTGAATCTGAAAACAGTAAGAGTTTGTATTTTAACATATAATTAGTAGACATCAAAATATCTCTTCTTGACAGTCAAGTTTTAGCAGACTGAATAGCTTAAAACAGCTCTCAATTATTTTAGATTTTTTTCCTTCTAACTCCACACACACAGAAGCCTTATCCATCCTCTGGTTTTCTCTTTCCCTTTCTGTTCCCAAAGAAATGAGCCAGCTTGTGATGAGACGAAAAGCCAGCTTTTGTTTCACTGAGTCCTGTCTGGCTTGTGCTGGCACCACCACGGTCTGGGCTGATTTTAGTCCATCCAGTGCCCACATTATTGGTCCAAGTTGAATGGCAAAGTCTTTTCAAAACAAGAAGAGCCATAACTGGCTGTCTCTGTGGTACCAACATGCATCTTGTAAGGACAGCCACTAAAGGGTAAGGGTGACTCAGAGCACTGGCCAGAGAGAACTGTGGCTCATCAACTCTGGTGGAGGTTTTAGAAGGCTTGGTAAGGTGACAGAAAAGAAGTCAGAGCCTAAACTATACACTAATTTGTTGCTTTAATCATTTGTGTCATAAAACCACGAGTTACAATCTCAGGCTTCCGTATAAAGAATCCTTTCCATTACAAATTTCAATTTGTGAAGGTTTCCCTGAAACGAGTTTACAGTCATATTTTAAAGCTAATTTGAGAGAAACTAGACCACTTAGAGTTCCCAGATTCTGTGAGGCTTTTGCTTTTGAAGTTACTCATTAAAAAAAATATGAGCCTTAAATTCCCATGAACACAGTGCTTAGCGTTAGTCATCTCCCAAGGGAAACGCTACACTGTATCCTCTTGGGGGATGCAAAATGCTGTTTCCTTTTTCATTTCCTTTTTTTTTTTTTTACAGTGAATGCGGTGAATTTTAGTTATTTTGCCTTTGTTACCCTGTCTTATCGCTTTTTTCTCCCACTGATACTGCTCTTCAACTTCCATGTCTTCTTGTGGGACCCACGAAGTATGATGATGCTTGCTTGCATGAGGATGAGTGAGCAGGTTATTTACTGGAGTATAGGCAACTTAGCAGTGGCTACACTACTGAAAAAAAACGACTGTCCTCCCAGCAACCATTCACTGCCTATAGTCCCTCAGAGTAGGATGGGGCCTCATACGCTCCTCCCTCACCCATGATGAGATGTTACCAGGCACAATCTTGATCAGGGTTTGTGCACATAGCAGTTGCACAGACTTTATGAATGTGTGTGGTGTCCAGCAGATGTCTGTGTGCAGTCCATTTTCCCGTCCCCTGGCTCTAACATTCTTTCTACCCCTCCTTTCTATGATTTCTCTGTGCCTCAGGGAAGGGGATGATATGGATGTCCTATTAAAAACTGAGCACTGTACCGTTACTTATTCTCAGTCCTTCAGTGGGGAGTTTCTAAACCGGTTGCAATAAGAGACTCCTCTGCAGGCCCACTTTCAGTTGCCTTGTTATTAGTTTACATCTCTTGAAGATTTTTTTTTTTTCGAAACAGGGTTTCTCTATGTAGCCCAGGCTGGCCTTGAACTCACAGAGATCCACCTGCCTCTGCTCCCCCTCCCCCCCCCCAGTGCTGGGATCAAAGACATGATTCTCCTGTTTCAGCTCCCTGTTTGTTTAGATGACAGGTATGCAACTTTATGCCTGTCCATATTTTCCATTTTATGTCTTCTTCTCACTCAGAATCTTTCTTTCCTCCTCTAATTTCCTGATTTTTTTTTTCTTAAATTAAAAAGGCGACTATTTTTCCTTTACAAAATGATCGGAGAAGTGAAAGCAAAATGTGATGCTTTCCTCTTAGTAGAGCATGTCATGGATCCAATAGGCTCGTGTTTTAATTTATCCTTGGAAAGAACTGAGTTTATGGCTTTCCTTTCGTGACCCAGCTGTTTGGGAATTACTAAATCCACGGGGAGTTGTGTGAGTTATGTAATTGGCAGGAATTATCTGAGTTTGAGGAAGCACACTTACTCCGTATGTTAGCCAGAGCTGGTTGGAGCCTCCTTCTTCAAGGATGCAGGGTTGCAGACCCCTGTGAAACTGTGGTGTTCTCTTAGCTGAATGCAGATGTAAACTTATTTATCCCTTTTGCGGTTTTTGAGAAAGAATACATTGCTTTTCTGCATCTTGCCTCATTAGTGCCTCCCAAAGATACTGGGGGCGAAGACTAATAAAAGCTGAAACAGTCGCTCCAATGGACTTAGCAAATATTAAAGTAATAATGCTTATGGTTTGTAATTCATCCAACCCCCAATCATTCTCTTTCACCTCTTATTCTTCTTCAAATGCTAGACTTACAAACACCGAACAGTTTTGTTCTTTCACAGCGGGAGAGAGGGAAAGCGCTTCCTTTATGGTGCCTCGTTGATCTGGGATTTCCTTCCTATTCCCTCAAGATGAATCACAAAACTTGGCTCCTCAGTCTTTGAAGTTCCAGATTCTGGAATGAAAATAAATATCTAAGGCTGTGTTGTCTTTCTACTATTTGAGCCAGTGTGTGAGGCCTACGGTCTGTAAGGGCTATAGACTCTTGCACGGAATTGTGAAATGGATTTGTTTTATATATAATCTCCCTTGGTGTGGCACTAAAGAAAAATACTGTGGCAGGAATTGCTACACATTTCCATTGGCTCTGTCCTATCATATGGCAATTGAAATGCCACTTCAATTCCTAAGAGTTTATGTTCGCTAAAACAGAAAATGGCTTAGAAGTACAAGAAACCCGTGCTCCAGCGAATGACAGGCAGCAATCTTTTTGATAATTCATCATGTTCCAGATATGAAGATGCTGCCTAAGGCACGGTTTCTGTGTTGTACCTGGAGCTCCTGGCAGGATAACTAGATGGGATCTGAGAGCTCCAGACCGTCCAGGGATAGTGAAACTTACCAACCTTCTAGGTGGAAATGGAGGAAGCCACTGTCCGAATGCTGTTTTCACGAAGAGGGGATTAGCCCTGACAAGAGAGGAAAGCGTGGTCTTTGGGATAGAACTACATTTATTTATTTATTATTTATTTATTTTGATTTTTACACCCAAGCCTCAAGTTTTATTTTTTTTAAATAAAGTCTATTTCCCAACAGCCATATATACAAAATATTCATATTGCAAGATTTGCAAATAATATTTGTTCATACTTAAACTTTGAAAACAAGCCCGACTTTTCGTGTGTAGATCAAAATTTGTTAATTCTTTTTTATTACCCATTTTATTCGTTTACATTCAAATGATATTCCCCTTCCCTGTTACTTCTCCACCAACCCCCCCCGTGCCCCTCCCCCATCCCCTTTACCTCTATGAGGGTGCTCCTCCACCCACTAACCCACTGCATCACCCACCTTACCCCTCTAGCATCCCCCTACGTCGGGGCATCAAGCCTCCTTTCCCTCCCATTGATGTCAGATAAGGCCATCCTCGGCACATATGTATCTGGAGTTTTGGATCCCTCCATGTATACTCTTTGGTTGCGTTTAGTCCCTGGAGCTTTGGGTGGTCCAGTTAGTTGATATTGTTCTTCTTATGGGGTTGCAATCCCCTTCAGCTCCTTCAGTCCTTCTCCTAGCTCTTCCATTGGGGTCCCCAGGCTCCGGCCAATGGTTGGCTGGGAGTATTTGCATCTGTATTAGTCAGGTGCTCTCAGAGAACAGCCAAATCAGGTTCCTGTCAGCAAGCGCTTTTTGACATCAGCAATAGTGTGGGGTTTTGGTGTCTGCAGATCCCTAGGTGAGGCAGTCTCTGGATGGCCTTCAGTCTCTGTTCCATTTTTTTGTCCCTGTCTTTCCTTTGGACAGGAACATTTCTGAGTTTAAAATTTTGAGACATGGCCCCTGGCCCCATCCCTCAAATGGGGGTTTTGCCTATCTACTGGAGGTGGTCTCTACAGGTTGTATCTTACCTTTGTTGGGTATTTCACCTAAAGTCATTGCCATTGGCTCCTGGGAGCCTCTCGTTTCCCTGGAGTCTGTGCCTTTCTGGTGGCTATCCAAGTTTCCCCCGTTCCCCAAACAATGACTTCATGAAATTCAAATTCGCAGACAAATGGATAGAACTAGAAAATATCATCCTGAGTGAGGTAACCCAGACACAAAAGAACACACAAGATATGTACTCACTGATAAGTGGATGTTAGCCCAAAAGCTCACAATACCCATGATACAACCCACAAACCGTATGCAGCTTAAGAAGAAGGAAGACTAAAGATGCTTCAATCCTACATAGAACAGGGAAGAAAATAATCACAGGAACTTGAGGGAGGAGGGACCAGGGACAGAGAGAGGAGGGAGAAGGGAAAAAAGGGGGGCAGAAACAGGTATTGGAAGGGACAGTAACAACTAGACTCAGAATCTTGTGAAGACTTGGGTCTGGATGCTAACAGTGCTCTAGCTGTATGCCCAGACCCTGAGTGTACTGAAGCTAGAAAACAGCAGTGATTTCTTGTCTCAGCCGGTGTGGCTAAGATTCAGAGTCAAGGCTGTAACCGACAATGTTATGCTAAGAGGGGATTGAGGTTAATTTGAGTAGCATAATTCTTCTCTTTCTGCTTGTATTGGTTTATCTTTTGAGTCCTGGATATATAGAATATGGGATTTTAATAGTTTTACCACTAATAATGATTTCTAGAAAGCCAACTTGAAGCCATATAATTTGCTATATTAGTTGTTGTACAAGTGTTATTTAGACTGGGGAAATTTGCAAATCTTCATAATTTACATATTTTAAAATACCTCCCTTATGTGTATAAAATGTCATAATAAAACCCATTACTCTGTTAGTAATTAAATAATTAATAAAACCTTAAAATATTACTTATATCTAGTGAATCCATTATTATAACAGGTGATATACCTGGGATAAGATTATCTTAACTATTTGGATTTTTTTCTCAATTGCTTTTATGTTCTCTTAAAAATCCATTCTGATATCTTAACTTTGTTTTGGGCCTGGGAATTGTAGCTCCAGGCCCTTGCCCAGCCCTTAGCAGGGTGTGAAATTGTAGGGCTCAATTTCTAGGGCTGCGAAATGAAACAAAAAGTACATGGATTTTAACTACAATCTTATAAGCAGTTATAAGACTGTTGACTTCAACTTTCTTGTGTGATAAGGAAATTTCCTATTTCTTATGGTGATTGACGGGATTAATATGATAAAGTTTACAGACCTAGCCTTTCTTTTCCTGTTTCCTCCACCTCCCCAGTGCTGGAATTTCTAATCAGTGCTGCCATGTCCAGTATATCAGAGGGTCAAGTTCTAACCCAGAACTCCCTGAACCAGGGAATTTTCTCAGCTAGGATGAAAGCTAGCAAGCCCCAGAGATCATCTTGTTTATGATCCCTTGGAGCTGAGGTTATAGGTGTGTGCCAGATATCTGTCTTGATACATGAATGTTGAGATCTGAAATCCAGTCCTCATGATTGATCAGTAAGGGGTCTTCACCACCGAATCATCTCTCTAGTACCTGTACTTTGTTTTATGTATATTAATGTATTCCATTAGTAAGTGTGTATTATCCTTGTACTTTCAAAGAATTGTCTACTTTGAGGAAGCTATATATTTGGCAATACATTACCTTGAGGAATTGAACATTTTTAGGTTGTATACTATAGAACGTTCCATAATTTCCTAATAGAGAGTTGTGAAAACACAGTAAAATTCAAGAATTCTCGAAGGCATGGTATTCCTTTGGATTAAGTCACGCCTGGAACTCAGCGTCCTATATTTTCTACCATCCTCAGTTCTTCCAGCTTGATTCCACACGACTGGAGCAATGATGGAAGATATATGCTCATGTTTTAGCTGTTCTTTCTGTGAACCACATCAAGGAAGTATGCCATGCCACAGCAGTGCTCACAGACACAATGAGACTGCAAGATCAGAGATCCAAGCCTGTATCCAGTGTCCCTTTTATTTCAGTCTTTGACCAACAAGAATTTCCATTAATTCTCTGAGTACCCAGGAGGGTTAATGAACACAGATCACTGGTGACATCAGGATGCTGGTACATTTTGTGCTGGGGCTTTGTATGTCCTGTTCCAAAGGAGACCCTTAGACATAAGGCATGAACATGCCGGCTAATGGTCTAAGGGTAATTTTGTTATCCTTAATGCTTTTAAACATATTTTCCTAGTGGAAATTTTCATCCAGATAAGCACTGAAGCACTTAGCATTGTTGTTCCTTATTCCATTTGTCTGAGTAAGAATACAGATAGCACCAAAAACAGGCATCTTGAGCTAATACCGCATGGATGACATCAATGCGGTTTTGAGAATTGATACACTTACCATAAAGCCTTTTAGTTGTCTTCACAGACTCTTGAGTAGGCAAGTCCATTTTCAAATTAGATGGGAAAAAAAATCACTCAAAGTGGAATTTTCAGAACTTTCATTTATTCCTGACAATCGGTGTTACACTCCCCACACACTTTACACCCTGTTAGGTGTAGAGCGCTCTCGCCCTCTCTGGAGAGTGGTAGAAGGCTGTGGCTGTCTACTCTCGGGAGAATTACAGTTTGTTTCCACCTGCTCTCCCGAGGTCCCAGGTTTTTCTGTGATGCTCCTGCAGCAGCCAGCTCCCAGATGCTGACACATCTGTGTTATCTCAGGCAGAGTACACATCAACACAGTCTCCAAAGGAACCTTTCTAATGCGTGGACATCTTGGTTCTATTTACATTCTACCCACAGTCCTGCAAAGCCTGTCCCCAAACTGATGAGTTCGTTCACTCTCCTGAGTTACTTATAATCTCCAAAATCAAAATCTGAACAAAAGCAGCTTAAAGATAACTCTGAGATGGCTCAGCATGGGTTATCTCCAAGCCTGACAATTCAAGTTCCATCTCAGGAACCCACAGGGTAGAAGTGAGAAGTGACTTCACACTTCTTCACTTACCAAGGCACATATGCCCACCCCCATGAATGAATGAATGAAGAAAGAAATACTAATAAGAAAAAAAAGTAGTATCCTTTGCTGAAGATAATTTGAGAAAACTGAGAACCGAGAATTCAACTCCGAGAACATATATAAGAGAGAAAGTGTTCAAACTGTCCACAGTTCAGTGCCCGCACACTGTAGCTCTTCAGCCCTGCAAATGTGGTGCATTAGTGAGTCAAACTCATTTGGTTTCAGCAAGCTGCACAAAGGAAGCATTTGTTCTCACTGTCTCATCACCCATCACCCGTCACTCGTCACCTGTCACCTCACTGTCTCAGTTCCAAGCCTCTCTGTCCAACCTCCTCCAGGAGAAAGGAACCCACCCTGGAGTGCCTGGAGGCTCAGCAGTCTGGCTGGACCCAGAACACAGTTCATTTAACTCATTGAATTGACGTCCATTGGCTCTGTAGAGTAATGTTTCTGTGTTTCTAGCCATGGAGGAGGAGCTGCAATGCAATTGCCAAGCTTCGTTTGTTTGTTTGTTTGTTTGTTTTGCTGGTTAGTGATGTAGACTGTGGACTGTAGGTTTTGTTGAGAGCAAAGCCATTTATTCTCCAGCAGCACATGCTCAACTGCAAACACAAATTTCTGCTACACTGAATCTGTTGTTTAGGCCTTTTTTTGTTAAAACAACTCAGAAGTCCAAGAGTGTTGGAAAGAAAGTGCAAACCATTTTCAGCAGAACTAAACACGGAGAGTAGAAGGGATGAAGGAGTTTAGTCTAAAACTTCTCAGTGCATTGAGAGCTCTCACTGTGGAAAGATAATGGAAGTCTGGATGTAAGGGCTGCTTTTCTCCAAGTAGAGAAAGCTATGCTTTTGAGATGTGGAGAAAGGGTGTTCAAGAACTTTTGGCCAAGACTCTCAGAGTCTCCCAAGTTTTCAGTTATTTCTGCTTTCACTAATCCAAAGCGCTTTTCACTTCTCTCTTGTTCAGCCTTGGTTTTGTGGTCATGGTGACTTACTGCACCAAGCACAGCCCCTCCCTTGTCTGTCAGACTGTTCTTCACCCAGAACAGACCACTCAGGACACTCCTGAGTGAGGAAGCACAGCTCACTAACTACATGCCATATATGCAAGTAAGACTGCTTGACAGGGGAAGGCTCCTTCTCAGCCATACCTTTGGGTCACACTAGAAATGGAATAACATAGCTGTGCACAACATTTCTATCCAGCTGTCGAGCTGCTGAGTCTTATTTGACTCACAGTGAGCCTATGATGGATGCTCTTCCTGAGCTCTCAGACCTGACACCGAGGAAACGGCTGATTGTGTAAATGCACATCTAGGCAAAACTAAAACTTTTGTTTCCAAAATCCCACATAGTCTTCGCTCCTGGTCTCAGGGTTAACCCTCTCCTTTTCTGACTTTACCATGTGACACACTCATTGGCCACACCCACCATTTTTGTCTGTCTTCATTCAGTGTTTCTGGCTTGGACCTCTGCTCTTGTTAATTTCACCTCCCCATCTCTCCTCTTCTCCGTAATAAGGATTTGTACTGGCTAGTTTTTATGATAAAGTTTTAGATAAAGTCACCTGAGAGGAGGGAACCTCAATTAATAAGACGAGGCTGTCAGCAAGCCTATAGGACACTTTCTTAATTAGTGATTGCTGTGGGAGGGACTAGTGCACAGTGGGTGGTCCTAAGCTGGTGGCCCTGGGTGCTATAAGGAAGCAGGCTGAGCAAGCCAGAATGAGATGGCCGGTAAGCAGACTCCTCCATTGTCTCTGCCTCCAGGCTTCTGTCCAGTTTGAGTTCCTGTCCTGACTTGCTTTGGGTCGTTGTGTTCCACTACAGCAACAGTAATCCTAACTAACAGAGGATTTAAATGGACAAGATAATCTATCTCAAGTTAATATTTTGGATAACGTGATTTTTTTTAAAAAGAGGCTGGCTGTTTTAATATCTCAAGATATCATATCTTTTTTTATTTTTTAACACATTACTGATATGGCTAGAGAATTGCTCATCAAGAGATGAAACTGCTACTAAAAGTCCCTTCTCTCTGAAGCAATGACCTCTGTGGTATTTTCTAGCCCTATAAATGTGCACACACGGATGAGCTTTTGTTTCCTTGGACAAGGGGAGGACAGATGGGAAGAGGCCTGTTTTCCCATAGTGTGTGTTTGGTTTTTTTGTGTGTGTTTGTCGGTGGTTGAGCACCTGCTTGAGATCTCTGAGAACAGTGCACCACAGTTCCCAGAGCACCCCCTTTTAGCTTGGAGCAGCAAAACTTCTCTCTAGCAGACATCTCAACTCAGGTCTCTGCCATAGGTTAGAATTCCCATCGTCTCTTAGAGCAATCTATCAGCTAATTTCATCTGTATTTTTCTTTTGGAAGCCAGGAAGTCTATTTAGGGGTGATGGAGAAAATATGTATATTCCTCTCAAGTATCATGAATAAACAGAAATTCAATATCTAATCATAGTATTAATTTGCTAAGCATACATCAAAATACAAATCTAAAAGCTGAAAAGTACTTTTATTTATTTCATGGAGGGATAGGCCAACTATTTTTCTTTTATTCAGTTCTATTTCAAAGCAGTTTAATGTTTATAGAAATGTTGAGCAGGCAGGAGGAATATTTTCGAGTGTGGGTTAGTTTTTGTCACTTGATATAAACTATAGTCACCTGGGAAGAGGAACCAGCAGCAGAGGGAATTGCTTCTTAGGCTGGCTTGTGGGCGTGTTGGAGGGGCTTTGTCTTGATCGATCATTGATGTAGGAGATCCAATCCACTGTGAGCGGTGTCACTCCTACACAGGTGGTTTTGGATTGTATTAGCAAGCCAGAAGGAAAGCAAGCCAGGAAACAGCATTCCTCTTCTCTCTCTGCTCTTTTCCTGCTTCCTTGATGATGGACTGTGATCTGGAAGCATAAGCCAATAAACCCTTTCCTCTCCATGTTGCTTTTGGTCAGTGTGGAATCATAAGAACAGAGAAACAAACTTGAACATCTACTATTACTCTTCTGTCAGTTGCTTCAATCAATAACATCTCACTTAATCTGGTATATTTATAACTGGTATACATTATTATTAATTACAGTTATTAGTTTTATTGTGATGATTAATGTACATAGTTGATTGAGATTATTGAGTGTTTTTCAAATATTACTTTATTTATTTTTTTAAAAATATTATTTATTTTATTTATTTATTTTATTATATTTAATGTATGTGAGTACATTGTCGCTATCTTCAGACACACCAGAAGAGGGCATTGGATCTCATTACAGATGGTTGTGAGCCACCATGTGGTTGCTGGGAATTGAACTCAGGACCTCTGGAAGAACAGTCAGTGCTCTTAACCCTGAGCCATCCCTCCAGTCCCAAATATTATTATTTTTTTTTTATAAATATTTGTTACTGTGTTTACGATTTGTGTATGCACACGCCATGACACGATTCTCTTCTCTCTGTCCACTTTTATGTAGGTTCTGGGGATCAAACTCAGACTGTTAAGCTTACATGGCAAGCACCTTTCCCTGGTGTTTGAGCCAAAGGTCTCTCTGTTTCTATCAGGCTGCTTTGGTGCTGTTTTCTCAGCTCTTCTGTGTTGGGACAGTTTACTGCCTTCCTAGCTTCAGTGACTTTAACAATTTGAGGCGGCTGAGGCACTGAGGCCATTATGGGATACCCGAAGCTGGAATTTGTGGAGTGCATTTTTTTTTCTCATATAATTAGACTGCATTCTGCTTTGGAGAAAATGATCCCAGAATAAAGAGCCATGTCCATCACGTCTCATTAGAGATGACGTCACCGATTTGACTCATCCCCGTGGACAGGAACCTGACTGGCTGATACACTGCCTGCGAGGGTTTTCCAGTGAACCCAACCATTCTGAAACTGTTATTGACTATTCTTTCAAACAAAGATGCTAGACTCCAGAGATAGACGTTAACTTGGAAATTTACACATATATAGTCTTGATAATATTGAAGATGAAGGAAGTACCACCTCCTTATCCCATTTTCTGGATGAAGAACACAGACCTTCACTATCTAAGCTCCTGATTTCCCTCCCACCACTCTCCACTGGAGGCCAACTTCCCTGGTCACAGTCAGAACAGCAGGAGGCTGAGGGGGAGGTGACATTTTCCTATGGGATATGTCAACTCCATGAAGGAATGGCTGCCCTGTGGACACTGACCTAGGTCTGTCAGTTCAGATATTTCATTCGGGGCTGGGATATCTGATTAGCACGATGGATGGGCATTTTCAGCCTTTGTGAATGCCTTGCTCGGAAAGGAAAAGGCATTTCCTATCTCCTGTTGGCCTCTTTCTAGCTAGACTCAACCCAAGCTGATGAGACTGTGAAGCGTGGCCAGTGGGCACAGTGTCACTATTTTTATTTTAAACAAAAAGATGTGTGGTGGTGGGGTGTAGGCATAGAGCATGAAGGAGTGTGGTACAATGGTGGGGTGCAGACAGTGGTGGGGGGCAGGCATAGAGCATGCAAGGGTTGGGCTTCTTTTCCAGCAACAGAAATCCAAACCAAATTACCAAACAAGTGACAGAAATATTGAAAAGCACATTTTACAGAGCATTTCTTTGAATATCTGTCTTATTTTTATGCTAGTGGAGCTAGGAAAGTCACTTCCTTAAGGACTGTAGGTGCATCCTCCGTGATTAGATTGATTCTCTACATTTGAGTCCAAAGAGTTCCCTTTAAATCAAACCCTTTCCATAAGTTAATGTGTGTGTTTATATATTTCATTGTGACATCCTAAGTAATTTAAAAATTATGTGTACATTTCTTCAACATTTCCCTTAATTTTGATTTTTAATATTTATGCTTTTACTTACATGAACACACATGTACAATTACCTCTTTTTTCACACATGCCCCTATGCCCCTATGAGAGTTTTTTTTTTTTTTTTTTTGCCATTAACAGAGATAGTAGGGTAAAAACAACACAATTTTCTTTCTAGAATTTGGGGACAGTTTGTGCCCTTTTGATTATTTTATTGGAAGTAAATTATAAGACCTATGTGAATTAGATTGCATTTTAAACATTCCTGCATTCACATTTTAAACGTTGCTGCTATGATGCCTGCATGCCTAGGCTCTACTTTGTTATAGAGACAGGGTGCCATTGATCCGAGAGATCACTGATTGACCAGACTGGTGGTCATATGAGCCCTCAACATCCTCCTGTCTCTGATTCTCCCATCACTGGGGGCCTAGATGTATGTCAATGCCCCATGTATGTGTTTGCCTGCGTGTGAGTACATGTGTATGTGGTGGTGCATGCTCATGTGTGCATGTGTTGTAGAAGCCTCATCCCTGAAGCTGGTGGCAGGAGTCTTGATTGCTGTCCACATTATTCATGGAGGTAACATCTTTCACTTGAGCCCAGAGCTTACTGATATGACAGGTTTTGTTAGCCAGCTTACTCCGGGGTCTCCCTTTTCTCCATCATGTGAGTGCTGAAGTTACAGGTGAGCCCTGAAACCCACTGAGCATTTATGAGTTCTGTGTGTCCAAATTTAGTCCTTGTGTTTCCATGGCAGGTACTTTAATCTCCGAGCCTTTCCCCCAGTTCTCTAAACTTTAATACAATATCACTACATAGATCCAGATCTCTCTGATGGTTTCAAAGCTGCCTCTTCTTTGCATGGCTGGTTTGCTCAAGTCATGCAGATTCAGCCCCTTCATTGCCTTCGTTATGATGAGGCATTGCCTTATCTTTTATCAGGAGAGTGTGCTTTATGTTAAAGTACTTCGATGGATCTGTGAAATGTGTGCATTTCCACTCTTGTTTCTCTGTGGTTTCCCTCCACCTCCATCACGTGGAGTCTGGAATGTGGTGCTTCCATGATCACTTGGACTCAGTCCTTCATTCTTTTATTCAGTAAATATGCTCAAGTGCCAAGGTCATGGCAGCTGCTCTGCTAGACACAGAGATCTATGTTAAGCCAGCATTCCCTGCTTTGTGGAGCTCACAGTTCAGTGCGTACTGCTGCTGACACCAGCTCTGACCCTGACCTGGGAAAAAGAAGTCGGCTCTAAGCTCAGGCTTAACTGATCACATTTGAACTTCAGGAGCTAGGGGCTGTGTTCTCATCTTGGTGTGTTTGGCTTGTTTGCTGACTCTTTTTTTTTTTTTTTTTTGTCAACTTGACAACAAATTGGGTCACCTGGGAAGAGAGAACCTTAATTGAGAAAATACCTCCATTCATTGACCTCTACAGGTCTGAGGGGGGCATTTTGGGAGGGCCTGACCACAGTGCTACCCTTGGGCAGGTGGTGCTGGATGATATAAGAAAGTGATGATGACTGAGACTGAGAAAGCTATGGACAGCAGGGCAGGAAGGAGCATTCCTTCATGGGCTCTGCTTCTCTCCCTGCCTTAGCATCCCTTGACGATGGGCTAAAAGCTGTAAGATGAAATAAACCTTTTCTCCCCAAATCGCTTTTGATCATAGTTTTACAGCAACAGAGACACAAACTAACACAGCTTGTTAGGACAGCACTAGCTTTCTCCTTCGACATCGTCATCTCTTTATCTCTTCATGAGTCTGTTCACTCATGAAATGAATCTCCTCAAAGTGCCTACTCGTCATGTCATTTCTTTTCTTAAACATCTTGGGTACCAGTGGATGTCTCTCAGTAATACTAAAAACTGCATAGCTTATAACAGTCTAAGTTATGATTAATAGCAATTTCAATTTAAGATCTATAGGTCCTAGCTCCAGCTGTATTATTTTCCCATTTTATCTTCTGTTAGCAGTGTTCAACAGGAGTGTCTATTCCCTGGCTGCTTACACATTGGCTTACATCAGTAGTGAGAACGCTCATTTTCCTTTGGGTCTTCCTAGCCTTCTCTGTCATTCTAACTATTTTCTCCTCTAAACTGCCTTAAAGATTCAGCTTACCCAGCACCGAGCCCTTGGATGCTTGGTCTACTGACAGTTCATGTGGCTGCATTGGCTTGATTGGGAAATCACTAGCAAAACCAGGCAACACCTGGGAAACTGGGACTTGAGTTTTGCTTTGCATTTACTCTTGACAGCAGTGTGGTCTTCGGTATGTATTGTTAGAGCTTCACTTTCCTTGTCAACAGAGTGTAGATTATAGGATGGTTTACATGGGTTGTTTTAAATAGTATTTAAGATAATATGTAACATAGTCAATGTAATTTTGGTAGTATTAGGAACATATAAGTTATAGGTTATTATTGTAAATGTTGTTTTTATTTCCTCAGATGAAGTGATGAAATAAGAGCCATATCCAAGTTGTGTGAACACACGACTTGGGCTCGGCCCAGAGTGTTTCTTTCTCTCTTCTAACTATACCTAGGCCCAGGCCTGTAAGCGTCTAGCCTCTGTAGAATCTCATCTTCCAAGCTGACTGATTCAATCTGGCTTCTCTCATGCTCTCACTGAATTGCTCTGGTTGGCCTCAAACTAACTTTGGTAATATGTTCTTATCTTCTGGCTCCTTCTCATTCTTTGGTTCATTCTGTCTTCACCTGTGCCTAGCTTGTTCTTTCTGTATCCTGTCTCTGTAAAACTGTCCCAGTAAAACTGTCAAACACACACACTACCTATCACACCTCCATAGCTTTTTTTCTCTCTCACTGCTATTAAGTAGCCTCTCTTCCTCTGCTCTGCTCCTGTGAGTTGGGAGTATCCTATCTTTGACTCATTCAAACACTGTTTCCTTTTATAAACCAACCTTCCTTCATTTTTAGGGATTAAAGGTGTGTGCTAAGGGTGTGTCTGTATTCCAGCCAGGTCATACTGTAATCCAGGGCATGTCTGCATTCTGACTGGATTATATTTTTGGATGCGATCCCTTGCCAGAGCAGCCATGTTGCTGGATTAAAATTCCTCTACCTATTATTATTAATAACTATATTTTTATTTAATTGTGCAATTTCTATCTATCATGAAACACAAAGAAAGCCTATACATTATTAATACTGTATGCCTTTCCATGGGAATCAAGGAAAGGAGGGAGCTAAGATGTTGCTTTTAGCTCCCGGGGTCCCTAAAAGGCATCTAAATATTCATCCACTTGGTTGGATTTGAGGTTTCTGTTGTTTTGCCCCCAGGGTCATGAACCTACTAGGCAAGCACTTACCCACTGAGTTACATCCTTAGCTCTTAGGTGTGGTTTTTAGCAGTTGTGGCTGGACAACTATAAGGTGTGAATGGAAGCCCATGCCATGGGTAGGAGGGTCAGCAACTGTACCTATTGTTACTATTTAGGTTGCTGCTAAGAATAATGGGGATGGGAAAAACTAGATTAAAATAGCGAGTCTTCATTTTCAGTGGGAGGTTGGTTTTTTTCATTTTTTTTTATTGTTGTTTGTTTTGTTGTGGTGAGAGTGAGAGGAGATACTGAGAAAACTGGTGCTGATGGCGAAAGGTTTGTCCAGTTAATATTTCATTGGTGGCAAGCAGTTTTCAGTGTCTCATCTTTGCCAAATTCACAGCAAAACCTCTGGTGAGAAAGGATGAAAATGAAGAGCCATGGAATAGTTTACTATGGAATCCTAATTCCCAGTGAGAGGCGGGAGAATCGAGCTGAATAGTGAATCTGAAGGAGTCGAAGGAAGATTTTTAAGTGGAGTGAAATGTAAGCCATCATTAACACAGAGAGAGCTACAGCCCCACAGCGGAGGGGAGCACTTCAACTGCTGAGTCTCTCTTCTCTCTCAGAGAAGAGTAAACTTGCACGAAAGGCCAGGACCGAGTTTTTTCAGTTGCAGAAGGAATAATGCACATTCTGTTGGTGGCCACAGAGTCCTCAAAGGCTCTGCAGAGTAGCTCAATGGAGCCAAAGGCAAGGGCTTCGAGCAGTGGCTCTGTGTCTTTGTCAGTCTCTGGAAACTGGGGCTAAAATTAAAAGTAGTTCAACAGTTCTAAATGTCAGACGGAATGCTTTGCTCAGCACGCAGCATGCAGTGTTGACTTTGCTCTTGTGTTCTGGGCTATTGTGTGAGATGTTGGATCCAGCCCTGTTAGCACTTCACTGATACAAGAGCCCAAAGAACAATTTGGTCCACAATGAATATTCTGTGATGTGAAGTCAATACCAGTATGCCTGGGACTTTAATGGAGCAAGTCTTTTTGTGAACTTGTTTTATTCTTTTGGTCCTTGGAGACTATATATATATATATATATTTTTTGTTGTCATTACCTCCTCCCTCCCATGGAAACTTCTTGTGAATGCCTAAGTATTACATTTCCTAAATTGGTACTAGAACACACAGAGGGTTATTGACCACACATGAAGTGATCTATGGGAAGATTTTGTAACATTCGAATGGCCATCTGAGAGTCATGGTCACAGACAACCAATTCCAGGAACTTTATAACAGTGGCTGTGATTGAAATATCTGAATGCTTGTTTGTAATTTTGATGGCTCCTACTGAGGCTTTGTGAATGTGGACATTACATCTGTAGAAACTGTGATCTTAATTTAGATAAAACAGAACAAGAAAGATAAATGGTGGGCAAGCCGTGGGTACCCAGAGAGAACCCACGGAAACTGGAGCGTGACCAGGCCTTGACTCCATGACAGCTCTTGAGGGTCTATATGAAAGTGAATAGGACAAATAATTGGGAAAGTGCTGTGTGGAATGTTCTAGAATTTTGTTTGATGACTTATTTAAACATGGAGCACTGGATTCTGTTTCAGAATTTCTAATTCAAGAGATGGAGTTGGGCCTAGGTGATACTATTGATAATCTTGCAGGTTTAGAGACCCCTGGAATAAGAACTAGTCTCATGATTCTTTATGCAGTAGAATCACCTTGGAGAGTCCAGAAAATCTCCAAGAACATATTATGGGGCTTAATCAGTAAACTAAAATTTGTAAAATTTTATTTTTGAGATTATAATATAATTACATAGTTTTCCCTTCCTTTTCCTCTCTCCAAACCTTCCTATAGACCCTTTCTTGGTTTCTTTAGAAGTCATGACTCTTTTCCATTAATTGTTATTACATGCATATATGCATATATATTTGTATTCCTAAATATACCCTGCTTAGTCTGTATAATACTACTTGTGTATATGTTTTCAGGGCTGATCATTTGGTATTGGATAATTAGTTGGTGTTTTCATTCCTGGAGAAGACTATTTCTCCCACTCTCAGCATTCCCTAGTTGCCTGTGGTTCTTTATGTAGGATTGAGGCTTCGTGGGTTTTGTCTTGTCCACTGGCATGTTTTCTAGAAAGTTCTGTTGTGATTCTGGTACTTCAGGTTCCAGGATACTGATCTGAAGACTTTAAGCCACAGAAGCATCTTCATCTTGTTGGATTTTTTTACTTCTTCATTTTTTCATAATTATCATGGTAGAGTTCTAACATTCTTTAAGGGTAATAGAAAATCAAGTGGAAATATTATAATGGTTTAATGGTTTAATCATAATCATACCATAGCCTAAATTACATCTCATAAAACTAAGATATATTGTGATACAATATGATACTAGTATCAAATAAACCAAATCTTTTTAAAGGATACAATAAAATATAATGGGAAAAAGAATAGACTTTTGAGACTGATAGATTCTGACTTTCCTACTTATACTCTTTGGGCAAGTTGTGATGATTGGTTTCCTCCCATAGAAAAAAATAGTAATTCCTGAGGCATTCTGGGAAGACTATATAATATGTATCAGACTGTAAATAAGTGGTAGCCTTAAAAAGAGAAGGGGAAGAGTGTGAAGTGAATAGGATCAAATACATTGTATGCATGTATGAAGTTCTCAAAGAATTAATAAAATCATTGTCTTAGTCACTTTTATATTGTTGTGATAAAATACCATTACCAAGGCAACTTGTAAAAATAACATTTAATTGGGCCTATGGTTCTAAGGATTAGAGAGCATGAAGCAGAAAGAAGGCACACTAGGAATCGTACCAGTCTTTTGAAACCTCAAAGCCCATCCTCAGTGATACACCTCCTCAACAAGGCCACACTTCCTAATCCTTTCCAAACAGTTCCACTAACTGGGAACCACTTATTCAAAGATATGAACCTAGGGAGCCAATGTCATCCAAGCCATCACACACATCACAGTAAAAGAAGAAGCAATGCTGACCACATGTGTCTCTCATCTCTTGATTTATACCACTGTCTATCAAGGTGAAGATGGCTGTCCAACCTCATACTCCTCAGCTAGCAATTTTAGTAAAAGCTTTTGAATGGATTTAGCTTGAGTCCAAAAGTAAACATCATCGCTTGAGACTGTCTCATGTAAGAGTTATGAGTTCTTTTGAAGATAATACATTAAAGGAAATTTAAAACAAACTTTTGGATGTTGCGCAATGGGGAGTATTTCTTTTCTGTGATTAAATAGGGATGATGAATGCATGTTTCCTGGAATGCCAATGAGATATTTGAAAAAAATGAGGTGTGTTTGTATAATGGCTTGGCCTATGTCTTCAAGAACGATAAAAGCCAGTTCCAAATAGATATATAGTATTTTAAAGATAAAATTATATGATGTAGTAGAACAATTCTGAGATTTCTTGTTAAGCTCGGTAACTTAAGGAATGTCTTTACACACTCCTCCACTCGCCTTTTCCCCTTATTGAAGAAGAATAGATAGACATACTCAGCTAGGATTGCTGAAGAAACTTTAATGAACACACAAGTCAGTCGAATTATAGAAACCCATGAGGTGTGTGGTACATTACCATAGGACAAGTATCATCTCTCCTAAGCAAGACACGGAGGACCACAGTAAAGTGTGCTACTGGGAATGGATGGGGGACCATCTGTTTTCTAGCCACATTGAATGACAAGAAATCTTAATGTGAAAGGCTGAACCTACTGAGGAAAAGGGATGGAGACAGGAGACAAGAGGTAACAATGAGAAGACACTGGCTTAGAGTTGGAGAAGTGGCTGTCATCTGGACCCTGCATTCTCAGTGTGGTAGACTAGGTAGAAGCTGAGTGGCTCCGCATCAACTAGATGTGTGCCATTTCATGGTCATTGTGAGATTAAAGTAGTTGATGTATGTGAAAGGCTTTGGGCTAGGTCTAGACAGCCTGGTGTCAATAAATCTAATAATACATAACCAATGCCAAGTTAATGCCAGGCATATCCTACTTACTATCTGTAATTCTTTAAGTAGTTTCATTTCATGAGACACTAGAGACTCAAAGCTTGGCAATTTGTACAAGGCCCATAGTTAGCAAGTGGCCATGCCAGGTCCTGAAGCCCGGCCAATTATATCCCAATGCCAGACTCTTCCTGGTAAACCTCAGCCCACGGTCTTTGTCCCTTTTCTCTCATAAGGCAAATACTTTTGAAATAGCTTTCTCTGAAGTCAAATGATACTGTGTGGTGAGTTTCCTTTGAAATTCTGTCCAGGAAAAGCACTGAAGTTGAAAATTCAAGCTCCTATAAAACATTTGAATATAATGTGCCAAGCAGCACAATTTCCAAATGGATGCACACACTGAGACCCAAGCTTGCTTTTGCATTGTTCCTCAGTGAGTCATCTGAGCTCTTCACTGTCGTCAGCATCAATGATCAGAAGGATGGTCCTTCCTCATATCCTAGTCTGCCTGCCTAATTATGCTAGTTCACATAGGGAAACCCCGCAAGGAATCTCTGCATTTAAAAACGTTGTTTTTAAATTAATTAATCAATAAAATGACAAAAATATAGAAGAATCTATGAACTTTTTAAAGAAAATAAACCCAAAGTAAAGAGGCAGAGCCTAATGCATTGGTTTATGTAATAAGAATAATGAGAAAAATGTATCGGCAATTGAAAATGAGTTAAATACTTCATAACGTGAATAGCAGAGCCTTGGTATGGAGTATAGATGATGTTTTGGAAAGTGGAAAAGGAAGAGTCAAATGAAAAATGGGGTGGATGGACATATATGCTGCCAGAGCAGCCACACATATAAACTAAAACTTTAAAAATTAAAAAAAGGAATAATGGCATATATTTGGCCAGGCAATGAAACACACTTAAACTGGCATCAGCGGTTCTCAACCTGTGGGTCGCAACCCCCAGGAGTTTCAAATAATCCTTCCACAGGGGTCACTTAAGACATCGTAAAACCCAGATATTTACATTGCAATTCATAATAGTGCAAAATCACAGTTACCACTGATTAGAATGATCATTAGAAATGATGGCTAAATAAATTCTTTTTTTAAGATGTTTTATTTATTTACATTTCAGATGCCATCCCCTTTCCCCATTTCCCTCCCTAGAAAACCCCTAGCCCATCCCCTTCCTCCTTTTTGCTTTTATACCATTTTAATTACATGCAAGTATTAAGGTCAGTTCTAGGTTGAAGAACTAACAATACCATAGATGCAAATAGTCAAGGAAAAGAAGACAATAAACAAAATAATCAAAGAACAAGCAAGGCAATAACAAAGTTCTGTGAACACTCCCATGATCGCTGTTTCTAAGGCTTATCAGGATGACCAACATATCTGAGCCAACTTCCCTGTCCTAGCCCAAAGTCATTTTCATGTCTGAAGCCTCTTCCTTGCTCTAGCCTAAGATTTAGATTCCTGCCTGAAATTACCTCTTTGTTTTAGCCTAATGTCAGGTTCCTCAGTAGTGGCTTTAGTACATTAAATGGAGATTCGTGGGGTGGAGGACATGCTTGTAAGTAAGGGCGGTTGCTCTGTAAGTGTGAGGACCTGAGTTTGAATCCTCAGCACTCAGTGTAGTCAGACACTGGACATGCTGTCGGTGCTTCTAAGCTCAGCACTGGATGCCGGGTCTGATAAGATTTCCAGTGCTCCAGTGCAAGGTCTCCAGACCATGCACACATGTGCAGCACTAACTGGATTATCAAGAATAAAATTAAATTAGATTAGAGAAAAAAGATATGAAATTAAGAGAAAAGGTGTTGGATATTTAAGGGAGACTTAGAGGGGGCAAGTGCGATGGATGGTACATATGATCATGAGTTCATGGTGTATATGTGTGGAATTCTCAAAGGATGAAAAGCTAGGGGGATGAGGTAGCCTACTGAAGCTCACTGGCAGCAAGCCTGGACAAAATGGAGACTTATCTCAAGTTACCAAGACAAGAGAAGAGTAGAGGAAGGACTTAGTGTTCTGCTCTGGTACCACACGAGCGTGCAAGGGCATGTGCACACACATTTATGTGATGCACCACCCTATGTACCATATGCCAGCACAATACACACATGCAATAATAAAATGAAGGACATGTGACGATGTGGAATGTGTTGACACATGCTGTATGTAAGCTTATGTGCTCGTTTATGAATGAACACAGAAAGAACACGAATGAGAGAAAGCAGGTGTTGGATTTTATAGTGGAATAAGAGATGTTAATTGTTCTAAAATTCACTTTTTAGGGGGTTTCAATCAATAGGTTTTTATTTTTTGTACTACACTGTAAAATGGGCCAGAAGCATGGCAGCAACAGAACTGCCTACTTAACAGTTTTTACATAATCTATATTTACGTATTTTTGGGTGCATAGAAATGATCAAAATGTCAATCAAGTACACGGCTCCATGTTGCTTGCTACACTAAACTTGAACCAATAAATTCATTTATTGTGAGTGAACACAAATATTTCTACTGTTCTCAGTCCCACAAACATCCTCCTAATGATTTGCATGATTATAGAAATCCTCACATGAGCTGGTCTATGTCTCTTGCATACTATATGCTATTATTATATTATGTTTTGTCTATTTTTAGCAAGTGAAATAATATTTTTGTTTTATTCCTTTGCATTAAAAAGAGTTGTATCAGTGTGCACTACAAACTTACTTTTAGTTCAAATCTAACTGCCGTTAATGACATTATGATTGCAAACACTTAATGGTTTCTGTCTCTTTCTCTCTTTTTCCTTTTAGGTAAGTAACTGATCAGGGACATGAAGAACTGCTATTTCAAATGACAACCATGTTGCAAAAGGTACTTTTGGTATTCTAATGTTATTTTGAGGAAGACATATCAAAAGACACAGGGGCTAGAATGTAGCTGATTACTACTTTGCTTAAAAATCTTGTAACTCAAATGTAGAGGCATCATAGCATTAATCACGTTAAATTATGAAGAAAGTAAGTATAATGATCTTTTTTTTTCTGTGTCTAAGCAGTTATTTCCAGTATAATATTAGTATTATGTGGGAATGGGAAGAGACGTCGCCTTTTTGCCAGAGTATTTCTGGAAAATGAAGAGTTGGGGAAGCCTTTTGACTGTGATAGGTAGAAGAGCCACCCTGGGGTTCATTCTGCACACAGCTCACCTTTTTGTTCTTATGGTTTATTTTCTGGGGCCACACTGTCTTCAGAAGTACTTATAATGCTCTTGCTTTAAGCTTGCTGACAAGAGTGTTTGATTCTGGATAATTAAATTAGACTGTATCCATGTGGAGAATTTTCCAGGAAAAAGAAATACATCTGTAGAAATTGTTTTTTTGTTTTGTTGTTTTTTTGATAAAGGATAGTAGAGGAAAACAGGGAAATTATTATACAGAATTATACAGAGGAATAACAGAGGGTGAAATTCCTTAGTCTGGTGCTTCATACTTGATGTTTGGAATTCTTTCTTTTTTAAAATAATTCTTTTCTCTAGAATTAATCTTCAAAATACTATGGGAACCATCCCAATCTCTTACAGAGAAAATATATACATTTATAAACTATTAGGCTGGCTATGTGACTTCACAGCATTCGTAGCCGTGCAAAACACCAGCCGTGTTTTGGACGTCATGAATCACGCACTGTCCCCTCACACAAGATTAATAACTAAATACAAATGACTTGGAGATGTAGGGGGATACAGAAAAGGAGAAATGATCTGTTTCCATAAAAAATATCATTTTAAAGAACTCCCAGTTTTGCTGAAAAATTTCCTTGTAAAAATGTGGCAGGTGCCACTGAGGAGGCGTTATTTGAGGACATGTTTAAAAAATGTTTAGGAAATAACTTACTCCAAAATGTTCATGCTCTTTGAATGATGAATATGTAACTAGAATACATTTCTGTACTTTGTAGGCATTGCGTTATTAACATTGTTCTTGACAAGTTTATTATTGTTGCTTAATAAGAGAGCACCGCTCCACTTGGGCTATATTAAAGGCAAGTAGATATCACTCTGTCTTGTTTTATGATTAATATTATTTGCATAAGAATGTAATAATACTGTTTGATCTACTTGAAGTACCAGTGAGGTTCCAGTGTGAATGGTAGGTGGGAACTGGAGAGCATCCCAGCAGGACAGTGGAGAGATTTTCAGTAGACTTGGGAATGACTGTCTCATAACTACACGATAATTTGTTTTTCATGATAAATTCTTGAGGGGGGAAATGGCTTTAGAAGACTGGCCTGCTGACTAGCGGGGCTTTACCCTTTCATTCTACGATTCCCTTTCCAGAGAAGTGTCATAGTTCTGGTTTGTGTTCTTCCCTCTGTTTAAGTGTATACTCCTGAGTTTCACTTTAGAATCTCTGTTTAGTGGTGTATGAAGCCTTAACTAGTTATACAGAAATAGGTAGCACAAGAAAATGGGAATAATTTAAAAGGTTCTATGTGAAACCATGTAGTCTAGAAACACTTATGGATTTTGTGTGTCTTTTTTTTTTTCACGTCCTATTATCATGCAAGAACTGGAAGAAAATATCAAAGACTAAATGTTTTTGGTACTAGGGAGTTAGTATATTCTACATTGACATGGTCACTGATATACACATTTTTGTTTGCATGATATAACCAACAAATTCACATCTAAGTAGAGATACCTGTTTGTATTTTTGCGTACAAATTAAGTGTAATTCTTGGGCCATTTCCTGAAGCAATGGAGTATGGATCTTTCATTCTAATAGTCTATTTGAACTTTGGGTACCTACATTTTGTAAATTGTGCATTTTATATCATTATTTTCTCCTGAAGTACATATATAATTGCTAATAATGATAGAATTAGAATTGCTCATCTTGGTTGATTTAAGTGTCTCTAACCAACACATCAAATTGGAGCTCTCTAGTGTCTCCACTAAGTATAATTAGATGTGGTATCTCTAGGTCACTGCAATTGTATTTAAATGCAGTTTTGTGACTAGAGAAAACAATGCTTCTGTCTCGTATTTTTCCCTGCTGTTTGGGGTTAAAGACATTTACAGTCTTCATCAAAACTCATTCTTTGTTGTGAAAAAGAATGATAAATTTAAAATTTGATAAAATTGGTAAGGTAAAGATTATTATTATTTTTTTTAACAAATGGGGAAAGGAATAGGATTTTTTTGAGAAAAGTGTTTATTCTATGATGAGATGTTCTGTATTGGATCTGGGCCCCCAACCCGTTGTTGTTAACCTGTGTATTATAGAGAATCCAGGGAAAACAGGCACTGGGAGCAGAGCTCAGTTGGTGGAACGCTAGTCATGCAAGTATGAAGACATCATCATCATCACCACCAGCAGGACAACCACCAACAAAAGAAGATAGCAGAATCTCAGGAAGTAAACAAAGCTTTGATGTGTTAGTTGATCTTTTTCCAAAGCAAAGGTCATTTCTGTGGATCACAATTCATTTTTTAAACTCCTGTCTGTTAGGTAGTCTGACAGGAACTAGTAATGAGTTACTAGGTTGGACTTAGAGTCAAGCAAGGAACAATGGCAAGATTTGTATTACTTGCCAACCAAATTCTTCACTGATTCTGCAAACATATAGTCAACTATGTATGCTTTTAGGGGGTACCTCAGTAGTATTCCCCTTGTCCGCAGACATATATCAATTACAGCAGTCTCCAAGACCTGAGTCTACACCCTTAGGGCAAAGCATGGGAAGGAAGCATGACCTTAGCCTGATCGGAGGATGGAAAGTGGAAATACAGCTCTCATGAAGAGATCATGCCCTCCTCAGCAAGCATCTCTGTTTTGCCCTCTTCCTTTTGCTTCCATCAGTTATGGTTGTTCAATGGTGTGAAGAAAACTATCAAATGCTAACAGGTTTCAGTGGTTTTAAGTACCTCAAATCACGATGAGGGTTGCAAATCGGTATAGAAAGGGCTCAGCTCAGGAAACTTTATCCATCTCCACAGAGTGTGGTGAACTTTACTTCCCGAGAATGTCTCTTAAGAGAGACTCTAAAGGAGGAAACATTCATTGTGGTCAGGGGACAAGTGTTTCATGGGTCTGTGGGCACCGTCAGAGGGAGAGAGTGGAATTTTGCAGACAGATGGAAAGGGACTTGAAACAACCCAACTTAACTTTCTGGCAAGGATCCAGTACACAGGGGATTCTCCATTGAAATAGGAGATATTTGCAAGTGCATATGTTTCTGTCCAGTACAAGTAGCCAAATACTGAAACTTGAAAAGGAACCAACTATCTTTTGTCTTCCTCACCTTGGGAAGGGAATAATATATGATGGACAATATTCTCCCAAAAGATCTTAGAGACAATATTTGAAAGCTGTTTAAAGACAAACCTACTGTGTGCCTCCTTTTAAAGAGAGTTGTAAATGTCTGTTTGAGCTCCTAAAATAATTTATCATAATTGACAGGCACTCAAGCCAAATTCTTTGTAATTCGAAGTGCTTGGCTTCATATTTACTCTTGGCTTTTTAAGTGTAAGTACCCAGAAGGTAACTTACACAACACTTTGTACCAATTTTGTGCACAAAGCGAAGCTTCATGATACAGAATTTTCCACTTGTGCCATCAAGCCAGAACTAACTGTAAACATTGGATTTTGGGGCATCTTCAAACTATAGGTTTGGGGACCAAAGGTGGCTCAGTTACAGGTGTGTATCACCACCCTGGCTCAGTTACAGGTGTGTACCATTAGGTTGGCCCAGTTACATGTGTGTACCACTATGCTGGTTCAATATATTTTTTTTATTGTGATAAAATGTGTTATATGGCCAATATGCTTAAAACAAAGTATCACAATGTCATTTTCCCATTATGCTGACAGTAGCACCAGAGGGAAGCTCTAGGTAGCTCTGCCAGCTCATTCAGGTTAAAATACAGGAAAAACGGTATGAGAGCCAAATCGTTGGGGAACTATTTAAAACAGGGAAACAGCTTAAGCTTCTGAAGTGAGTGAGCTAAACATGCTTCCGTTTAATTGGTTATTGTGCAGGTCTCTGTATTCTTGATTAGGAAGCATATGACACGTGAGGGACTGAAAATAGAAAATGCCTTCAGTTCAAATTATTTTTCTCCTTTTTGGTGAATTTTCCAAAGTGATACCAGTTTTGAAAACTGGGAGGCCAAGATGGGGCTCCTTCAAACATAATTGCTTTTGGTAAACTCGAACATGCTGAATGAATACAGCCTTGCTTTATGAGTTATTCATTTCCACCAAAGAGATCTCAGACAAGATTCTACTCCTGTAACACTCCACAGAGAGGAAGTCTGGAGAGATGCACACAAGCACACATGACATTAATATCAGCCTAGGCACACCTGCCATCACCTGCATCCATTACAGTCGGGACCAGGGAACAAATGGATATTCATGATTGAGGCTTTACAATTTAATTTCTGGCATATGACTTTGCTTAGCATAACTACTAAGACTAAATACACTTGGCAGAATGTCTGCCTACTGTCACAAAATTTTACACCTAGAACAAAAAATAAACATGATGTTTTTTTTTTCTCTTCTTGTATCCATTTTAGTGTCAATTGTCTGGAATTCTATAAAGAAGGCAGGCAATGACTAAGTTTCGGCAAAATAAAAAGTTAGTGCTAAACTACCTAGTAAGTATATTTATTGTAGAGATCAAATAGTGCTTTTTTGTCTCTGCTTCCAAACACTGGAATTCCTCAGTTAGCAAACTAATCACACGAATCAATAGGATTTGTTCTGATGTCGCTTGAAAGAGAAAATGAGCTACTGGAATGGAGATGATTGGACCCTTTTGTCAGGTACCGAACGCTAGCACACTAGGTGCTATGTAACATCTTAATTGCCAGCCAGCTCTGTGAAACACAGTGAGAGGAAACAGTGGAATGTAGTGTTGTCAATCAAGATCGTCTGTGCTGCTCATCAGGACTCCGCACCTACTAATACACTGAAGCAGAAGAGAACGCCCAGTGCCCTGCAGAGCTCTGGTGTGGAGCAGAGATAGAGTTTTGCCTAGACGCAAGGGAAGGGATCTAGATACCGAAGACTCCATAACGACCAGCCTCATTTCCTTAATTAAAAATTATTTTTAAAGTAACCGGAAATTACAAATGCACACTTGTAATCCTAGCAGTCAGAAGCTGAGGCAAGTAGATTTTAAATTCAAGGCCAGCTGGGACTAAGTAGAGAGACTATGACTCAAAAAATTAATTAAATTAAAAAATATGCAAGGCACTATCATTAGGAATGTAATATTTTAAAATACAGTTATTTTTCAAATACTTACTATTAGGGTGAGTGCCAAATTTTACATTGCCTCTTGTTAACTGCTGCCCTGGATTTTCTTTTCTTTTTTTTTTTTCTTCATTGCTGCAAGATTTCACACTGTAATCCTCTCATGACTCAACCTCTGTGCTGGAATTATAGGTGTGAGCCACCGCTGTTTCTCTATGCTTCATTTCTAATGTTGTGGGGACTCAGGCCAATTTTCTCCTTACCAATTGTCTTAAGGTTTTATTGCTGTGATGAGACACCATGACCAAGGCAACTCATCAAGGCAAACATTGAATTGGGGCTGGCTTACAGTTTCAGAGGTTCATTCAATCCATTATCATCATGTCAGGAAGCAAGGCAGCTTTGGTGCTGCAGAAGAAGCTGAGAGTTCCACATCTTGATCTGAAGCAGGCAGAGACTCTCTCCCACAGCAGCCGGGAGGAGACTCTCATCCTTATAAAGGCATAGCCTGAGCATAGGAGATGACCTCCAAGTCCACCCACACAGAGATACACTTCCTCTACAAGGTCACACCTCCTTCAATAAGCCACACCTCCTAATAGTGCCACTTCCCATGGGCCATGCATATTCAGACCATCGCACCAATGTTTATAAAGGCATAATGCTTTACCCACAACTACCAAGATGGTATCAGTGACAGCTGTGATCTCATGACATTTGAATAAACTGTCAACCAATTAGTACAGCCTCCTTACGGCCAAAAAGGCTGGTTCTCTATTAAAAGTGTTGAGTTGAAATTCCAATGTTTCCAAATTACACACACGCACACACACCAGATAGGAGTGGAATGGTAAGGAACAATATGCATTTCATTTTGATAAAGAGCTCTCCTTTTAAAACCAAGCTAAGACAATTTTAAATGATCTTTAATAGCATCAAGCATCCTTATTTTCAGCTGTACAAATATAATTTGAGCATCACTGTGTAAAAATCTCCTGGGTTTCCAAAGACATTTCTGTATTACTTATGAGGAATGTGTAGATTAGCACAATGAAGACATTTCTTCGCTTATTTCCCTCAGGCAGTGGGGAAGTCTTGCCCAATGATGTTGCCATGGTCATTCTGCAGTTCTTTAGTTCTTGTTGCACACACATCTTTGAGTATATAGGACGCTCTCTTCTGCCCCATCTCCCACATACTGTTTAATATCATGTTACATTTCAAGTATTAAATAATTAAAATTTATATTTAAAAATCAGGGATTTCTGGGTAATAGCTTTCTGAGAATCATAATTATTTACACATATGCTCTCAGCATGAGATTTTATTGGTTATTAACCCAAGTGGATTCTGTTTATAATCTTCCTACGGAACATTTTTAGGCAGTAGGTTTCCTTATTTTTTATAGTTATGTAACCTGTTATTATAGAGAAATCATTTTGAGGTTTTATGAGATGCCATCTATCTAAGTGTTCTTCTTTCCAGTTGTTGTGAGACAAGGACTTGTTAGTGTAGGCTGGCCTTGAACCCACTACATACTGGCAAAGTCTGGCCTTGACGTCTAATCCTCCTTACCCAAGCGCTGGGATCACAAGTGCTTCACTTCAACCGTCTTAGTGCTTATACATTTTTGAAAAGATTGTAAAATATGGTTCTTTCTTATTTCCATTTCCTCTATTTGTACCTATGCTTAAATGTTTGTTACCATGGCAGCAAAGAAAAATGTATTCATTTTTCATTGCTAAATGTCAAATAATATGATCTTCTGCACATAGCACTTAGAATTTACAGCAATTCAGCCACAGCATATTTGTCCTTGGATGTATTCACCTGGGAACTATTGTCTGACTAGCAGCACGTCAGGGAGAACTGTCTAGAAATTACAAGATGGCTGCCAGTATCAGCTCCAGTGCTGGTTAGCATTGTGGCCTTGGACAATCACAAGCAGCCTGGACTCAGTTTCTTGAATTGATAAATACAGAAGCAGGAGCCGATGACTTCTAAGGTTCTAAATTCCTTTTAATTTAATACTGCAGGTGATGAAATTGCAGGACCGCTCTGACTGACCTTGGTCCTATACCCACCCTGAGGACCTCTATTCCCCTTAAATGGAAGCTTCAAGGAAAGGCTTGTTCTTTGTCTGGGAGGGTTTGAGGAAGGCAATGATGCTTCAGTAGATCTATATTCCAACAGATATGTACCAGCTCCTGCAATGCTTGCACACAGTTAGTCAGTTCTCTTCTTATATAGCCTGATGTCTATTCACGATGCCTGCTTAGTTAACGGTTCTATTGCTGTGGTGACCAAAGCCTCTTGGAAAGGAAAGGGTTTATTGGGCTTTCACTCCCATATCACTGTTCATCATTGGAGGAACTTAGGACAGGAACTCAAACAGGGCAGGAACTGATGCTGAGGCTTTGGAGGAGTGGTACTTACTGCTTGCTCCCCCTGGTTTGCTTTGTTAACGTTCTTACAAAACCCAGGACCAGTAGCCCAGGATGACCTCACGTACAATGGGCTGGGTCCTTTCACATCAGTCACTAATTAAGAAAATGGCATTCTGTCTGGCCTGCAGCTGGATCTTATGGAGGTGTTTTCCCAACTGGGATTCCCTCCTCTCAGATGTCTCTAGCCTATGTCAAGTAGACTTAAAATTAGCCAGCAAATGCCTCATGTCCTGCATGAACTCTGCTTAACATACTATGAGAAGAACTGAAAAGGACTATCTGATTTAGCCCAGCTAGGCAGTAAGTTGGAAAACTTTGAAGGTCACCAGTGTGCTTAGCACTCTCTAGCAAAGTGGAATTAAAAATACACTTCATTGCTAGTTCCTCTGTTTGTACCTATGCTTAAATGTTTACCATGGCAGCTAAGAAAAATATATTGCTTTTCATTGCCAAATGCCAGATAGCATTGATATTTGTTATCTTTTGTTCAAGTCAAGATTTAAAAATACCAGTGCACAAATCAATTAGGTTTTGCTGAGTAATGTTTGAGGTAGTTACGAGATTGTTGACCCTGGCATGACAGCCAGAAATAGGGTAAGTTAAGTATTTAAAAGTATCCTATCTATCTATCTATCTATTATCTATCTATCTATCTATCTATCTATCAATCATCTATCTATCTATCTATCTACTTCTATCTATCTATCTATCTGTATATCTATCTCTATCTATCTTCTCCATCATCATCTATCTTCTTCATCATCATCTATCTAGCTACCTGTCTGTCTACCATCTATCTATCATCTAAAATCTATCTATGTATCTATCTATTTATCTATCTATCTATCTATCTATCTATCTATCTATCTATCTATCTAATCTATTAATCTATCATCTATATCTACCTATCCATCTGTCTGTCTGTCTGTCTGTCTATTGATCTATCATCTATTTATTATCTGTGTATGGTGTGTATGTGTTAGGGGACTGCATGTATATTCTTTGGAGATCAGAGCACAATTTGTTTAATTGCCTTTTTCCTTCCACCCTTATCTGGGTTCTGTGGATTGATCTCAGATTGTCAGGCTTGTGTGTTTAGTGGCTTTACCTGCTGAGTCATCTCCCCAGCCCCAGTGTGTTGTTTTGAGTAAAAGTTTTATGAGCTTACTTGAATAAGAAAAAGAAGTCCGATGTTGACCTACTTCGTTGTGAATCAGGTCAGACTGTTCAATATCAATGTTGATGGTATTAACAAAACAGTTGATGATGGGACAGATCAGTGCATAAGCACACAATACCATGCATGAAGTCCTGTGTTCATTTGCAGAGCCCACAAAAACATCACAGAAAACCCAGAAGAACATCAGCAATTTAGAATGACGGACACCAACTTAGCCAAATCTGAGACGCAGCTGGAAGAGAGGAGAATACACTTAATTTTGGTTGTAGCTGTTTTTTCCCCTAGTATTATAAAAGCCAAGTTGTTTTTACTAGTTTTTAAAAAGAACAAAACAAAACAAATCAGAGTCTAGAGATATGGCTTAGATATTATGAGCCTGCTGTTTCTCTACAGGACCTAAGTGGGGCTCACAGCGTCTACATTGGGCAACTCATAGCTGCTTATGACTCTAGCTCGTGAGAATGGAATGCCTTCTTCTGGTTTCCATGGGTACTTATAAATAATAATAGTAGTAGTAGTTATTATCATTATAAACAATGATGACAGAACTGGTTGTTTTTATTTTGTTTTATTTTTGAGATAAGAGTCCACTTTGTATATCAGGCTGGCCTCCATCCAATTCAAGACAATCCTCCTGTCTCAGACATTCAAGTGCTCAGGTGTGTTGCCATAATTGTTCTATGAAATATTTTAGACCCTAGTAAAGACTCTTTATTAACTATGAGGAAAATAGTGTCCTGTATTTATTATCAGAATATATAGTTAAACATCACAAGAGGTTACCTTTCAAGACTGAGGTTCCATTTTGCTAGTCAACTCACTGTGGTAAACATATCATCTCACTTCGACATATGTGTTTGATTATAGCATTTTGTGGCAGTTGATTCAAAGCCAATCCCGTTTACCATGTAGCATTTAAAAAAATCATTTTTATTTTTTGAAGTAAGCGTGTGTTTGTGTGTGTGTGTGTTCCACAGTGGCCTGCTGAGGGCATTGCACACCTAGAGCTGGAGTTTTTGTTCCATTTGACATAGTTAGTTGTTGGGCACCCAACTTGGGTCTCCGGGATGAGCAACAGTTGTTCTTAACTACTGAGCCACCTTTTCCAGCCCAACACATGTGCTACAGTTTGGACAGTAAAATGAATAAAATAGAAACCAAAATATGGGCATTAAGTAATGTCCTGAATAAAGCTGGTGGAAGACTGGTCATTTCTCACAGTTTGGTTAACTTTTAGATATTGAAATAAGGAGGGAAGAGGAATTTGGGAAGCAATACAATAAAATGCCCACGTTCTCAGAACTTGATTCAAGCCAGAAGGCTCTCTGATGGTCAGCATAGGATTCAGAATGATCCTTCCCACCATGAAGTCTTAGTCATGTCTTAGTCATGCTTTACGAGTTCAAAAGATAGTCCTCTCAAGAGTTGGTGTAAAAAATGAAACAGTGATATGTGAAATGTTTTTTATTTATTTATTTATTTTTCTTTTTTTTTTTTTGTGAAATGATTTTTAAGCTAAAAAGTGATTATACTGTCGTGTGACAGCCTTTTAGAGCTTTTGAAACATCTAAAGATTTGAGTTGTGTACCAGTGGCTAACACTTCATGTTGGATAACTAGTGCACATTTTGGCTATTGCTCCGTGAGGAGATGGGTTTGCAGAAGTTGACTGATGAACTGGTGAGATGGCTCAGTAAGGAAAAGTGCCTGCCAGGACTTCCCTGACTTCAGTCCTGGGAACTCATGGTGGCTGGAGAGAATTGAATCTGTACAGCTGCGTCTGACCTCCATGTGTAGCCTCCGTGCTCTCCTGAGCAGCGCCAGGTCTTGTTAGTACGTACGTCTATGAGAGAATAAAGGACTCCCTCATCACTCAAGCACAGGGATCAGTCTTAGGAGAACAGCAGCCATAAAGTTTCCATCCAGTCATGGCAAGTAGTGTTGCGTCTTCAAGAATATATAGCTTTGTTTTATTATTATTATTTTTTAGGTTTATTATTTATTTTACATATATGAGAACACTGCAGCTGTCTTCAGACACACCAGAGGAGGGCATCAGATCCCATTACAGATGGTTGTGAGCCCCCATGTGGTTGCTGGGAATTGAACTCAGGACCTCTGGAAGAGCAGTCAGTGCTCTTAACCCTGAGCCATCTCTCCAGCCCGCTTTGTTTTATTATTAAGACAGAAGGTACACCTGCCTTCTGTAGACCCCATTAATTGAGAGTTATGTTCTAGAGGAGAAAGTTCACTTAGTTTAAAGAAAATAATGAATTAACTTGGCAGCTTCCTGATCATATGAAACTCAGTGTCCAAGTCAGCGTTAACTGTCAATTTGATGCAGCCTGAAGTCGTCTGAGGAGGAAGTCTTAATTGAGAGGTTATCTAGATCAAATTGGCCTGTGGGCTTGTCTGTAGGGGATTGTTTTGATTCTTTATTGATGCAGACAGCACCATGCCCTGGGCAGACAGCACAAAAAAAAAAAAAAAAAAAAAAAAAAAAAAAAAAAAGCTGGCCTTTGCATTAATTACTCAACGGTTTCTGCTTCAAGCTCCTGCCTGACTTTGCTCAGTGATGGACTGTAAGCTGAAAGCTGAAAGAAACCCTCTCTTCCTCTAAGTAGCTTACACGGTACTTGTAACAGAACAAGACTAAAACATATGGGATAGTTCTGTGGGGGACAGAAGCAAGTACCTCAGTGGAATTTATAGTTAGAAAAATCAAGGGTGCTTGAGTGAAGCAAACCTGAAAAATCAGAGATTGTCTGCAAGAGTTAGCTGGTATGGAGGTATAATGAGTAGTTTAATTCAAATTAAGAGTATGAAAGAGTCTCCTTCCTGGAATTCTCCCATGATAAACCCACTCTTCCATGCTTTGATGGAGCTATGGTCAACTAAGGGAGAAAGGGTGGAGTTATCATGAAAAGAAATGATAATGATATTTGCTTTAAATAAAGATTGCACAAAGTTGGGCATTAGTGTGTGTTTTGAACCACTCCCCACGTGCATGTTTGGAAACAACTTTCTTGGATCTTTTCTCTTCAGTGCACAGTATGTGTCTCCTTAGGTACAGTGTGGATCAACATCATTTTAAAAGCTCAGAGCTTTGGATGCTGCTCCCAGAGAAAGTGATGTAGTAGCTTCCAGAGCTGTCAATCATATAATAGGTCAGTCCTTAATTGCTCACTCTGGAAGGAGGAAAGAGTGTATACTCTTTAAAATCCATAAGATATTACTTTTTTTTTTTTAATGATGATGATTTTAATGATAATAATATAAAGCAAAGAAATGCATACAGGCAGAAACATATACATACTTTGCATATACTTTCAATATTTTACTTTAAAATTACCCACCTTAATTAGCACATTACCCATTGTGTTCAAGTGTTTCTTGTAGATTTATGTATAACCAACAATTGAAATTTATTTATTCAAACTATTTTGTAACTTTGCTTCTCCTGTATTTCATCAATTTTTATGTGTGACTCTATACATTTTAAGTGTCTTTTAGCAACGTCTTAAGTGTTTTGATTCCAAGTCAGTTTTCTTGATGTACCTTAGTCATTCATCTTAAATAATTATGTCAAGAATTAATGGTACTACTTCCCTGTGACTTTTCACATAAAAATTAGTTTTCCTGATTTCAGTACAAGAAGAATTGAAGAGAGTTGGTTAATATTCTCATAGGACTTTCCCTGTGGGTCTTTCTTCTCCTGGGTATAGTTGGCCACTGGCCCATGAGGGTAGAGGGACAGGGTTTTTCTGTAGTAGCACCTGGCTGGTTTCTGGAACTCACTGGTAGACCAGGCTGGCCTCAACTCAGAAATCCACCTGCCACTGCCTCCCAAGTGCTGGGATTAAAGGCCTGCGCCACCACTGCCCAGCAAGATACTAATTTCTTAGAATACAAAATATCTCTTTTCATCTCCATTCCACCTTCCAAAAGTTGACAATTTTATGTCTGTCGAATGAGGTTGAGCTATGCCAAGAGTACATGGAGAAGGAACAGGTTGATGGATTGATCTCATTCTTCCAGGATATGCTGACATGGCAGGAGCAGTTACTAGCTATCTGTTCACTAGAATGCTGGGCACCTTCCAACAGGCCCTCGGCAGCTGTTCGTTCTCTTTCTGGGTTGTATTTGAACTACCTCAATGGAGATGCTTCTTGATAGAGAAGTGGTGATAATAAAGAAACACATTTCCTTAGAAATGCTAATAAATGTTTCCAGTTGATGCACAGTTGACTTCTGTCTTGAAAGAAGGAAAAACCTTCTTTGTATTGGCTTACCAAATTCAGTATCACCCTATCTTGCTTATATTAGCAAAATCAGTCCGGAACTTGGCACCGATGGCCATTTATATTTAAATCTACTCTTCAGACCATCCTTTGAACCAGTTTCTTGCATACCTCATGCAGGAAATGGAACCCAGAACTGCACACGGTACAAGGCAAATGCTCTACCACTGAGTTACATCCCTAGCCTCCCTTTGAATGAATTTTCACATTTTATCCATCTTTTCATTAGTCAGTTAACTATGTGAAGTGTTGGACTTGTCTTATGCTGATGTGATAGTCATGGTTTTACTATTTTGGGAACGATGCTTTCATTTATACATCCATGGCTTTGGTTTGCTTTGGGGATGGGTTTTTACAGAAGGACTTTCTGTGCCTGCTATTCTTTAAGATGGAGATCACTTTTCACTCATCACTACATGACGCTGGACCTGGAGGTGTGATTCCATATGTTCTTCAGCTTATGCCAAGATTACATCTCAATAAACCGGTGGTTCTTAGCCTTCCTAATTCTGTGACCTTTTAGTAGATGAGTAATATATAAATGTGGATGGTGGTGACCCCCGATCATAAAATTATTTTCCTTTCAGCTTTACAACTGTAATTTTGCTACGGTTATGAATCATAATGTAAATGTCTGTGCTTTCCTATGATCTTAGGTGACAAATGGGTCATTCCACCCCCAAAGAGGGTCATGACCCCACAGGTTGAGAACCACTTGCAATAAACTCATCACATGGCATAAAGAGTCCTAAGCGTGTTTGTCAGCTGCGCTATACATTACTGTCACAAAATACCTGATGGAGGCAATTTAAGGAAGAAAATGCTTATTTGGGCTCATAATTTCAGAGAAATTTAGTCCTTGATGGGAAAAACATGGCGGAGTTCATGGGGTGGGAGCTGTGTCTGGAAGTCCTCTGGTCTAGACTGACCAGGAAGCCAACAGAGCAGAGGCAGAGCCAGGTGTATGACATTCAAGAGCTCAACCCCTGTGAGCTATTTCGGTTCCCAAGCCCCTACCTCCTCAGGGCTCTCCTGCTTTCAAACTCATATGAGACTATGGGTAACAGTTTCAAGCCATAACTGTTGGAAACACCTTTGATATATTTTAAAACATTTAATTATATTTTTCAAACATTACAGTCTGGCAAGCCCTACCTTATAAACAGAACACTCACACTAGCTCAGAGCTGAGCGAAATCTTCTAATTTTAATAAAGTTGTTTTCTAAATACTATACAGAAAATGAGAAACACGTTGGGTAAATAATTACACTTTCACACTGTCACAGAGTCAAACGTCATTCACGTGAAGTCATCCCAAGTTGGGGACTTTCCACAGAGCCTCCTTGACCAGCCTGCTCCTTTCAGAAGCTGAGGATGCTCTGAGAAGTTAATCTGTTATCACACCATGAAAGAACAGGAAAAAATTGTAAATTATATATCATGTCTATTGGAGAGTTTTGACAAAAGTCAAGTGCATTTCAGATATCAATTGCATCAGAGTCATGCTGCTTTTGATTGTATTGGAGTTGCCCTGCTATCTATTGATCCCATCATAGCTATGCAGGCAGGTATCTATTGCATCATAGTTACACTGCCACCTTTTGCTCAGCTACAGTCAGGAGCCCCATTGCATTCTTTTTAGAAACATCGGCTTCCACAGCAGGATCTCTCACACTTATGTGTAACTTGTGATGATGGTGGGGTGGTGGGGTGGTGATGATGATTATTATTGCTGGCTGTGTAGGCATGTGACTTTATTCTTGAGGTCATTCAAACACATCCTCACTTGTTTTCCAGGCCAATAAACTTTCTCATAGCAAAGAACCAGAGCAAGACAAGGCTGTCTCCAGACACTCCTACACTTAATTAAGAAGGTCTCTGCTGAGCCATTACCCTATAAAGTTCATTGGCATTTTCTGATTTTTCCAATAGCCTATTTTGCTTATCTTGTTTAAAACATGTGAAAAAGAAGAAATTGACATGTATCTTTTTGGAAAGCATTAGGAAAAAAAACCCCACTTTCAATGCGTGGAATCATCTGCGTCCATTTATTTATTATGGTTTAAATATTGATTATGGGTTGGTAAGATGGCTCAGCCAGGAAAAGTGCTTGACACACATGCATAGCAACCTGAGCTTGATCCCAGAATCCACAGTGGTAGGAGAGAACAGATTCCTTCCCTTCCAGAATCCTCTGACTTCCACACACTACACCTACAATTACACATACATGGAACACACACCCATATATACACAATAGTAATAATAATAGTTAAAAACATAAAAAACATTAAAAGGTCTCCCCTAAATAATGATTACAATAACATTTTTTAAAAAAATACTGCAATAGAGAGAAAAGAGTATTAGTATGTACACAACCTTATAACAGCTGTTTCTTTTCATTTATGTATTTAAACTTTATCTTGTGGTTTTGAGGATTGGACATATGCCTTGTAAGTTTCTTCCCTTTAAATTATGATTTAAAGTAATCATGAATTCTGCATATCCTTCTTGTTCCAGATTTTTGTTTTTGCTTTTGGTTTCCTTGAGACAAGGTCTCGCATAGCATAGGCTGGCTTTGAATGTACTATGCCGCTGAGGCTGACCTTGAACTCCTGATGCTCTGCCTCTCCAGTGGTTTAAGTGTCATTGTGCCCAGCTGAAGTAATAATTGTCCAAACAAGCCCCTTTTATTTTCCTGTTGATGCAATTAGGAAATGCTGTAAATAGAAAAACAGTATGTTCTTATTTCATTAGCACTAGTTATTAAAAGCACATGTGCATGTGTGTGCGTGTGTGTGCGTGCGTGCGCACACGCACACAAATTGCTATAAATTTCCATTTTCATTCATAAAATGCACATTTTTCTTAAAAGATGGAAATTTTTGGTCATAACAATTGTTAGGGGTTGTATCAGGTTCTCCCTGGAATTGGTTATGTTTGAGTCTTAGTAGCTGGTGTGTCAGAAGGCAAGAATACTTGGAGATGGCTCTTTCAGAAGGTATTAAATAAACGAAAGATTCAGGGTTAGTCCTGATCCCATACGATTGGCATCTTTATATGAAGTAGACTTGAGACTCAGACACTGGACAACAGAGAAGAGGAGAGGAGAGGAGGGGAGGGGGGAGGGGAGGGAAGGGGAAGGTCAGGTCAGGTCAGGTCACATGATGTTAGGGAGATGACAAGTCAGGCCTTGGAAGAAGCCAACCTCACCAGCATCACGGCCCTCAGCTCAGCCTCCAGGATAGTGAGAAAACAAATGTCTGTTCTTTAAAGCGTCTAGCTTTCGCTTTTCTTTTTAAGAACATGAATGATAGGACAACCACACAGGCTGAAGTCTATAACTAGGTTAATTTATCCTTCCTGGTCAAATTTACTTGGCCCCTCCTCCAAAGTCCTCTGTTTCCAGGAAGTCTCTGATTTGTGCTGTAAGCTATCCCAGCCAGTTTAAAGCTGACTCACGTCGTATTTGCTACTTAGACACAAGTGTATTCTAACACAGGCTTGCAAAGAAGAGAGTAAGATGCCTTCAGGACTATGAAAAAGGGAAGAAATGGAAGGAGCCGTGTGGCAGAGATGCTCCTGAGCTGGGCGGCTTGCCACATGTGACAAATGCTCATCCTATTCTGGGATTCATTTTGCTGACCTGTTCGTGTGACCTCAGGACATTAGTCTCTCCTTGACTTCCGTCATGACGAGTATGGGCTCTAGCCAGCTGACCGTGCTAATTGTTTCCTAAGAAATCTTCTATCTCTTGACCTCAAGTGACTGGTCTTCAGGTGAATGCAGAGACAAACAGTGCCTGGATTACAGAGAGCAACTGTTCTCGCCTTCCTTGTTAGAATTTTCTGTGGTTGTTCTAGACCTAATGGTCTGTCCTGAGACTCAGACTTCTTTTTGTCTTTTTGAAAAGCATAGCCTGAACCATACACCTCTGTTAGGCACGGGCTGCTCTGGTGGCCACCGGGGCCTCAGTAAGTGTTGAGCTTTGCAAAGGCTAGGAAAGACTTTTCTGTACCAAGTGTACAGCAAATAGTGGTTGCCCAGTGAGGAGACAGAGATGAGTCTCTGACTTGTAGACTGCAGTGCCTTTGAATGACAGTCTTGGTTTTTGGTACATAAGTGAACATTATTGCTAGTCTCATATAAAAGAGCTGGTGAATAGAATTTGTTAAAGTGCAGAAGATTTAGAAGGATTTAAGATCCTATTTGAAATGAGAGATCCCTCCTTATGGCCTGATCCCCTTCCTGCTTGCTGAAAAAGATTGTGTAGTGTCTGGGAGTAATTGCAGATAGGTGAGTCAGAGAACCACTGGAAGAGATAGCCCAGAGACCTAGAATAGAATCAAACATGACTGGCGAAAAAGTCAATGAAATGATTCCTAATGATATTCTGCAATACTCATAGGTTCATGCCCAGCCCAGTTGTCATTAGAGAGGCTTCGTCCATTAACTGATGGAAACAGATGCAGAGATCCACAGCCAAACATTAGGTGGAGCTCATGGAATCCTGTGGAGGAGGGGGAGGGGAGATTGTAGGAGGCAGAGAGGCCAAGGACCCAACCAGAACAGAATCAACAAAGCAGTGCTCGTGGGGTTGCCCAGAGACTGAACTGACAACCAGGGAGCCTGCACGGGACTGACCTAGGCCCTCTGCATGTATGTTACAGTTGTGTGGCTTGGTCTTCTTGTGAGACTCCTAACAGTGGGGTCTATCGGACTCTTTGGCCCAGCTTTTGGAATCCCCTTCCTCATCCTGCGTTGGCATGTGTCCAGCTTTAATACCAGAGGAGGTGCCTAGTCTTAATGTACCTTGATACGCCGTGTTGGTTGATATCCATTCAAGGCCTGTCCTTTTCTGAAGAGAAAAGGAGGAGAGTGGATGGGGTGGGTGGAGAAGGGAGGCTGGAGGGGAACCACGGAGGGACTAGGAGAGGAGGAAGGGGAAATTTCAGTCAAGATGTACATGTACACGTACACGTACACGTACACGCTCACGCTCACGCACACGCTCACGCACACGCACACGTACACGTTCACGCTCACGCACATGTATACGTTCACATACACGTACACGTTCACGTACCCGTACACGCACACGTTCACGTTCACGGTCACGTTCAGTACACATACACGTATACATATGAAAGGGTCAGGGAGGAATAATTGGTTTGAACTACCATCATGTGTGTGTGTGTCTCTGTGTGTGAAACAATATATGTAAGGACAGCAGACAAGAGTAACATAGCCAAGGACTGAGAAAAGCTGCCAGGGTTTGTCTCAAGGCCTACAAGGTGTAGATTACCAGGAAACCCGTGCTGTGCAGCAGAGCCTCTCGCCATTTAGAAGTGATTTAAAAATCAAGTAAATTGCACATGCCTGCCTTTAATCCCGGTGCTAGGGAGGCAGAGGTAGCCAGGTCTTGGTGAGTTCGAGGCCAGCCTGGTCTACAAATGGAGTTCCAGGATAGCCAGGGCCACACAGAGAAACCTTGTCTCACACTACTCCTCACCTCTACAAAAAAGAAAAATCAAATAAATCTGAATGATAGTTCCCATGGAAACAAGGACATTACTTTTATTCTAAATGATGAAACAGTGCCCCCTAGTGGATTTACTTCAGCTAGCAGTGATAATGAAAATCAGACAGCATAAAAAGAAATGGCATGCAGACAGCTCCTAGGTGACCTGTCACAGGAGTGAATGGTCCCTGGAGGGATTGTTCTGTTTGCTGCTGACTCCTAGGAGCTCATTAGTTCGTGAATGAATTAACCATTAAACTGATTACTAATTTCTTCTTTCCGGAGAATATTCTATAGTTCACATACGAGAAAATATTTTCAAAAGCTAGGCATCTTAGAATTTTGCACCTAGCTCCTATTGTAAAGTGAGTGAGTTCACACTTCCTGGGAATTAAATATATATATATTTAAAAAAAAACCCACTCTGATGGTTGGGGGTATGATTTTCATGGCCATTTTGTTAAGTCTACTTCTTTGAAGTGAGAAGAATTGGACCTATATAGTCTTCAGTTCCAGCCTTGGGTACATAGTGAGATCTTGGCTAGCCTGGGTAACACGAGCTCCTGCTTCAAAGAAAGAAATAAAATAAAAACAAAAAAAAATTCAGAAGAGACTACAGATTTTTTTTATCATCAAGGAAGAATCCACTCAACAAAATTAAAATTCTATTTTAAATAATTTATTTAAATTCTAAGGGTACAAAACAGTCCTTGAAAATTCTCCCTGTCTGTTTTTGCCCTCCAGATTACCCATGCGCTGATGTTATATTCCCATTTGCCCTTCTGGGGACTTGTTAGATGTTTTCTTTTCTATGAATAAAAGGGATTCTACAAGTTTTACCTATTGTTTTAAGAATAGATTCTAATGCAAAACATAGCTATTTTAACTATCACAATATGCTCTTAATTCCTGACAGAAATGGCAACACTTTCCCATGAGGGGTTGGATCTCTTTGGTATGTTGAAATGGTCATTTTTACTGGAGCGCTGTCAATTCTAACTGATTTTTTGATTGATTTACTTGTTTGTTCTGTGGTACAGGATTTGCCTTTGGCTGTAGCCCAGGCCGGCCTTTCCCCAGCTTGGATTACAGTCACATGACATGCTTGGCTGTCAACATCTTCTTTCTTTAAAAAAGTTACTTGAACTTTTGTTTTTATATTTATGTAATGTGTATGTGAGGGGTTTAGATGTATAGCGAATGTGTCTTCTTATGTGTATGTGTATTCAGATGTGTGTGCACCTGGGATTGGTGTCTGTGTGTGTTGCAGTGCATGGGTGGAGGTCAGAGGACTACTTGTAGAAGTTGGTTCTCGTCTTCCACTATGTGGTTTCTGGTGACTGACCTCAGGACATTAAGTTTGGCAGCCAGCAGACTCCTTAGCCACTGAGTCATCCTGCTGGCCTGAGGTTGGCTGGCCTGTGGCTGTCAACCTTTGAATTAAACAATACATTTATGTTTGCACAGTAAATCCTGGCCACAGGTTCCCACTTTGTGGTCTGTTGGATTTATGAGGTTGTAATCCTGTTTCCAGTGCCTTAGTAACTGCCACCGCCATAGCGGCTAACACAGGACATAATTGCAGGTATCTCACATGTGCGTCAAATGTTTAGTTGAGGATGGAACACTCTTCGGCACATGAGACATTTTGTGTGTTCTTTTACATTAAAAAAAAATCCCAAATGTTTATCTGCCTATTACTGAGACCATTTTTTTTTATCAATTTCTTTATTTTCCTTTTCAGAAAATGATCAAGAGAAGCAATATAGTTAGTAATTGATGGGTTATTTAACAAGACTCTTAGGAATCAGAAACTATGATGGGGATTAGAGAAACAGCCAATTGCCTAGAACATTAGCCGCACAAAGTCTACTGAGGAATTGGTGACACTTTATAGTTGGTTCTATCAGAACGTCTACGAGGAAGAAATAATTATTTTCCAAATATTACCAGCACAGATCACTTTCAATGTTGTTTATAATGCAAAGTGATACCATGAAGTTTCAGAGGCCTTCCAGAGGCCAGAAGCTCCATGCTGTAAATCACGTCTTCACGGGGACTGGCAGGTAGGACACTATGTGTCATAAGGACTTCTAGACCATAACTAAGAGACCTACTCAGGATTTACCTTTCAATGAGAAGAACTCTAAAAGGAAAGCTCCTATTGCAATCTGGAAACACGTTCTCTTCATGGAAAAACAGTCTTTTGTGCTCAGACATCAAAGCAATACAAAGTGTATTGCTTTGTCCTAAGACATAGCTTCAATCTTGGGGCTTAGTAAAGCAGGGTATGATTTAGTCATGTGTGTAGCCATTGCTAATGTATTTCCATTAAGACTCTAAGATCCATGGGAAGAAGAATAGAGACTTCGAAGCCCCTCGTGTTGGCAATACGATTTTGGCTGTATTTTAAAGGTTGGGAAAGCATTTTGAGAATGGTAGAAGGGTTTGGCTACTTTGGCATAAAGGTTGTTAAATGCATCTTTAAGATATCTAAGTTTTCCACTGGCGGTGGTACACGACTTTAAATCCCAGCACTTAGGAGGCAGAGGCATGCAGATCTCTGTAAATTTAAGGCCAGCCTGCTCTACTGGTTGAGTGGACAATCAGGGCTACACAGGAAAAGCCTTGTCTCAAAAAACCAAAACAAAACAAAGCAAAAAGGTATCTAAGTTTTTCATTTATACTATTCTAAAGTCACATGATAGTAAATAGATGTGACTGATGGCATCAATAGACACAGAGGGGAGAAATTTCACAGGGTTCCACTACTAGACAAAGATATAAGACAACTTAGGGCTGATGAGGGTGAGAGAATCAGTCTTCTTCAGGGATGGGTCCCCTAAGTGGTTACCCAATGCCAAGTGATCAGTTCTGAAATCACATACACACAAGCAGCACTAAACACATACATCAGGTTGCGTGTGTGTGTGTGTGTGTGTGTGCATACACATATGTCTGTAGCAGTAATAACTAAAAAAAATGCTATGAATTTGAGAGGGAGTGAAGGGAACATGGGAGAGATTAGAGGAAGAAAAGGAAAGGGAGAAATGATGTAATGGTGCTTTAATTAAAAATAAATTAATTAGGGGCTGGAGAGATGGCTCAGCGGTTAAGAGCACTGACTACTTTTCCAGAGGTCCTGAATTCAATTCCCAGCAACCACATGGTGGCTCACAACCATCTGTAATGGGATCCGATGCCCTCTTCTGGTGTGTCTGAAGACAGCTACAGTGTAGTCATATACATAAAATAATTAAATAATTCTTTAAAAAAAATTAATTAAAAACTATATGGCAGAAGATTTTGTAAAATGGAGAAATGTTTGTATTTTACCTGTATGAACTCAATTGATTGAAAAAAAAAGTAGATAATGTAATTACAAAGGAAAAATCGGAAAGTTAGACATGGTTTTTGTTTGCTTGTTTGATACAGGGTTTCTTTGTGTAGCCCTAGCTGTCCTGAAACTAGGATGATAGACCATGCTGGCCTTGAACTCACAGAATATACATATACCAGCCTCTGCCACTTGAGTGCTGGAATTAAAGGTATGTGTCACCACCATCTGGTTTAGACATATAAATTATTTTTTTAGGGTTTTCTATGTGTCAGCTCTTGTGTTTAAAAAAAAATGAGAGGAAGGACAGAGCCTATCTTTTCCTTTTAAACTTAGAAAAGATTTATTTATTTACTTACTTATTTATTGTATATGAGTGCTCTGTCTGCATGTACACCTGCATGCCAAAAGAGGGTATCGAGTCCCATTATAGATGGTGGTGAGCTACCATGTGGTTGCTGGGAATTGAACTCAGGACCTCTGTAAGAGTAGACTGAGCCACCTCTCCAGCCCCCAGAACCTACTTATTAGGCGTATTTTTAAAAAGTAAATAAAGTCAGATGTGGTGACCCATGCCTTTAATCCTAGCATTTGGGAGGCTGAGGCAGTTGTATCTTTGTGAGTTCAAGGCCAGCCTGGTCTACATAGTGAATTCCAGGATAGCCAGAGCTAGGTTGTGAGATCCTGTCTCAACATACCCTGCCCCCGGCAAACTCCCCGAAGTAAACAAAACATTTAAACCAGTAACCTCAACACTTGAGAAGCAGAAGCAGGAAGATTTCTATAAGTTTGAGGCCAGTCTGGTCTACATAGCAAGACTCTGTCTCTAATAACAACAAAAAATAATATTAATAAAATGTTTGGAAGAGTGGCTGGCATAAATGATTACTTGTTTTGGGTGGGGGTTATTTGTGTTTTTTTTGTTTTGTTTTTGTTGTTTTGAGACAGGGTCTTTCTGTGTGTAACAGTCCTGAGCTGCTTTTACAAAGGTCCTGAGTTCAATTCCCAGTGACCACATAGAAGCTCACAACCATCTATAATGGGACTCGATGCCCTCTTTTGGCATGTAGGTGTACATGTGAAGACCTCCACTCAGGGAAGGCCCTCACTCAAGTCTCAGGATGACTCGACCACCCAATAACTCTCACAAGACTCCGGTACTGGATGCAAATGCAGAGGTTTATTCGGGAAAACAGTCGGCTGTGGTCAACTCTTTAGCTCACGCAGGAGTAGAGTTGACCCCGATTACTGGTCTGAGGGGAGATCTTATACCCACAAACTAGGGATGGGGAGGGGGAGAGGGTTGCTAGGGAAGCATAATCATAAGAATAGCACAACATTCCAGAGGAACCCAACCTAGGTGAGTCAGGGCCATGTGAAACACTCTGTACACTTATTCTTTTAGAAATGCAGTCTTGCCCTGCTATTGTGGTCCTGCCCAGTTGCCATGGTCACCAGGTTCCTTGTTCCGGCTGGCTAACTCGCATGTTCTCCTTTTGTAATCAGCCAGGTAGCCTGTTTCAGAGAGAATTTCTCATGCCCATTGAAGGAAAATCTAAAATGAACTTATATATATAATTTTTATAATTTTTTACTCTTCACATGCAGATAGAGCACTCATATACAATAAATAAATAAATAAATAAATAAATAAACAAATAAATTTTTTCTAAGTTTAAAAGGAAAAGGTAGGCTCTGTCCTTCCTCTCCAATCCGCAGAGATCTGCCTGTCTCTGCCTCAGGTGCTGGGTTAAAGCTGTGTGCCACCACGCCTGGCTAATAATAGCTATTTTTTAATGACTAGCATAATATTTCAAAGATAATTTATTTCTTTGCTGGACTATTTTATTTTTTGAGACCAAGTTTCACGTATCCCGGGATGGGCTTAGGCTACTTAATAGCCAAAGATGATTGTAGACCCCTGATCTTTTGCTTTCCACCCCAATGTGCTGCAGTCACAGGTGCACTACTACGTCTGGTTTTTATCCACTCCTGGATTCCATTTCTGTGGAATTCTAGCTTCTCATATGCAAAACTATGGTTGTAGGTATTCCAAGGCGCTCTCAGCATTACATTCTTCTAGATGTCTTCTGTATTTTGGGGTTTGAAGTTCCACAAATGTACGGTGAAACAGAGCCCATGCTTTCTTCTCCTTTCTCCTATACCTTATTATTATTATTATTTTACAAATATGTAGAAGATGGGATATGGGTGGGGGAAAGAGGAGATGGCTGAGAGAATATAATTTAATTTCTCTTCTGGCACTCTTGGGCAATGGGCTTTAATTAGGAGCTCAGATTGGTATTTAGTTACAAGGCTTCTGGATCAAAGCTAATTTGTATGTCAGATGTAATTTAGATGACTTCAGACTGTGTATGGGAAACAAGGATAGGTTTTAGTGGCCTTGATTAGGGAAGCCTGTGGTTATTTTCCGCTCCATTGCACTAATACTTATGTCTAACGGGAGCCAAGGATCACGTGTGTAAGGGTTATCTTTGCAAAGATCAGCTGTCTCTGCCGGCCAGATAAGTCTTTCTACTGATTGTTCTGGAAAGGACTAGCACACATCTCTCTATTTTCCTAATTAATGGGAAATGATATATTGAATTAGCTGGTTGGCTCCATTCTCGTGTCTCTTTATTCACCATGATCTCACCCACAGACTACTGCTCAATTATTTTATTTGCAGTTAATAGACCAAGGAAATGATTTTGGGAGCTAATAGGTCTGTCAGACAATATTTTTCTTTAGCTTGGGTTAATTCAACTATCTATTCATCAGGAATTTAAAAAATAAAGTACATCATCTGAGTCTGGTAATACTTATCTTTAACCCCAGTGCTGGAGAGTTGAGGCAGGAGGATCAAGAGTTTGAGATCATTTTGGAGTATATGTCGTATTTGAGGCCAGTTAGGGCTACCGGAGACCTTGCTGCATAAATATTACTTCTCTGTGATAAGGTAAAGATAATAGGAAGTGATTACTGATAAGGGGGATTATAGTGAATGTTCACTAAAGGCATCCATAGTTACAAGTCACTGAGCTACAAGCCTGGTTTGATTACTATGTTTATCTCCTCCCCAACTCCAGACACCTCTGAATGGGTAAGTCCAGGAGAAGGGTAGTTAGCTTGTACAGGACAACTCCAAGGTTACAGTTTTAGCATAGAAAAAAAAAAGAGATTAGAAGATTAGCTAGTTTGTAGAGAGCTGAGTTAGAGATCAACAGGTGGGTGATATAGCTGTCCTTGGCTTTGGAGAGGAGAATCTCTCACATGTGAGGAAAATAGTATGTAATGACTGTAGCAACACCTTTCAGGGCTGATTACCACTTGCAAAACCTTACCCCTCCCCCAGGAGTATGCTAATTAAAAATGTATACAAGCTATTACACACTGTTGAAGCAGCTGTGTACCAGTGAGAATGGGTCAGATGCTGCTGCTATAACAACCACAAACAAACTCACTGGCTTCAAATTCTTCCATGGGTGCACCTTGAACTGGTGGGCTCTGCTCTCTACTACCATCTGGGGCACACACTGGCACAGGCCCCCACATCTGAAGCATTGAAACTTCTCACTGCAGTGCAAAAGAGCACGGACCAGTGTTTAATACGGAAGTCTTCTTACAGGAGTGACCAGTGTTTCCTTATTCACATTTCATCAGCCAAGCATGTGTAGGAGAGGATGGTCCAAGTTACACTGAGACAGAAAACTCCATCAGCCAAAAAGTCAATTTTATTTCCAACTACTAGTTAATGTCAGAGTTTTACAATCAAGAGATCAAGTGAGGGAGAATCGATAGTTATTAACTACAAAAAGTAGTTGTTATGCATGCTGGTGTGGGCTTTCTTTTTGAGGAAGTCTAAGGAGTTATCTATTAGCTTCTGCTTCCCTGAAACCAAAAATGGATGTATTATTTCTTGAGAGTATCTATAAATTATATGTTGTCACTATAAAGGGAAAATTACTTCTTTTCAAGTGAGTTAATGTATTCAAGGTGAGTATATACAGTGCAGACATATGAACCACTTCCCTAAGAATTTAGCCTGACCCCAGTTTAAGAAATCCAGGCCTTACAATGCCTGTTGGCCACGTTATGATGCTGTTTTATAGATAGGCAGATAAAGTTGGAGGTCCCTATTCTCACTGTGTGTGAGTAAGAAGCAGGAGATTTGCCCAGAACCGATATTGGGCATGCTGTTGTCCCCTGATGACAGCACTGGACATGTGGAGAGCCTCTACCCTATGTGGTTCAGGAGAGTGACTCGGAGAGAGTGAAGCAGCTAGCCAGCTAGACTAGGGAAGGAGTCTCTGACTTTGACATTCTGTGGCAATCTTGAGTATAGCCGTAGCAGAGTGAGCAAATACTTTGTTCATGGCCTTCTGGGTTTTAGCTTTCAAAGCCCAGTGACCCTTGTTTTTCCTGGCTTTGTCGGACATAGAGAGTAATCCAGAATACACTGGAGCCCTTCTGGGTAGGTTCCTGTCAGAGCTGTCTTTGCCTGGATGTAGAACATACATCAGTTTTTATGAGTCTAAGCTCTGGGGAAGCTCACAGGCCTGTGGTGTTAGTCTACGTTGCTCTAAGTGCTAATGTCATGTCCCACGACAGTCGGAGGGTGGTGCTTCAAACAGAAGGAGGCTTCCACTCAAAGATGCTGCTGCTCTTACTCACTGTTTTAAGTTATAAATAAATGAGGTCTATCTAGCACACAAGGAATAGTATGGGGTTAACTAATTTGGGGGCACATGACTGTAAAACTCTAAGTTTCTTTAAAAATGACTCCTAAATCGTACCAGATACCACACCAAGCACTCCTCCAGATTGTGTTATTGAGTCCCCACTGCTGTGTTGGGAGCTGGGTGTCACCATTCCAATTAGAGACAGGCAGACTGAACTCCAGTGAGATTACCTCTTTTCTCTAAATGATGGAGCCGGAAGACAACGGTGTTTCTGTTTGGATGTCTGCTTCCTTTCTTCATTTGTGATTGTACTCAGCTGAGTGGCTCTTTACAAGTTGAGAAGTAACAACTTAAAGTCTCTACGCAGTGCTCCTTAAAGTCTCTATTTAGTGCCCCTTTTTCAGGCCACCTTCCCAGTCAGTACTGTTTTGATTTGGTGCAGAAAGAATCCAACAGCACTGCCATTCTTCCTCCTCCTCCTCTTCCTCTTCCCTCTTCCTCTTCCTCCTCCTCCCTCCTCCTCCTCCTCCTCCCCTCCTCCTCCTCCTCCTCCTTCCTCTTTCTTCCTTCTTTTTAAGACAGGTTTCTCTGTGTAGCCCTGGCTGTCCTGGAATTCACTCTGTAGTCCAGGCTAGCCTCTAACTCAGAAATCTGCCTGCCTCTGCCTCCCAAGTGCTGGGATTAAAGGTGTGCATCAACCTGCCCGGCTGTCAATATTCTTTTTATGAGTGGTTACAGACTCATCAAGCATATAATGCTGTCACATAATATTTTATGCTCTGTGAGGGAAGAGACCATAACTAAGCATTTGCCTAACACCTATCATTCCTGATGTGGCACCTTTCAATTAAGGACTAATTTTATGAAGCGTACCTATTTTATGGTTAGTCATTTTATTTTGCACATTAAGAGATGACATGTGCCTTAAATTTTAATGGAAGTCTTTGTTTCACATAAGGTGCTTACAGTTTGCTGTGAGGTATGCCACAAAATATCTAAAGCTATTTAACTATGTTTTCATACCTTTACAATATGGGAAGAAAAGGCCTGAAGACAACTGGAACTGCTACCACCAACTAGAACCTGTGACATTAGGTGTTTGTAATTTAGCTATTTCCAAACATCTAGAAGATATGTGTTATAAAATGAAGACATTATTATAAAACGAAAATAAAGAGGTGCAATGTATGGTGACCACGGAGTCAATGTGGGGGAAGTGAGGAGGCACACGGAACCAAGTTGTCAGGTAGACATGGTTCCCATGCAGGGTGTCCCACAGG